>CM068982.1:17220574-17820574 GCA_035357415.1 Ophraella communa
CCTCATCTATTCTGCCTGTTCTGGTCATTCTCATTGACGGTCCATTCATTGTTTCAATGCCTCATTCCATATTGACCTATTATTCCATTCATTCCATTCATTCCATTCATTCCATTCATTCTATTCATTCCATTCATTCCATTCATTCCATTCATTCCATTCATTCCATTCATTCCATTCATTCCATTCATTCCATTCATTCCATTCATTCCATTCATTATATCTATTCCATTCATTCCATTCATTCCATTCATTCTATTCATTCCATTCATTCCATTCATTCCATTCATTCCATTCATTCCATTCATCTTGCCTCTTTGCTTGCTTCTGCCTGCTCTGGCCTGCCTCTGCCTGCCTCTGTGCCTCTGGCCTGCCTTTGGCTTTTGCTTGCCTGCTTGCTGTCGGCCTGCCTCTGCCTGCCTCTGCTTGCCTGCCTGGTTCTGTCTGCGCCTTGCCTCTGTCTGCCTCTGCTTGTTTCATTTGGCTCTTGCTTACTGCTTGCTTTGCTTGCTTTGCTTGCTTTGCTGGCTATGCTATATGCTATTCATTCTTGCTTGCTTATTCATTCTTGCTCATTGCTATCTATTCATATCTATTCTATTCATTCTATTCATTCTTTGCTATGCTATTCATTCTATGCTTGCTTATTCATTATATTCATTCCATTCCATTCATTCCATTCATTCTATTTGTCTCTTGTTTCATTGTATTCATTCCATTCCTTCCATTCATTCCATTGCTTCCATTCATTCCATTGCTTTGCTTGCTTTGCTTGCTTTGCTTGCTTTGCTTGCTTTGCTTGCTTTGCTTGCTTTGCATTAATTCTATGTATGGTGGGGTTAAATAAAAGGGAAAGTAGCTCTTTCATGTCCATTAGAATAGTGAAATTTTCAGCTGAACTTTAAGCTTTACTAGCATGTGCATAGTATAACTGTATAAAATCTTGGAATGTAAGGTAACGAGGTAATCAAGGTGGTCAAGATAAGACCACTCAGTTTTCTTCTTTGGAGACAGGTAGAAAATCAGTATGGAACGTTACATGTTGTAGAACAAAATGATTAATGGTTAATTTTAGCTTTAAAAAATGGTAAAATTGATTAAAAAAGGATACAAGTACCATTTTTTAATTGATTCATGGAGGTTTTAGATATTTAGGACAAGCTAATTGTTGTAAAATACCTTAATTGTATCCATATAATAACAAACATGTTAATTTTTTTTACAGTTTGTAATAAATGTATGTATTGTTCTTAAATAATTAGTTTTTATGAAACAGCTAAGAAATAACTTAAGAGTACATTCATCGTTCCTTTCATTGTGAAATAGTCTTTTTAGTGTACGGATATGGTCTAGGTTATGTATTTATTTATTTTTTTTAATAGGAAACTTTAGAGATCAATCCTGAAACAGGTCGATTTTTATTTTTATAGTACCTACATTGTGTCACACAAATACCAGCTAAGGGGTGCCAATGCATTTATGCAAGTGTAAAACAGTTTTTCGCCTACCTGTATGACTATTCACATATGATTGAGTGTCCGGTAAGGAAGGCTAAAAAAATATTTAACTTTGCCTTGGAACAAGAAAATCAATTTATGCTAATAATTCTGAACAATCAATAATCTGATTAAATTTATTGTATTAACTCTTACTTTTTGGAAGTCTATCTTATTAAGACTAATAAAAAACTCTTCGTTTTTAACGTAACTTCCAAGTTTAATTGAAAAAATATGTTTTATATCACATATTATATCAGATTGACACATTTAAGTTACATTTTGTTTGTTTGTAGTTAAGTACCTGATGTTGATTAGGTAGTATTAAGGCTAGACCAAGTATGGAAGTATAATAAGACATAACAATATTAAAGCCTAGATGTTAATAGCTCTAAGGGATTATCCAGGATGATAATGTAATGATGTCATCAGCATTTTTTTTAAACTGACTTTCTTAGTAATTATGTTAATTCTGGTAAAATTTTTTATGGATATATTTTAACCCAAAAATTTTATGCAATTTAAAATAAAATGAAACTAAAAAGCAGTGCATTGGTCCAAACTGTGTGTTGCCTAAATATTAACAAACTAATTTGCTAGCTGTTGACGAATTTATAAAATTACAAAAATATAAACACCTTAAATGTACTCATTTTCAGCTAATACTGTCTACGCTGTGTATAGTCACAACAGAAGTGTTTGCAGGTGCCATAACCGAATATCCTGATGACATCTATGACGGATATACGGGCAAGGACGACTACTATGTAAGTGACTACTAAACCTACTACTATACCAACAAAAACTGAAAATGCCTTATAAAATATACGATATAATTACCCGATAGTTCTAAAAATGACTGGACATATTTAGGAAAAAGTGTTCTGACTTTATTTTTTTTTAAATCGAAATAATAAAAAATTTGATTTGTTTTTGTATTAATTTGGTCATATATACGAGGGTTGCTTTTTATATTTCTGGATTAGAGAACAAAAACAAAAATTAATCATCGAAAATCACTTTATTGTTTTTTAAAATATTCCCCATGAAGATCTATACACTTTTGCATGCGTTTGAACCAATAATTGTCTAAGCACTTTTGCCACTCTGATTGAGGTATCTCCAAAACATGCATTCTGAACGTTGACTGCTTAGTTTTTTTTAAGTACAGGAATAAAAAGAAGTCATTCGGTGCCAAGTCAGGACTATACGGCGGATAACTCATCAAATCGATGTTTTGGGTGCTCAAAAATGCAGTTGTTTGAGCCGATGTGTGAGAGATCGCATTGTCGTGGTGAAGAGTGATCCGTCTTCGGCGATCGGTTTTCCTGATTTCTTGGAAGACAACACTGGCAAACAAATGGTTGTGTACCACTCAGAATTGACTGTTCTGCGATGTTCTAGTGGTATGGTTGCGACAGGTCCAGTTTTTCCGAAAAAATAGGCGACCATTTGCTCCAACTTTTGTTGGATTGGACGCATCCTGAATCTCCCATACAGTCCCATACAGTGCGTAAATTCACGATTTAACACCTGTCACGATGTCATAGACGAAGCACCGCGATCGTATTTTTTTAAAATTTCCTTCGACCAATCGACACGAGCTTTTATTTGAGCGATTGACATATTCCAACGCGAACAAATTTTTTTGACCGTCAAATATTTATGCAATATTGAATGTATGCTGGTCCCACTAATGCCAAAGGTTATCTCAATCTCACGATAGGTCACATGACGATCTTCCAATATCAGTTCGCGCACAGCATCAATGGTTAGGTTTCTTTCACCATACCATCGATAATCTCTTGTCCTTGATGGAGCTTCATCGGCAAAAATTGAATTAAGTTTATCCATGCACTGTTGCTGAGTTAATCCACGTCGAAAGTTGCAAAAATAATCGCACGACACAAATAGCGCTCAAAAATGTCTAGCTTTACGATAGAGCTGTCAGTTGCCAGATTGAAATAAATAAATAAAAGGTAACCCTCGTACAGTTAATTTGGGTGAATTTCATTTAAGCATTTAATGAAACTAATATCGCTAATATTGTTGGTGTATAAAAATACAAAAAATCCAAGACACAAATGATGTGAAGTAACGTACTAGAAGTGACAGGAGTCCATGTACAACAGAGGCACATGACCGGTATAGTATTTTTCAAGAAAATGGTTGACTGCAGTTAAGATACGAGAAATATACATAGCAGGTAAAATTTTGAGCTTTTGTGTCCAATTTGTCAGTTTTCATTTCTCGCGAAGTCTTCAATTGTATTTAATACCCAATACATTGCTATTACGCTCTATTAGCACAGGTTAGTACCTGTTTTACATAAAATCATATTAAATTACATAAATTTAATACATAAATACATAAAATCCAGCCCTTAATACTATCCACATTTATTGACAAGTTTTTTTTCTACACAATGGGATTAAAGCAGACAGCTGGACAGCAGTCGACCATTCCTCTTAAAAAACACTATACAAAACATTTATGTTTAACATTTCTAGAAAATTCTCTTATTAAAATATTTTTTCTTATTTCAGGCACACCCGAAATATGCATTTAAATATGGCGTACACGATCCATCTACCGGAGACGTAAAGAGTCAAAAAGAAGTACGCGATGGAGATATAGTGAAAGGACAATATTCTCTGGTAGAGCCCGATGGTTCCGTTCGAACAGTAGATTACGTAGCGGATCCTGTAAATGGTTTCAACGCGGTGGTATCGAAGAGTGCGCCATCTGTGCACGTAGCACACGAACCAATCGCTATAAAGAAAGTACTTCCTACGTACCTGAAACAAGTGGCGGTACCTATAGTGAGGCCGGTGTACCAGAAACTCTTGGCACAACCTGTTTACAAATACACTTCGATAGGTAAGTACTGGTATGCATCAGTAGATGGCAACAAGAGAGTAAAATGTTCAACTAGGTCGTTTATATTTAGAATTAATTCTATGTTCACATACGTTTTAGAACAAAAAATTGCGAAATTATTTATTAAATTAGAGGTTTTTGAGTAAATTATATCATAGATGTTAAATATTTTCGCTCTGGGATGTAAAAGTGAAGTTAAATGCAATCAGCATTATTATAAAAATGCCTAAAGGTGAAGATTCTGTGTAATATATTAACTAACCTTTTGTATTTGATAGAATTTCGTATGCCGAACCCATTGATTCAACTAATTACAATTTTTAATGGGAAAGTTCACGAATCTTACCTTTGACCTCTTGCAATATATTATATAAAATATCACAAATCATTACGTTCACTTAAAATTCCTATTAATTGAAGTTGTCTACACTTAATCCCACAATTGTCATTATTCTGTTGACTTTTTTGACAGTACTATCACGAATTATATAATGATTTCGTGTAATGTAACCCTCGTTATTTGTTGTAGATAAATAATCATTAATGTTATGTCTGTGTCAATAAAAGATCTCGCATAATAATTGCTAATTAGGATGTTTAAGTTTGGCAGGTATTATATAAGTTTCTCACATTGGTTATATAGGGGAGCGGCGGGTATTACCGTACACCTAACTTAAATAAAGGATAATTTGAAATTGAGATGACACAGAAATGTTTTTCATTAAGTCTCGGGCTAATATTCTAATCTACTTTTATTATCAAAAACATTATAAAGATATATTTAACATGTAAAAAATTATTCGACCATTTTCACAAACAATGCAGGTACGGAATTACCCGAACCTTGAGTGAAATATCGTACAGTGGTCGGCTAATTTCGTACATTTAACAAAAATTAATTTTGACAATAGCCACAACAGTAATTTTCTGCAGAGTCTTCACCACTGCATAAAGCGTGCGCGCATTGTCCACAGATAACACACCTGTACCATAATTCCTTATTTTTCCCATATTCCTCGCATATAACGCAAATGTCATCAATCCTTTTGTCTCCGAAATGTTCCCAATTTTCATCGCATTCTTCTTCGTCATCGCATATTATTATGTCTTCATCGTCAGATGAGGAGCTCTCGTGTTTTCTTTTTTTATTAACTTTCTTAACTTTTTTGTTTACAGGTTTTGTTTTTTCTCACTTCTCGTTTCTGCTTTTCTTTGTTGTACGAATGGCAATGTACGAAATTACCCGAAATAGTGGTTTCAAATTCAATATTTCGTAACTCTCGTAAAATGTGTGAAATAAGTTTAAAAATAACGTAATCTAAAAATTTAAAGCCTTTTCTTCATGATGAAATAGATACAATATCAAAAATACTTCCTTAAATCTACTTACAGCTTATTGTGTATTCCCAGGAACTTATATCGCAAGACGTAAAATAACTCTATACTCATTCACTTCGACAACGGTTATGCTACTGACTAGATAGCTTGCGCAAAGTGAATTCTCTCTTTAACAAAGCACAGATGTCAAGGACACACGATGAAAGCTCTGTTGTTTTAGTCAAAACAGTACTGTACGGTATTATCCTCCGTACGATAATACCCGCCGCTCCCCTAGGTATTTAGAGTTTTAAATGAAGTTTTTGACTCTCACGGTTTTGATATATATTGTGCGTAATTTTCGTTATTATCGTAACTATACAAAATTTGAATTAAGAAACTTAATAAACCAAACATTAGACAATAATTATTATAAAATTATGCTAAAAATTAGGTATATATATATATATAAAGTTTTTTTACTGTTCAACATCCAACAAAAATGCTAAATGTAATGCTGGGGCTATAGATTCAACTAAACTTAGAATTAAACTAAACAATTAAGAATTTAAAATGTTAAATATAAGGGAATGTCTATGTGGGTTTATACATTAAGAATTTAAAAGTTGTCCTACTTTCAACTTAATTAATAATTAAGAACTTTTCAGAATAACCTAACCATCAATTGTCTTTGTATATTTTTCAATAAAAAGTGAGATTTGGTGAGGTTCAGGTTCAGAAGGTTTTGCGTTTTTAACACTTTTTAACGTCAATTTAAAGGTCAATAAGGGACCACTTCAAATTTAAAATTCTAATTATTGGTTGTATATAAGTGCGGTTCTAAAGTCCCTTCCCCCCCATTTATTTTTTGAACCGTTAGAATTAGAAATTGGAAATTTTGGGAAAGTGAACTAGGGAATGTATATTATTTTTTTATAGATAGTAGGTGACGTAATCATAAAAATGGCGGACGTGGGCCTTTTTGGAAGATAATTTTAAAAGGCACCATATGGCAAGTAATACATCATTTAAAAGCTTGTTTCAAACTCTTTCCAATGATACCAAAAAAAAAATAATTATTCTTACAACTTTCAACCCAAAATTATAAAATTATTAACGTTTTAAAATATTTTATTTGGAAAAAATACGTTCTAATAATAAAAAAAAATTAAATAATATGTTCAAAATGTTCACCATTTACTTCCTGGCAATAAAAAAGTCTAGCAGAAAACTCTTCCCGAACGCGTTCAAGTGTCTCTCTAGAAATTAACCTGCATTCTTCACTAATTCTTCGCTTTAATTCGTCAATGCTCTCAATTGGTGTACTATAAACTTTTGATTTTACGTACCCCCATAAAAAGAAATCTAGTGGGTTCATATCGGGAGAACGCGCAGGCCACTCTATTGGACCCCGTCGTCCAATCCACCTATATGGATATTGTTCATTTAAATAATTTCTAACAGGTTGATAATAATGGGGAAGAGCACCATCCTGCTGAAAAGTTATTTCCATATCATGGAACTCGTCAGCATGATCCTCAAGAATCTCTAAGATTCGGGGTTCAATACCATTTTGGAGTAATTCCAGGTAAATTTCCCCAGTTAAATTTACGTTTAAAAATATAGGCCCAACAATGTAGTTTCCCAAAATTCTTTCCCACACATTCACTTTTTGAGGAAACTGGGTGTGACCTTCATAAAAAAGGTGAGGATTTGTGTCACTCCAGTATCTTACGTTCTGGGTATTAACTTTACCATTAAGAAAAAAAGAGCACTCATCACTAAAGCAAATTGTTTTAAGATAATAAGGATCCTGTTCTATTTTATTTCTTTGCTCACAGAATTCAATTCTGCGATCTGGATCATCTTCTGTCAGCATATGGAGCATTTTCATTTTATAAGGATGAAATTTTTGTTTCTTTAAAACTCTTTTTACAGTTGATGAAGACACTTCACAAGATTGTGCAACATTTGAGGTGGATTGTATGGGGTTGACTACCATTTCGGCAACTATTTCGACTTGTTTGTCTTCACTAATTCCAGGTCGACCACTTCGCTTAGCGTCTGCAACGTTTCCCTTTCTATGAAATTTATCTAAGAGTTGTCTCAGGTACTGTCTGGATATTGGTCGATCTGGATGCCTTTCATTAAAAATCCGTTCGGCTTCATGCAGATTAGTTCTAGCCTCACCAATAATTAATATTGCTTCAACTTTTTCCTGCATAGTTCGCGACATTTTAAAAAGATATGAACCTATCTAGAAAAAAGTAATATACATTCCCTATTTCACTTTCCCAAAATTTCAAATTTCTAATTCTAACGGTTCAAAAAATAAATGGGGGGGAAGGGACTTTAGAACCGCACTGTATAAACATCTTCCCAATTATTAGTTGTTAATTCCTAATTGTTAGGTTAGGTTAGGTTAGGTTCAATGTGAGCGGGGCGTTTCCCACCCCTCCACTGCGGCCAATTCCTAATTGTTAGTTTAGTTAGATCTATTAACCCAGCATTAATGCTAATCCATTAAAATGTGAAAATTTTTTGGGTTTGCTTGAGTATGAGTGTGAATCCACGTTTGAGAATCTACTCCGGAATCCTAAAACTCAAATACATATAAATATAAAACAAGCTTCCAATATTAATATATGTTCTTTTACAACTTTTTGGATAATTTTAAAATAACCAAAAATAAAATATTCCGTTTTGACAGTCCAATTTCTTAAAAACTGACATGTATGAAATTTGGCAGATATAAACAGTAGAAACTGATGCTTATACGGTATGCGCCAAAACAAAGGACACTGAAATCAGGAAGCTCGTGAAATATAATCGCGTCATATGAAACAAATGACAATAATTGTCATGGTAGCTTTAAACATTGTTCTAACAAACTGTCGAAAAGATTCGAAATGGTGCTTACAACGCAAGAAAAAATATTTATTATTGAGTATTATTTCCGCTCATAGGGGAATGGACGATCAAATGTTTGTTAATGGTTGCCAACAAATTTTGGGCAAAGTTTCAGAAGCCTGCATCGACTAATAAGGACTTGTTAAGAGTCGTTGCAAAATTTTAAAGGAACAGGAAGCGTTCTAACTCAACGCAAAAGCTGTATTGGTCGTCCAGTTACCGTGACAACAAATGCGAATCAAGGAAGGCTATTTCAACAGGTGTTAGGATCACCAAAAAATATTCCCCACAGAACATTTATATAAAGAGTGAGACCCGAAGAATGTTTAAGAAGATTGGTGGTTTTCCCTATAAAATACAGATTAGGCTATACTTGACAAGACAAGACAAGACAAGAAATCAAAGTTTGTGCTTCAGTCTTAGCAATGGTTTATGAACAACCCCTTTTCTATCTACTGTATGGTTACATACAAATGTCCTTCTGAATGGATTTATCAATGGATTTATCAATCGTTTTCTTGGTTTTGAACGTAGAGAAACTTCTTCAAAGTGACCGTGTAAAGATTTGGTGCGCAATGTCAGGTAATGGATTATTGAGCCCTTACTTCATGGAAGACGAGCGTAAAAGACCCGTTATACTAAATCAAGTGCTATATAGAAAACAAATTTTGCATCATTTTTTATTTATATCAGACAATTCTGTCGTGCCAGAAACATACAGTTGAATACCCAATGGTTCCAACAGGATGGGGCTACTTGTCATACAACGACAGGGTTCAGTACCGTTTCGGCAACTATTTGAATTGGTTTTGCTTCATTGAATTCAGGCTGTCCAATTTGCTTCTTATTTTCACCAACGTTTCCCGTTCTTTGAAACTTTTGCAAAAGTTTCCTCAAGTAGTTTCTGGAGATTGGTGGTCGATCTGGGTGCCTGGATAAAAATTATAACAATAATTTTTTTTTGTAATTCAGTTACGAAATATCATAATTTTGACACTCATTCTAGATACAAAATGTTGTTCATTTTGTCACTCTTCGATAAAATCAGATTTCATTTTTAAATATACATTTTTGTTGAGAAAAAAATCACGTACCTGCATATTACAAAAAATCCATTTATTTAAGAATACTGACATGAATTAAACATACATTTTTATTTAAAACTTACTGTAGTTTACTACAAAAATTAAACGTATTTCCACAGAATACTGGTGCCTTTTGTTCATTACTCGTATATGAACGGACTAGTACAATCGGCAACATCACCTTCACATATTGTAAAATTTCTCTCAATCTTTGTCTTTGTATCTGGAATGTTTTTTTTAATAAAAGAACCGCAGTCACTAACATCCTCGTGACACATATTTAGTAATTAATTTCTTCGGCAACCTCCTGCTATCCCAACTATAAAAATAACTTTCACACCTAAATTAATATGATCATCAGCTTTTATTAAAAATCTACTAAAATCTTCCTCACTAAGAGTTTTTGATTTCCACATTTTTATTGACATAGATTTTTGATAGTAACGTAGAAGAGTGACTCCACAGGTATATCAGTTTTCGTGTCAACGAATGTATAGAAGCTCATGGCATTGTAAGAATGGACGGCCACCGTGCTCATCTAACATGAGTTCCGTTCAACCTTCCCAAGCCTTAGATAAATTGGCCACTCAATTACACGCAATTTAGAAAAGTATACCACAGCTTTATATCAAAAATTTAATAAGATGTCTTCCAAATAAAGGCAGAGCAATTTTTGTTTTCAGGTTATTAGGAATTAGACAGTATTTGAGGTTATTTGTTATATAGTTCAATACCTATTCTAAATTTGTTCTTAAATAATTTGTTTATTAACATTATTAAGAATAATAAAAAACTCTTCGTTTTAACAAAACTTCCAATATTTATTTAAAAAATTGGAAGTTTTGTTAAAACGAAGAGTTTTTTTTATTATTCTTAATAAGATGGACTTCCAAAAAGTAAGGGTTAGTACAATCAATTTTGTTTATTAACATTTATCAGTATAAATATATTAAAATGTAGTAATAAATAATTGACGAAATAATAAAAAACCTTGTTAAAAATATATCAATTTTAATTTCATTAGTGCAATTTGTCCAATCTTTTAGTACAAATTTTTGTTTTATTTACAGCATATTAATTAAAGTTTTTTATATTTCTTAACGAATAACAAACACTTGTCATTATACGAATTATTTATATTGATGTATTGGAAAACAAACAGATTAATCTAAAGCTATATTAAGCTATCAGATGTTAAGGTATTTTTATGTAACACAAATAAATCACTAAGTTCCGAGCCTGGCGAGGTACGAACCGACAAATTAAATACAAATTTTATTTTATTTTAGTTTTCCATATTTTTATTTCGTCAGTAAATTTTTTTGATAAATATTTACGTGCTTTTTTATAATAAATTTTATTTATAGGATTCAAACAAAAATTATTTAAACCTCACTGTGAACTTTATCGTAAGCGTGACCTAAAATACATCTTTTTTTCTTAATTTTAACGAGTCCCTCAGTTACCGTTTTCAAAGAGTTAGAAGCTTGTGCAAAAGAAAATGCCATACATAAGGGTGTGGACCAACTGTACTTATGAAATTAAAATTGATATATTTTAATATTTTTTTAACACAGTTTTTTCAATTATGTATTTGGTTTATTATTTATTACTGCGTTAAGCTATTATTATTTTAAAAGTGGCTAAAACTTGGGATAAAGTAAACTTTTCTGTGACGCATCACTCAACCAACGTGCTTAATTATCTTGTAAAACAAGCAGAATATAAAGCCAATTAGTATGTTATTCTGTCAAATACAAAGTCTTATTGCCAGACTTTTTCATAAACCTTCATATTTCCAACTAAATACCAATTTTTATGATTTTTACTACAATTTTTAAGGAGTGCATATTACTTGACATACTGTAAAGTAATTTTAATGTAGTTTCTATTTTATATGGTTATTATTGTTATTTTAAAAACTTACGTAAGAAATAATATATCATCGAAACAGGTATATCACACAATCTGATACACCTTTATAAATAAATACGTTATATAATTTTGTAAAAACTGGAATATGTACGTTTTTTGTGTGAAGAAATCCTCAAATATCAAATACCAAGCAGAAGTACAAAAACGGTAACCTACTTCAACTTGTAGTTTCTTCCTATTAAAACTAGTTTACCACATAAATCAAAATTTCAATGAATAACAGGATCGAGACCTTGATATTTAAAAATACGTATCAACATTTTAATAATTGATCGCAAAATTTAGAAAATTACTTCATTTTACCATAGTCAAACAGATCTAGCTTACAAATATAGGAAAAGTATTTCATGGCTAAATACCCACCAGGCGGAATATTTTCATCAACATTTATACCGCATCACTTCAAAATTTTCAAAATAAGCGAGTCTAAAAGAAATAAATATTGTCACTTTACTTTTAGATAATATTTAATTAAAAAAATCGTAAAACAAATTTAGAAAAGACATTTATTGCTAAATAAAAAAATTAAATACATAATCTCCAAAAGTTCAATTTAGATAATATTAAGTTTTTGTTAAAAAAAGTTTAACAAAACAAATAATATTCAGTCGGCCCTCCTCTTGCTCTTATACAAGCTTCTATTCTTCGGGGAACACTTTCAATTAGTTTGTTTATAAGCTGCTGAGGAATATTCTCCCAAACCTCGGTAGCAGCGTGGATAAGGGCTGGAAGACCCACATAACCCCGATTTTGTGGTCGAACTCTTCTTTTTAACATATCCCATGCATGTTCGATAGGATTTAGATCTGGAAACTTTGGTGGCCACTGTAAACTAACAATATCCTCAGTTTCCTTAAACTCAATAACCCGTTGGGCGCGATGTGATGGCGCGTTGTCGTCCATAAACAAGAAATGTTGCCCAACAGCACCTCTCCATAAACGAATAACTGAGTTTAACACGAAATCGATGTATACTTGACCAGTCATGTTGCCAGGAATCAATGTAAGAGGTGTTCGACCATTCCATATTATACCTCCCCAAAACATTGCACTACCACCTTAAAATTGGACAACTTCTTGGTAATTAGTGGATCTGGATTAGTGGATCCTATGGGCCCTTAAATTAGCCCCATGAAGTCTTCTTATAATGGTTTGACCGGTAACTTCAATTTGGTGTGCTTCCTGAAATTGCTCTCTGATGGCCTCGGCAGAAATGTTTGGGATTCTTCGGGCGAATTGAACAATAAATCAATCACATGTGGGTTAAAAAAAACAAACATTATTTCAACAGGGACATGAGGCCAATTCTTCACCCAGTACTTCCTTTTTCTTTTTTTTTCTGCGGTAGCTCTACGGACGCAGCAAAGGCAATGCCGATCTTTTTATTTTTCGAAAGTGTTGGCACCATCTTCACGACTCAAGTGTAATCTGCTTTGCAGCACGTCAATTGTCGCACTGAACGGCAGACCGGCAGGCGGCGGCAGCAGGTACGTGTGTAGAGACGCTTCCCAACCACCCTGCACCCTAGATCGCCCCTGCGGCAGGCGTGTGTGTAGCTGCTTTTAAGTGGAGTAGGGTAATACCCGCGTGGAATCAGAAATGGAACACAATCATTTGTACTGGGTGTTACGGTTTATATGTCATGCAGTATATACAATATTAAATAAAAATAGATTTTTTACAACAAAACATCAAATCTTGGGTAAAATTGATCAGTATTTCCTTTGTAACTTTTTCTAAAACCAATAGTTTTTTATTTATATTCGATACAAAAGAAAAAAACATTGCATTTTTTGTGATATTGTAATATTTTGTCTTAAAAATCATAAAGTGGCGCATATCGAAATTATTCTTTAGAATGGTAATATGAAGGGTTTAAAAAAAAACTCCTATATGAATTCAAAGAATAAGTCAAAATAAAATGGTTTTACCTATGAGTTTATGACTTCAATAACAACGTATGTGTTAGATTACATCATTACAATTTTAATAAGCGTTCAGTGAGAAAAAGTGCTACATAAAGATGCTATTGATTAACAAAATTGGCCACAAAAGATTATCCTTTTGTTGCTGGAACTCCACATAGCTTATTTGCTTTCAAGATTGTCGCATAAATGCAGTAATACTTGATCTTATTCGCTATAATTGGTAGTTAAACTAAAATCTCTTGTCACTGTTACACAACAACCAAGAAAGTTGCGGATTTATTATCTTCATATCCAACATTTAGATCATACTTTTACCCAACCATCTTATAAAGTTATCAAAACTGCTATTCGCTGCATACCGTTAATCTAAATGATCTATTTCTTCAAGGGTTCTCCAGCAATTAAACATAATTTCAGATTACATTTTTTGTGTCGGGTGAAAATTTATTGAATTATTAATTATATTTATAGTGTAGAGTATTTTCCATTATTTGATTTGATTTTGCAGTATTTTTAATCGTTTTAGTATTTAGTTTGACTTTTGTGAAACAACACAGAAGGTTTTTTGGAGTTTAGAAAGACAAATATACGAGGGTTGCCTTTTATATTTCGGGATTTGGCAACCCTGTTGTTGCAATCTGGCAACTGACAGCTCTATCGTAAAGTTGGACATTTTTGAGATTATACGTACTCAGAACGTTTTGGCATACGAGCGCTTTTTGTGTTGTTTACAATAACTTAAAAGATTCATCTCGGCCCAAAAATGGAATTATATCGTGAACTTTTCGTGCCATTATTTTTTACAACTTTTTTACGTGGATTAACTCAGCAACAGTGTATGGATGTATTGAATTACTTGCAGATTGAAACAGTTTATGGAAATATTCAACTTCAGTTAAATTATAGACTGCAGTTCAAAAGTATATTTATTTTCAACTATTTAATTACAACACATATCCATAGCTACCAGATATATCAAAATATAACATATCATAGGCTATGTGATTTTCTTGATGAAATCCAATAATCTAACACTCCCCCAATTTCATTAAGAAACTAGATCTTCATCTGGATAAGGTTGTGGAACACATATCTTCAACGCAGAACGAATGAAGTATATCTTTTCTCTCGGTAAGGGCTTTGTTAAAATATCGGCTAACTGTAGCTTGGACTCAATGAAGCTTATATGAACTGCTCCATTTTCAACTGCTTCACGAACGAAATGATGTTTGATATCAATATGTTTCGTTCGCTGATGGAATTCTGAATTACTAACGAGCTTGATAGCGCTTTGATTATCAACATTTATTCGCGTTGCATTCTCTTGAGGAAAACCAAGTTCATCCAGCAAACGTCTTAGCCATATAACTTCTCTGACTCCTAGTGATAAGGCTATATATTCAGCTACAGTTGTGGATACGGCTACTACCGACTGTCTCTTGGATGTCCAGGTTATAGGTGCCCCTTCAGTACAAATATATATCCACTTCTTGATTTTCTTCTGTCTAAATCTCCCCCATAGTCTGCATCTGTATAGCCAGTGAGTTTCAAATTTTTATCGCTAGATTTACGGTATAGAATTCCATGACCCATAGTATTTTTCAAATATCTGAATATTTTCTTGACCGCTTCCCAATGTTCATAGCTAAAAGCATTGTTGAATTGGCTCAAGAAATTCACTGAGTATGCTATATCAGGGCGAGTGTTCTGAGCTATATAGAGCAATGTTCCAATAGCTTCTCTATATGGTGCAGTAAATGAATTGTTATTCGTATCAGGTTTCTTCAACCTAGCTCCAGGCTCAGCAGGTATTGATACACACTCAGACATGTTGAATTTCTTTAATGCCTTGGTGATGAAACTTTCTTGGCGAATTAACATCTCATTTTTCAATATATTGCGTTCAATTTCAAAACCTACATAACATTTGGCATCTCCTGTAGTTATTTCAAAGTCAGTGCTCAAATAAGATAGTATTTTCTCGATGATATATTTTGAAATTGTCAAAATTAAACCAACATCAACGTATAAGGAGATGTACACCTTGAATCCATCAAAACCTCCTAAGAATATACAGGGATCTGCATCAGTTTGCTTAATTCCAAAAGTTTCTAGGAATCTTTTAAATCTATAATTCCAACATCGAGGAGATTGCTTTAATCCGTATAAACTTTTGTTGAGCTTACATATGAGATTTCCAGCTTCCAAAACATCGATTTGATGAGTCATCCACGATATAATCCTGACTTGGCATCGAATGACTTCTTTTTATTCCCGTTCGTAAAAAACAAACTGAGAGGTCAACGTTTTTCGACACCCGAAGAAGCGGTTGCTGCATTCAGAATGCATGTTTTGGTGATACCTCAATCAGAGTGGCAAAAGTGCTTCGACAATTGGTTCAAACGGATACAAAAGTGTATAGATCTTCATGGGGAATATTTTGAAAAGCAAGAAATTGATTTACGATGATTAAAATTTGTTTTTGTTCTTTAATCCCGAAATATAAAAGTCAACCCTCGTACGACAGGAAACTATAAAAATTGACACTATGAGTATTTCAAATTACAGATATGGTCCATTTACAAATACATTTAAAATTTCTTGGTGGAAATCCAGTTTTAAGTCCTTCGGTTGGTTCGGTTTTCATGGAACTATATGCCTCCTGATCTATGAATTTTTCCAGAGCTTGTTCTAGTGCGATATTGATTGTAGGCGATAGTCCATCTTTCAATTGATTACAGTTAGTGTTACTTCTTCATTCACTTCTTCCAGATGTATCAACTTTTGACCTAATCCAAATTTTTCCATCTGCTGTCATGTTTTGTTTTTAAACAGGCTCTGTTTGGAAACTTTAAACTTTATAGAGTAATCATCTTTATTTATATATAATGCACCATTCAGTTCATCTGTCAAGTACTTGTGTTGATTAAAAACGCTTATCAATTTTTTTTCAAACTATACTATGGACAAGCAAAATCTCACAAAAATTTGAAGTTTACATTTTTTTTTCTAATTGTATACACATTTCCAAAAATTTAGAGGGTTGATGACGTACAGAGCTCGAGCTTGCCAGGTGATGGTTGTCGTATTTAGCATGCTATAACTCATCACTATAAACATTTCTATCCTTACAGGCGTTTCGTTACCCGGAGGGTGAACTAGCTCTTGGACAATCTTCGATACCGGCTGACGAAGACAGGAACTAATTAATTCAACGAAATCGTTTCTGTGGTGTAAAGACGAAATGGCGGAACATATTCTGATTAAACTGCCCTGTAATCGAATAGGCTGCGTCAGTTGATTTCACATGGCTGAAACCCTTTTTTTTTGATGTGTGGATACTTGCTCCAGGCTCCCGGTACAACTTCTACCGTCCCCGGAAGTGTGTGATTCTCTCTCACGGGATAAAACCCTACTCGGTTTGCCCATACGCGAAACCAACAGCATGAGCTTGCTCCCCCCCAAGCCGAGCACTAAAATCATCTTGCTTCCCACCCCGTCCTGATATGTGACCCTGGTACTATGTTATCAGATATTCGTCAGAGCCACATCCTGGTAGATCCTCTATTCCTTCTCCTTCTGTTTAAGAAACTTACTACTCATTGTCCCTATGTAGGTACTCTCACCTACCCAGCCCTTCCGTCACTAACCTAACCATACTCCCTCATAAATTATCTCTCCCATTTTCCTTCCATTTCCCTCCTTTCATTCACCCACCTGGGGCACCTAATGACTGTGTGACCTGCATCGTTACTCTCCCCTCAGTAGATGGAGTCGTTATCCCCGGTCTTACCTATTCTATAAGTATAATCTCTAAAGCATCCATGACCTGTTAACATCTGTGTTATACAATAGTCAACCCTTCTATCCCAGCCACCTTACTAAATCCTCTATCAGATCCCCCCTCCATCTTCACCGATCTCCATTTTCCATTCATTTTTCAAGACCATTTAATAATACCAACGGCGTCTTCCATCGGTCTTACCTATCCTATAAGTATAATCTCTAAAGCATCCATGACCTGTTAACATCTGTGTTATACAATAGTCAACCCTTCTATGTTTGCATCCCAGCCACCTTACTAAATCCTCTATCAGATCCCTCCTCCATCTTCACCGATCTCCATTTTCCATTCATTCTTCAAGACCATTTAATAATACCAACTGCGTCTTCCACCATTTTCCTCTCCTTAAGCCATCGATTTACCTTCCATAATGTTAGTCTCCAGTCTGACAGCATCCCGGCCCATTCCTACTACTGTGTTGAAGAAATTTGCCCCATCCACCACCTCTTGAATCACCGTAGACCTCCCCTTTCTAAAACCATACTGCGTTTCTGCTAGATCTTCCTTCTCATTGACTAACCTCCCTTTGACAAGCGACAATATGCTCGTATAGCTTGGCCAACGTGTTCGCCAGGCATAGTGGTCCCTACGAGGTGGAAAATATTCTGAAAAATGTAATATTTTATTTTACACCATAATTCAATTTTTAAAATTATGCGATACTTTTTGTGACGAGTGCATATAAACTATTTATTGTTAAAAATAATTAAGTTTTAAACCATTTCAGAAAATGCATTGCATACTTTAAGATAATACTGTCAACATTTTTCTCTTTTAATACACATTTTTTCATTTAGTATTTTGAAATGTGTGGCATCATTTTTTAAACTATGTCAATTACCAGTAATTTTACTTTGCGTCTAATTAAAAGACCAAAGTTACGAAACTATTAATCGTAGAAGTAATTACTTAAAATCCATAAAAAGTTAAATTATATAGGTTTAGGAAAATGTTAGATATTTTTTGATCTCATTGTGTAGGTATAATTTCTCATGTCAAAATATATTTGGTAAAAGTATAATAAATATTATATTAGTTACCATTGGATATGTTTACACAGAATTACCCATTGTTTGACTATTCATTAGTAAAATTTGGAAGTCATCAAACTTAATACAAAAATTATTGTGTGAAATTAATTAAAGTATTGGGTAACTAGTTATGATACGATTAAGCAAATTTCGATTATAATATCAGTAACCCTGGTTTGTACATCTCTCAGTTACAGCTGGGGTAATTGTGTTCCACATTTTTTTATAGACTACGCAAAAACTATCGCACAGGTCATGTGATTATAAGAAGCATATAGTTCCCAGATAAAAGTCACGTTTAAATATTTGTTATCTAGCTTTTTCTTAGAATTGTAAAAAGATCCCTTTTTCTAGATGTTTTATTGTCTCACAGAAAATAATTAAAATCATTCTTTGTATTAGCATTGTTGAAAGCACCTGCTAAATAAATTTCGATTTTTAAAGTGGCTTTTTCATTAAAGACTGGCGCAGTCAGTAGTATTTGCTTGAGTCCTAGTTATTGATTATCGGATATCGAATCGTTCGATTAGAAATTGCTGTTTCGCTAAAACTAGCGAACTCATTGTTGTCTGTAACAAACAGATAAAATAAATATATAAATAATGATTCCAACTTTCCAAATAATTTAGAATATCTGCATTAAACTATAGCAGGGCTTCTTAAACTGGCGTAGCAAAATTCTGGGGTTGCGAGAGATAAAAATACAATTTAACAGAAAATGTTTTTTAAAATAAAATAACAATAATCGTAGATAAATATATCATAAAATCTTCTAGTTCGGAATGATTGTTTGTACCTGCATTTCTATTAAGTGTACTATAATAACTTGTATAACATTTACTATTAATTATGAAATATAAATTTATTTTTGTCAATCTCTAAAAGCCGAAATAATCCCGAGAAATAATTAACACTAAAATTCACTTAAGTCTTTACTAAAAATACAACTAACTAACAAAATACTAATGTTCAAATACAAAACCACAAAAATAAACTAACTATTAAAATACCAAAACTTCGACTGTACTAATACTCCGTATGCGACACGATGTTCAATCACTGGCAATTTAGTTTAGACTAAAATTATCTACTGTTCTTTTCACAATAGTTAATAGGGTTTATTAGAAACCGAATTGTGTAAACTGCGCAAGGGTCACTCATAGCCCATGAGATTTTCAACTGACTCTACCTCTACTATTCGATATTTGGGCCAATTTTAAGTCTATTATTTTTTGGGGCGATTATCTTCACCATCATTTAATTAAAGTAAAGGATCCAAGGGCGTAAAAGAAGTTATCCCAAACAAGGAGTTGTTTGAGGCGTGACAGAACATCTAGACGCTGATCAAGTCACTTTCGGATTAATCAAATTAACTAGATTTTAGTAGAAAACTTTTAAGATGTATTTTTTAGTGTTGAGTGAGTCTGTGTTCAAGTAGGTGTTTTACATAGTTTGACTCACACACCCCAATGGCAATGAAAATGAAAGTTGTTCATGAACAAATAAATCTATGTCAATCCTAACACTACTTAATCAAGATCAGATAGATACATTGAAAAAACAAAGTGCAACTTCAATATGTCAATCTGACGATGATAGTTTATGGAGACAGCTGCCATAGAGTTTAAAAAACTTTTTAAATAAAAGTTGAAGTTTTGTTTAAAAGTTTCAATCTTTGATGTTCTTAGTAAAATGGATTTCCACAGAGTAAGGCTTACTACAATAAATATCAATCACAAAACATTTACAAACAATATTTCTAATAAATAATTAATTATATTCTTTCACACTATCAAGAACAATATAAAATCGAAAAAACCAAAGTTGCTGTAAGCCGAAACAGACTTAGAGAAATTTCATTAGGTAATAATTGCTATTCCCTAACTAATTTGATTGGCAGCTTAACGTTGTTTATTACATTACACAAAACAGAAACTTCTTTAAACATAATATACAACAGTTCAATACGGTCGCTTGTGTAACTTGATCAAGAAAATTAGAAACAGATGGTGGATGTATAGATGTAAACTTGTATACTAATGCTTAGTAATATTTGAAAATACAGGGATGTACAACGTTAAAAGTAAAGTTTTAAATACAGTTTAATATGCAGTAAGAAAACAATATATTTTCATAATGTTCTAGATGTTAAAACTGTTTTATTTTATCTGTTTTATTGTTTTTATATTTTTTAATATGTTGTAATACCTATCTCTTTTGAAGAGGTTTTATTGATTTGACGAGGTAGCTCTGATGATGATGGATGGATAAAACGAAAACGCTCAGTTACTGAATTTGTTAAAAAATTACACACTTAACCTACGGTTTTTAAAGTACAAATATTTCTTCCTTTTATTAGTTTTTTTTTTTATTTTTTTTTTATTTTAAAATCGCATCAACCTCTTGGGTTTTTAGCGTTGCTAAACTCTTCACACGGTAATAGAATGGAGGATCTGTGCGGGAAGTTGAATCAAATTTAGTTAAGAAACGATCAGCATTTTGATTTGCAGAAATTATAGCAGAATATGAAAGACTTAGGTAGCTCTCCAGATTCACAGTAAAGGCTTTGATTAGGGCTTGTAGGATAAGCTCCAAGAGAAACCCGAATAGCAGTATTGTGAATTGTGTCTAATATTTTAAGAAGTGTTTTTTTGGCAGAGTTATAGACAATAGACCCTTAGTATTCGGCTCCCCAGTTCTTAAAAGCATTTCGGTGTTTTCCATTTTTTTCAAAACCATGCAGGAAGACAGAGCAGCAATCAATTACCTCAAAAACCAAAAAAACTTACATTAAAAAAAATTTGTAGCATAGTTATTCCATCCTCAAATTCAAATTCAGAAATTTGCCGCGTTAACGACTGTTGGCGTCACTACTCATATGTGTCATGTGTCATTGAAAGCGCCATCATTTTATTGTAAACAGTGTATCTGCGAGATTGTGCGAAGTTTTTTATTTATATTTATGCATCTCTTTTCTTTATTTTTTGTTGATTTTCATAAAAATAAGTCAGTTAGACAAAAAGCACAAAATAAGTATTTACGCTGTTCATTTACGCTGTTCATTCAGCTGTATTGAAACCTAACCTAACCCAACCTAACCTAACCATGAAAACTTAGATTAGGTTTAAGCATTAAAATGTCTAAGGATGGTAAATTGTTTGACAATGCTTTCAGCCCTACTGACGACATTTTATGATTGCATAACACAAATAAAACCAATAATTCACAATAAAATAAAAAATAAAAGTCCAACTCTTTCAATTACCACACATTAAAAAATGTAACAAACTGTCATAGATATGAGTTTTGACGTCACGACCAATGAAGGTGCGTTTCGACTTCTATTTGAATTTATCGATTTTTTACTTTCAATTTGATGTTATATAAAAAATAACCAGAATTGTTGCGTTGTAATGAGTTTAGGATTAAATATTTATAATTTACTATATGATTACAAAGGAATTTCATTGATTTATTTCTAATGAAAACACCGAATTGATCTAAGTAGATTTATTCTAGGTTGACAGGATTTGTTTAGATACTGTATGTGTGATTTCCACGTTAGTTTGCGATCGAAGATCATTCCTAGAAACTGGATTTCTTCATCATATTTGATTTTCCGTCCATAGAGATAGATATCCTTTACATCAGTAACAGTTGAATTTGAGAAACAGACTGCTTTTGTTTTTGAGGTGTTAAAGCGAAGTCTATTTAAGTTTTACCAATTTTCTACATGTGTTATGGTATTTTGGAGGAGTATGCTGCCAATATTTTTTCCTCTACAAAATATCACCTGGTCATTCTGGTATACTCAAGCTTGTACTGGGTGTTTATATTCGTCTAATATTGTGTTTATTGCAATTAGGAATAATGTGGTGGGTTTGTGGTTGGGAATATGTTCCATCAACTCGAACTTGAAACTGTCTATTTTTAAGGAAGTTATTTACATATTTTAGAATATAACACCTACTTCACCAATGACTAAGACATTTGATAATTGAATATTTCCATACTGTTTCGTAGGCTTTACTGATGTCGAAGAATATAGCGATGCAATCTTGTTTAATTGCAAGAGCTTCGTGGATTTCTGATTCTAGGTCCACCAAATTATCCAATGTTGAACAGTTCTTTCGATTATTAATGATTTTTTCAAGAATTTTTCCCATGTTACATGTGAGCGAGATTGGTCTGTACGTTTCAGGATTCGATTTGGTTTTGTGTGGTTTAGGGACAGGTATAATAATTGATTTTCACCATGGATCGGGGAATACGTTTTTTGTTAAAATTATATTATATATCCCTAAATGTTCTTTAATTTTTAGGCTTAAATTTTGAATAAAGATAAGAGGAATGTTGTCAGGACCTGGGCTTGAATTTATTATTTGTTGTATTGTAATTTTGGCGTGTTTCAAAGTATATACATCATAAATTTATTGAGCATACTACAATTTTCCAAGTAAAATTATGCTAAAAATATGGTGACAGATTATTTGATCAAATTCATAGGTCTTGAGATATAATATATGATTATTTACGGAAGGCAATTATCTAATTTCACTGTTATTTTATAATAAATAAAAAAATATAACAAGTTTTTACCGGGGTCGGACAGTTCGACTAGGTACCGGATTAAGGTTGTATTCTAAGAATTAAAACAATCAGTTTTTCCTAACATATTATTTATTATTGATGTGAATTATTCAAAGACATAATTTTTACAAAAAGTTAGGTTAGGTTAGGTTAATACTACCCTAATGATATTTTAATTACATATTTTCGAAGAATTCTATTAAATCGATTAAGAAATAAAATTTTATTGTGGTCGAACTGAAGGGTGGACTTAACTTGACCTTTTTCAAAAAAGGTCAAGTTAATGCAGGTACTCGTGGTCCAACTAACCGGTCCCCGTTTTTACAATTCAAGAGTACTTAAAAACCTTGAAAAGTTAATTTAAAAAGATTTTCTACTGTAAAAAGTTCTTCTTTCTTCTATTCTCTTTTGTATAATTATTTTTTGTACAAAATACTTTTTATGCTATTTACAATATTTAGGAAAGAGATATCCTAAACTTTATACCCACATATTTAATTTTATTTTAAAATTTCTCACCATGATTTAGTTACTAATTCAGTAATTTTTAAATTCGTCTCTTTTTAAAATTAGTCTAACCTTGAAAGAATATTTATTTTATTTGTTTTTTTTTGTAATATAGAGAATAATAAAGTAATAAAAAATTAATGGCCCATCATTTAGTACGTATACACTTTAATAAATAATTTCCCAAAAATACAATTTTCTAAATATCCCCTCACTGTATACCTACTCAATTTGGTTTAGTATTTAGATGACAACAAATAGATTTGAATTATATAATAAAACGATCTTATGTATTAGAAACTTTTTAACAATATTTATCAGGTAAACTATATATTATTATTAGATTATGTAAAATCTAATAAGCAATTCATCGTAATACCTATTAACATGTGCATTTTATATTGCTGATAATGTTTGAAAGTAGATATTTTTTATTAATTTGGTAATGAACGGACATTTTTGCCTAAAGTATAAACATAATTTTTAGACTAAAAAAGGAAAATAAATGATTTTTATCATAAGATTTTCTTTGGGGCGTTTCTTCAACAGTATTAATAATTAAAAATTTATGTTTGGTCATGATTTTAATTCTGAAATTTTTCAGCATAGAGAAAGTATGATATATGATTGTGGTGACTTTTAAAATTGTTTATTAACTGACAACCGACAGTACTGATCCCTGGGGCACTCCTACCTCCCTTCTGTATCTCCTCCCCCTTGTATCTATTAAAACCCGAGCCAATAGGTAATCCTTCACTAAATTAACCAACCCCTCACCCACTCCGAGGCTCAACACCGCCCCCTTGCTGACCCTATTTTTTAAAATTTCTCCTATTTTTTTCCGATGTGTTTATAATAATAAAATCCTACAATTGGATTAGTCTCGAGAGAAACATTGTATTTTTTCTACGACTGACTGTAGAAAGTAATGTTCTTTCAAAATTATAACCGTATTGTTGTCTTGATTTTGCTGGTGGCAAATTATTCATTGCAATATTTGATAGTTCGGTAGTATCTGGTGAGGCAGCACACATTTCTTGATCGTCTAAGTAACTATTATTAATTACCATATCACCAACTGTTTAAAAGAATATTTACTAAAGATCAGATGTTTATTTCGATTTTAAAGATAATTTGGATAAAATATTCACTGGTTTTGGCTATTCATAAGATCACAATTATCATGATTGAAATAAATGTTATATGAAGCGTAATTGTTTAATTTTTTTTACGTAAGTGACCGCCATTGCCTGCTGTCAAACACGTAATGCTTAGTTTAAAATAAAGGGAGCAAAACATTTTAAAACGTATCCTTTGTAATCAAAAATAGTTGTTTTTTAACAGCCAATGACAGCTAAATGGATTTTTTTAAAAGCTTTTCTAAGCAACTGCCTACCTAGCAAATAAAAGATAATAAAATTAATTGTAGATTCATACATTCATAAGGTTAACAGGAACATATCCTTTTCGCGGTCTGACATTTAAACTCTCTGTCCAACCGGATCTATTAAAACATTTCTTTGAAACAGGATTAGTTTCTTGACATTTTTGTTATATTATATTAATCGTTTGTTAATAATTACATAATTTGTTTAATAATTTGCAATGCATCTATCAGGATTTACGCGATTTTTAATTATTATACTGTTTATTAATATTGCTTCACTTGTTTTGATAGGTGGAGGATAATTTTATATTAGGAAATCAGTCAGTATTTAAATTATATATTAATATTTTTTAAAGTGAAAATTTGATCCCTACCTTTAACCGCCTTTGAGTGACAGTTAGAACTTCCAATTTTTTAAATGGGAAGTATGGGCTTGTGATATATCGTTTGAAAGGTGACTTCAATCTCTATCCAAAATTATTATTGTTTTTAAATGTATCACAACAACTAATATAAAAAAAATTAAATCATCTTATACAAAAACCATATCAATGTTCTTTTTAAATATCAATTTAAAAAAATCCTTTAAAAACTATCATAGCAATGTTAGTTTGTTAAAAAAGCCTCAGCAAATTGGTTTGTATTAATTATAAATGCAGGACATTGTCAATTTTATAATTGTCTTGGACTACAATTCATAAAATTAGCTAGATTAACAGAAATGTATAAAAAAAGTTTTTCATGATTTATTACGGAGATAAAACACCCACACACAAATAGAAATTGCTCTTCTATTTCATCATAAGTTTCCGAATCTGCTTCCTATACCTATCCCAAGGTACAATTAATAAAATAGAGAAGCAATTTTACGAATTTGGGTAAAGCAGATTGGAAAAAACAGCTGCCAGGGATTGAGTCGTGATATCAAATTAGATGTGATGGTTGAATTTGAGGAAAACCAACATACATCGAGTAGACGAGCATCCGCAACATTTAATGTCAGCCATACATCGATACTAATCATATTGAAAGAAAATAAAATGCATCCCTATAAAATGATACCGACTCAGGAAACTCACGGAAGACAATTTTGATAGGAGAATAAATTTTTGCGAACAGAAGATGGAAATGTTAAATAACAATAGCATCCAATAAGAAAACGTTATGTTTTCTGATGAGTGTACTTTTTCTGTTGCTAATCGTCAAAATTGCCGCTAGTGATCAACGGAAAATCCTCACTGGATAATAGAGGACCATACACAATACCCTCCAAAGATTAATATTTAGGCAGTGATTGTTAAAAACCATATAATTCGTACCTTTTTTGTTAAGGGGAATTTGAATGGCGATAATTGTTTAAATATAAAACTAGATATTTACTTTATGACGTATAATATAATATTTTTATTTATTGACAAAACTAACTGTCAACAATTACTATGCGCGTTAACCATAGATATAAACTATAACATCTCCCCTTTTTTCACGAACCATATCATCTTCTTCCTTCCCCAAGATTCGAATAGTACTAAATTCCAAGTCGGGTCGTAAACATTTTCTATTCCGTATATAAATTTTTCCACTCGCGGTTTTTATCATATATCTTTGATAATGTCCAACCTCCACAATAATTCCAGTACAATCCCATTTTTTTGATATTGGATTCTGTAATACATTTTGGCCAGGTTGAACTGGAGTTAAATTTTTTGCTGATTTATTATCTTTTTCTGCTAATTTTAATTTTTCATTAGCTTTCGCACCCTGAATAAAAGTAGCATTTTTCCACAGTACAGCAAAATTATTTTGATGAGTTGGGATCAAAGATCGAATTGGTCTACCATATAAAATTTCAGCTGGAGATTTTCCAAAAGCATTAGGTGTATTTCTCTATTTTAGTGAGCCTTTATAATATCCCTCTTTCTTGAAATTACCTTTATTTGTGCATTTTATTATTAGAGATTTCATTGCATTACTTGCTATATAATGTGGTGTTGATGGTGCAAAAACTACATTCCATTTTTTTAAGAATGTTTTAAATTTTCCGGAATTATATTGACCAGCATTATCTGATCGAAACCTAACGCCAGTATCGGCAAAAGTTTTGTACAAATCATTTATAATCTGTGAACTGCTAGGATCTTTGTTATTGTATTGGTTTGTCCATCCCGAAAGTCTATCTAACCTAACCTAACCTAAACCAAAAAATTTTTACCTCCCGTGGTAAATAAATCTGAAGAAACGTCTTCAAATGGTCGGCTTGGTAGGTCTTCAATCAAGTAGGTCTCTTTTGAAAGTGATGCTCTATTTGTCTGACAGGACTGACAAGCTTCCACGCAATTCTTCATTGCAGGCCAGTATACTGTTTGACGAGCTCTTCTTAAAGTTTTTTCGATTCCTTGATGTGATGCATGTAATTTTTCAATTATTTCTTTGCGACAAGATTTTGGAATTAAAATTAGAGTTCCTCCTTTTATAATTAGTGAATTATCATAATTCAGTTCCCGGTGTACCTTTCACTAAGGAAGTAAATTTGACTGTAACTTGTTTTTTGATATTGGGAATCCGTTTTGGATTAAATATTTCATTAGTTGACATTCCTCATCATTATTTGTTGCTTCTTGTAACTCTACAATCATCGGGTCTTGTAAATGAGAACTTCTACTTTCATCCACAGTATTATCCGCTATAGAAATTTGGTGAATAACTAATGAATTTAAAGGGTTGCGGCCTCTTCTGCCAGTAAGTCCTCTTTATTTGGATCGCAAACAGGTGAACGAGAAAGTGCATCAGGTATAAAATGTTCCTTGCCTATTTTCCATTCGGCGATAAAGTTATACCCAACTAGTTTCTCTTTTAACCTTTGAATCGGTGGATTTTTGATTTTGTCTAATTTCGAGATTTCTTGGTCTTTCTAGAAGTTGGCATTATGCAGATATTTTCTAAATAAGCTTTGTTATAGTTCTTTATACTTACTGCGCCATGTTTATATATAAAAGTAAATATTTACTTTATGACGATTAATATAATATTTTAATTCATCGACAAAAATGTCACCTAACTGTTAATATGGTAACTATGCGCGTTAACCATAGATATAAACTGCCAAGTTTGGCAAATGTATTTCTTGATCCAGGAAACCCTGAAGTTCCAGAGATTACCATATGGTTCCAGCAAGATGGATCACCTCTACATTATCAACTTAATATCCGCCAGTACCTCAACTTAACATTTCCAAACAGCGAGGGAGGCAAGGATCAATAGAATGGTCAACAAGATTGTTTTTTTACGTTATGAACAATTAAATAATACCTATCAGATATTTTATTTTTTTATGTTAATTTGTGAAATGAATTTTAAAACAATTTTCTTGGATAGAAAATGAAGGGACCTTTTAAAATATATAGCACAAGTCCATACTTCCCATTTAAAAAATTGGGGGTTGTAACTGTCACTTAAAAGGGGGTTGAAGGTACGGATTAAATTTTCACTTTAAATAATGCCAATTTATAATTTAAATTTGAAGTGTTTCGGGTATAAATATGTACAGTCGCATGTACAGTAGCATATACATGTTAAATGTGAATTTCGTTTAACTACCGAAGTTATAAAAACGCCCTTCATCAATAACATAGGAGTGGCAATTTCTAAAACGCCTACATTAAATGGTTTTTGGGGATTAAGTTTATTTACAAGGGTCGGTCATGTCCCAAATAAATAGATTATTTTCGCATTTTCGCACAAAATAATATCTACACATTTTCAGAGGTATAATCCTAGGCGTATTTTTTTACATGTGCTTTCTTGTATAACTAAAGCGAATCCAAAGACATTTTTAAGCATAATAAATTATATTTATCAAAAAAAACAAGTCTGTTGTTATTGTAATTTATTTTACACAAAGAACAATAAATCAACAATAAAACAACCTAAATATTTTATTATTATATCTATGTTTATTAGATATTTATTACATTTTTCACACTTTCGTTGACGGCTCATTTTTAAAATGTATTCCTACATTTTGATTTTTACCACCCTATTTATTTACTAAATAAAATATAAAATAAATAAATGTAGGGATCCGAACGTAACAGAAAAACGTTAACAAAAATTCTTTTAGAATATTAAATTCAACATAAAAACAATTAAAATTAGTAACATCAAGGTTGATTAGAAACTGTTGGAGATTCAAAAATAAATATTTTTATATTTTATGTTTTATTTTATGTAATGTTATTTATTATTTCTGACAACCTACCTAATAGAAGGAAAAAAAATGTATTGAAAAGGGATTTTAATCTTAAACACACATTTATTATCGAGGGTTCCAAACTAAGTGAAGTAAAAAAGGAATCAGTAGAGAGGTTGCAATAAAAAACAAATAAAACCGTACTGTATAATACACAGGCAATTTGTCGATAAAATACCTTATGCTGCAAACATTAAAGATGTGGGCGTGGACAACTGTTTAACTGATTTTAAATTTATTATTATTTAAACCGTGATTGGTTATACACAATAAATAGGCCATCCTTAAAATTAATTCAATGTAAGCGAGTTGAGTTTGAAAATATATATGCTATTCTGAAGCCGATAGTACAGTCACCGAAATAATGAATTTTTTAATATATTTAAAATCAAATATAATTAAATAATTTTGTATGTAATTATTAAAGATTTTATTTAATTTTCAGGTGTAAATGATATCTACGATGGATATGGTTATTCAGAAGGTTACGACGTGGATCCATATTTTAGAAATAATTACCAAGAACATATATATTAATTATTTTAAATAGTTTTCCCTTAAAGCCAAATATAAATAATTGTTTTAAATATATTTTATGTACAATTGTTTGTTTTTAATGATATCTATAAGTACACTACTCAAGTATTATACGATGTCTAGCTATTTTAAAACAACATTAACATTATTCAAACACTTGTAGCTTGGTTATCAGTTAATTTCGATTGAATTTATGCAAAAGTAATGCTGAAATACTGTCATTGAATGTAAATTGCCAGCAACTGTGTGTCAACAATGTAATACATATACCCACCAGCTCCATTCTTCCGCCCAAAAAAAATATGTACCTTCTTTACATAAATGAATATTTATTTATATTTGGAAAGCAGAACAATTCGGCTATTTCGCAAACGTTATCGAAACTGGAGTCAAAGAAAACGCCTGCAAAATTAGTGGCAGTATAAAAATAATAATATACAAAAGTATTTGTAAATTCATAAATCATAAAACCCTTAATTAGTTTAAGAGGGGTGTTTCTAATTTGACCGGACAGTCTAAATTGCATGGCCGGGGGAGTGATTTTATAAGTTTTGCAGATCTAAGATGTGGTAATCTTCATTAATGTTGGTTACCAAAGTGAACAAATTATAATTTACAGCATTTAAAAACTTAGTGACTCTGTATATTATACCGTTTCTTTAGTTAATTTTTATTGTTTAATTTTAAATTATAGAATAAGTATTATAAGATAAGAAAAAATCCCCTTAAATCTTCCAGTTTATCTAGAGGTCAAAATTGTAATTATTTGCGATTTTTTTTTTAAATGGGATTTACAGAAATTATGAAACAGTTAATATAAAAGGAAACTTTAGAATATATTAATTATTTACTTCCTTACAAATTAAAAAAGGTATAAATCATGATGATAATTTCATTCAAGTATCGCAGTATCAGTATCGATCTCATCGTCATCACTACTGTCTACATTTATAATCATTTTTTTTATATTAGAAAATGCCTGTAGGTTTCTTACCTCTACTTGTTTAACATGTTCATTGCAACTAATCCATTGTTGATGGTCTATTGCGGCGACTTCACTTTCTATCAACTTTATCACAGATGCACTTAGTTTTGGAGATTGGTTTTTGCTGGCAATGCTCCTTTTCAACTGACCCCAAAGTAGTTCTATAGGATTTAGGACGCGGTAATCGGTACTTCACGACCTGCTTGTTTTGCCAAACAGTCAATGACATATACTTTTTTGAACGTTTTGGTACGTAACACTTCTAATAATTGTTTTTTTGTGTAGCACTCCTCATAGTAAAAATCATTCTGTTCCAAAAAAATATCAGCTCATCTTTCGTAGAACTTGATGTGAGTACTCTCACCCTTGAATGATAGGGTGCGTTATCCATAACTATAACGCTATTTTCCTTTAGTTTTGGAAGTAAGGTTTCAGAAAACCATTTATCAAAAAGAGGGCTATCCATATCTTGAAGGTAATTCAGAAAATAATTTTTTATGTTTTTAGCAGAGAGACGGAGCGCTCCTTCAACCCAACTGTCAGAACTGCCTCAATGTAGAATGCTAATTCTTTTTTTTTGTTTGAAGGAACGTCTACACTGCATTTTCGCTGGTTTTGATCAGCCCATCCTTTCTTCACCGTTGCATGTGTGTCGTACCAGGTTTCATCCGGATAATAAATTGGTCTACCGCATTCTTTATATTTTGTGACGGTTTTGTAAATATTCGTTTTTCCATACAACCAGTCTCTTGCTCTCTATAATAGACTGAAATTTATCGATAGTCTTAAATTTAAATCCATAAGCTGATCGAGAAGCTAAAGAAGCATACAGTTCCAGAGATATAGATATTAACCCCCTTAAAATTCCACATTAGAATTCGTATCAAAAAATATTCGATGGAAATATGGCTGAGAAGATGGGAAAAACTTGAAGGCAACAAACTACAACATATTAATCCAAACTTGCAACCAAAAGGGGAAATGCCACAAGGACGGCGAGATCAAGTCATACAACACCGCATGTGAGATGGGTCACACAAGGTTAACCCATGAGTAGCTATTAAAGAACATACAAAGAAAACAGTGCGATATGCCTTTGACAGTAGAACATATCATTGTTGATTGTCCACTCTATCATCTGGAACGAATTCAAAGTGAACTTCCATGTGAAATCAAAAGTGCACTAGACTATTGTTAAAACAAAAAGAAACAGACAACGCCATCTACACGACACACACGTTACTACAGATACGTCATATACATCAAATATATATAATTTGTACTTGTCATATCTATCGATAATTTATTGTATGTTAGTAATACAAAACTGTTATATTATTTTCTAATACAAGTAATATTATTCGACTTTCATCGACACAACAAATTGGCGACGAGATAAACTAATAGTTAACCAGAATTAATAATTCAACTGAAAAAGGTATCAGAACCTTATTCAAGACAATTTGAAGGCTGTTCCAAAGCAAAGGAATCAGGTAATTATCAAAAAGTATTAAAAGTGGGTGGATCGAGTAGCTCACTCCATAACTTGAAGGTGATAAGATAAATCAAATCGAATCAAATCTATTTATCAATATGGATGCTTCACAATTCAATCAACTCATGCAATTTCAACAACAAATGTTTGAAAGGTTATTAGAAAAAACAGCTAGCGGTAATCAAACAAATAGAACGCAAGAAGTTACAGTAAACACGACTTTGTTACCAAATTTTGAGATTTTCGACCCTGCGAAAGAATCATTCCGCAATTATAGAGCCAGATTTGAGAATTATCTTGAAATGAAAAATATTTTCAACAATAAGGAATATTGTGCAAAACTACTTTTAAATTCAATAGGAGCAAAATATTTTAATATGTTATCTACCTTATCAGCTCCAAAACTACCTAAAGAAAAAACATATGATGAAATTATTGGATTGTTAGAAAAACATTTAGCACCAGAGAAGAATGTACTTGTAGCTCAACATCAATTCCTATCAAATTATCAAACTGAAAATCAATCTATTGCAGACTTTACAGTGAAATTAAGAGCCTAAATAGGAAACTGCAATTTTGTGTCAGACTGCGAATGTGGAGCCACGACCACAGAAATATTCTTAAGAACTCAATTTATACGAGGACTTAAAGACAATTCTATAAGAGAAAAACTACTACAATCAGAATCCAAAAATTTCAATGACATTGTTTCAAAAGCCATTGTTTTAGAAGCATCAAAAATAGACTCGAGAGAACTGGCACAGAAATCATCGTTATCAATTTCAACTACAGACATTAATAAGGTTAAAAGCTCAAATAAAAACAGAAGGGAAAGACAAGACCAACGGCAACGGAGCCCATCATCTAATCGATCCAGCTCAAAATCAAGAATCGACTATCGTAAATTAGGCATTGATGGACTTTGTTTCAGATGCGGCAGAGATAATCATCTAGTAAAGGACTGCCGATGTGACAAATCAAAACTCAAATGCGCAGAATGCAGAAAATCCGGTCATGTAGCCAAAGTATGTATTGGATCTCTACTTGCCGGAAAATCAAAATCAACGCAAAGATCTACCAACTCTGTACAAGAACAGACAAATTCAATAGGAAATGATGAAATCTTAAGAGAATACGGGTCTTTCCAAATCATTAATATTTATCAAAACCCAACTGATGACAAAAATACTGAGAGATTCCAAGCAAACATCAATATCGAAGGAATACCAATTCAATTTGAAATCGACTCAGGATCTGGATATACATTGTTACCCAGAAATCAATTTAAAAAGCTTCAACTGAACAATCCACTTAAATCATCTACAGTACGCTTTCGATCATATACAGGTGAAGTTTTTACCCCAGATGGAAAAGTTACTGTTAATGCAGAATTTAACGGAAATACAATCGAAGACGATATTTATATAGTACCAGAAATCTATGACGCTATTTTAGGCCGAGTTTGGATTCGGAAATTAAACATTAACCTGGCAGATATCGATCAACAGAATCAAATATTATCGACTGAACTCTACACCATAAGCAATATCGAAGAAACAAACGAAAAAGGAACTGATAATGTAAATGCCGACTGTTTATCAAGAGCACCACTAAAACACCAGAAATCAATCTTATACACAGATGAAGCAATTAACGAAGAAGTCCATACCATATGTGAAGAAACGATCAACGCAATATTTACACCGGAAATTAGTTTTGAATCCATTCGAAGGGAAACAAAAAATGATAACCAGTTATCGAACATGCTAATGAAGTTCCAGGAAGGAAAATATACAGAACAGGACTTTACCCTGGATAATGACATCATTTTTAAGGGACAACGAGTGGTAGTTCCATCAACTCTGCAACCTTTGGTTTTAGAAGAACTACACAGGACACATATAGGAATTACCAAAATGAAGCAACTCGCTCGACGCTATGTGTATTGGAAAAACATAGACAAAGACATCGAGCACTTAGTTCGAGCTTGCTCCCCGTGTGCGAAAATAAAAAGCAGCCCAGCAAAAGCCCCCCTTCACCCTTGGGAAGAACCTGAGCATAACTGGCAGCGTATCCATATCGACTACGCAGGTCCATATCAAGGATATCATTTTCTTGTGGTAATCGATGCCAAATCAAAATGGGCAGAAATTGAACCATGTAAATTACCTCCATCATCAACATCCACCATAGAATTACTACAAGGAATATTCGCAAGACATGGGTTTCCAGAAGTCATGGTCTCAGATAATGCCTCAATTTTCACCAGCGAAGAGTTTCAGAAATTCTGCAAAAGAGCAGGTATATTTTGCAAATTTATCGCGCCGGGACATCCGTCTACCAATGGCCTAGCCGAAAGAAATGTCCAAACACTAAAGAAAAGACTAGCAGCAATGATGGACGAGCCAACAACGATGAAAAGAAAGGTACAAGAAATTCTTTTTAGGTACAGAGCAACCCCTTTGCATAACAACAAAACTCCAGCCGAACAGTATCTTAATAGAAAATTTCGAATACAGTTAGATGCACTAATGCCAATAAAATTCCAACTTACGAAAAAAACAAGGAAGACACGTCAATTAAGCTTGGGAGATCGTGTACAGGCACGATATTACACAGCCAACAAAAATAAATGGAAATTTGGAACCATAACCCGTAAATTTGGACACCTACATTATCTAGTCAAATTTGACAATGGGTATACACCAAAAAGACATATCGACCAGCTCCAATTAACAGAAGTTCCAAAGCCCACACCAGAACAATGTAAGAAGAAAGTTAGATTTGTACCGGAGCCCCAGCAGGAACCAAATATTAATTTGGGAGACTTGGTAAACATCCCACAGGAACAACCAGAAGACGTCCAGGAACCAGAGTCAACTGAGAGTGATTATTCAGCAACAGAACAAGCCCATTCCTCTGAAGGAACTCTACGTAGATCTTCAAGAGAAAGGCGACCACCAAAGTACCTTCATGACTTTATACATCGAATACAATGTTGGCTGATGTCGACATAAGCGTGGGAGAACTGTTAAAACAAAAAGAAACACACAACGCCATCTACACGACACACACGTTACTACAGATACGTCATATACATCAAATATATATAATTTGTACTTGTCATATCTATCGATAATTTATTGTATGTTAGTAATACAAAACCGTTATATTATTTTCTAATGCAAGTATCATTATTAGACTTTCATCGACACAACAACTATGTTAACAGTGATAAAATGATTAAGTTCTTAAAATTGACTAAGACTTATAAATTAATATAGAGTTGAGATTGTTTTTGTTATTATTGATGTAAACTAAAATTAAGACTTTTTTATTGCTCCGCCGCCAATAACCTTTCATGGTTGACGCGGTTATTTCAATTAAAAAAAAATGCATTGTTCTACAAAAATCGCCACAGAGTTGTTCTCGCAGAATTTACCACTTCTTTTCTTTTCAATTTGATTTAAATGATAATAATAACTAATAAATAAAATAACAAAACTAAATAACAAGAATTCCATAAAAATATTAAACCCAAACTTGTAAAGGTCAAAACCAGGTAATATAATACAATGGAAGTGATAACCAGGCCGTCGTTAATCCCTAATAAAAATATAAGTAAGTTGCCAGGATCTTGAAATGAATAATACATAATTTTTTTACAAAATGATTAGTACAATTCAGGTTTGGCACCCGTTTTCAGCTGTTAAACTTTGGAAGTCGACCAGTAATAGTAAATTTATTAATAAAATAAATAGTTATAGTAGTTTTCACAATAAATGGTATTGACTGAAGGATTATAATAAAACCAATTAGACCCTTAAGTTGTAAAATCCGAGATGCACATTATAAATGTAAAAGGACCTGATTCAGGTAATTTTGTTTTTCAGAGAGGGATTGTAGAGGATTACAGATTACATTTCTTGTTCATTTTATTGGATATCAAACGCTATGTGGCTCTCTACCAAAAATATTAAGGACTCTTGTGTTGTTTATCACGAAGATACGACAGCAGAGCTTTTTGAAGATTGGTTTAGAAATTGTCTGTTACCCAACATTCCACCAAACAGCGTTAAAGTAATGGACAATGCAAGTTATCATAGTCGACAATTGCAAAAAATTCAGTTAAACTAAACTTCCACTATTTATTCGAAAAATTCGCTTTAAAATTCAAAAAGTAAAGGTTAACACAATCAATTTCAGGAGATTCAAAACTTCATGGCTGCAAATGATATTTTGAGGAAAATTATACAAAAAAAGACTTTTTACAAGTTCTGCAGTCTTTTTCGTTAAAAAAAAACGTGTTTGTGATACAATTGCAGAAGAATTGGGACATACAGTGTTACGACTACCTCCCTACTACTGCGTGTTCAATCCCATATAGCTTATGTGGCACCAACTTAAATCGAGTGTGCGCGGAAAAAATACTCTCCGACTTTAAGTGGTAGTGGGGTGGAATTAATTAGTAACTGTATGAATGACATTCCTACCGAGAGTTGGAAAAGTTCTGTTAGTCATGTTATAAATGTTTAAAACTCGTACCTTTCTGTAAAATCAATTGCGCCAATTATAATTAATTTAGATTAGGATAGCGATAGCGACACTGAACTAAATATAGAATAGAATTGTAACATTTAAATAAATTACTTGTATATCTCCTATATTATGCAAAATCAAATTTCTTAAGTTCGACCCTGTAGCACATTTGCATCTTTTACCTGATGGTTTTCTAACACAATGAGATTAAATAGGATAGTTTATTGCAGTTAATAAGCCAATATCTGATATTAGGTCTATGGTGTCTGTCCTAGTTTCTGTATAACATGTTGCCATATTTCAAATTTGTCTATATTTTACGTAAAAAAGTTATTAAAATACAACTTTTTCCAAATTCATGTAATAACTTGGTCGTTAATAAACATTTTTTTATAAAATTTTGGTAGTTTACATTTGTAACGATTCTGAATCCAATGCTGATTTTACAGGGGTGCTTCCAAACAAAATGGGTTAGAAAAAGAGGATAATAAAATAAAAAGATGAACATATATAATAACTATACTTAAATTTTATTGAATTTTAGGAATTTTTCATTAAATAACAAATAGTTTTATAGATTATTGAGCACAATAGCATTCATCTTGGTAACAAAGCCCTCCCAAGTAACCGTTGGTTACACAAAGCTCATTGCACTGGTTGCATTCACAGTTGGCGCCAACAGAGTATTTTTCAACAAAGCGAGCAATGGTGGGAACTTTTTGTACTAAAATAAACAAAGTTTATTTAGAATATTATAAATTCATAAACAATAAAATAAAGAGTAAAAAACAAAACCGAAATTTTCTTTTTTGTTAGGTGATAACCTAATTATTATTTACAGAAAACGATTCTATTTATTAAAAATGTAATTACCTGAATCAACCGACTTGGCGCTGATTTCAGTTGCTACTACAGCAAATACGACTAGGACAGCCAAGAAAACGAAAGAGAATTTTGCCATTTTTTAGTTTTGTCAGAGAATATCTGTATAAAATTAACTAAAAATATCTTACGATATATATACCGATTTTACAAGTAGTGAGATCATAAATCAAGTGGATTTCAATTTCATAAATTAAAGATAACCCAGTTGTAAATACTTCATAATAATACTACTATTGTTTCCCAATATTTGTTTTGAAAAAGTGTCTCCATTGGCAAATCTTAAAGTACTTTAAAGTATCCATCAAAAGTAAAATAAATTAAAATGAGTAATCGTATATTATGTGTGGCACTATAAAGCGTTTTCTGCCAAATACAATTTACCATATTAACTTGAACAATAAATAAAAATTTTTGACAGCTCGTTCTCTACTTAGATTTTTGTTTTAATAAATAGTTTCTATTTTTTTCATTTTGTTTTTTTAGTAAATAAAAAAATAAGGAGAGAGCAAGTTGAAATGCAACAAACTGAATCATTTTTCTATTTACTGTAAAAAAAATGTATAATATCGGCGTATTTCGAATTATAGAATTTAATTATTTCTTTTCATAAATCCCGATATCCTTCGTCGTCTATTACTTTGTGGCAACATTGTACAAAATAAGAGCGAATCTCCAAGTCTCATGCAGAGTCTGTTTTAAAATTACATATGTAACAAATAACAACATCACTTTTGGACTGTTTGATTTTTCATAAATATTTTAAATATTCACCGAAAATTACGACCAAGGTGTCATTTGATCCGGATTATTATGTACATCATTTAAAGAAATGTTCTAAAAAGGACCGAAAAAAAAATGGCAAAAGTTAAAAACAATAAAGTAAACAAAGTGAGAGTTTAGTTCTTAATATCTCAAAAAAATGTTAAAAAATATTTGAAAAGATCATTAAATTTCGCTAAAAACTTCCAACTTCCTGAAATGAACACTGATGAGCATGCCAATACAGCCTCCACTTCTGTCACAATTACTTCCCATATCCAGATATGCGACGACATAAAGAGAAAAGTAAAAACAATCGCTAGACGTATGTTGCAAACTCACTGGGGCTCTACCAATACCTTCCTATATCTATTTAGCCAATGCTCAACACACCTCCATTAACTGACCCCACCAGATTCTCTAAATAAGAATTGTCAGTGATACGTAGACTTTGAATAGGTCATACCAAACTTATGCACAGCTACTTAATAAACTCAAGCAACAGACGTTGCTGCCAAAGCTGCTAGTGTCCACTTACGGTGAAATACATCCTCGTTGATTGGCGCCAATTCAACACAAGAAGACGACAACTTAATATCAATTCCCAGCTGCAAGGCATCCTAGAAAACCAAATCGAGACAACACTGAAATTCTTTAAAGAAATAACACTGTATCATAAACTCTATACCGCATTCTCAATTGTTACCACTATGTTAATGTTTTTTTTTGCACGATTGATCATTTTTGACTGTTTACCGTGACAGATTTTACCGACGAGTAAGTAATTCACTTACCGTCGAGTTAAAAAATATCTTAATTTTAAATTATTTTTGCAGAATTTCTAAACATGGAATTTTATCGTCTGGTTTATTAACGACTGTAAAATTACGCTAGATGTTCTTTTACAATCATGAAACCATCGATTTGTTGGATGCCATTCATAGTAAAATTAAATAATTTTTCTCTTCTACAGGCACCAGATATTCTCAATATCCTTGCGACCTACAAATAATGAAAAAATCTTCGAGTATTTCTTTTACCTTACATTATCTTGTGAATTAGAAATTCTTCATCCTGTGCTTCCATCAAAAATTTTTAAAATTGCTCCCGTGTAACAATGCTCGCTTTCTTAGGCCTATAGCCAACATTTTTTCTCTTCAAATACGTTATAAAAGTTAAAAACTTGCAAATATCAATGCCATCATAAAGGAAAACGGTGGATTTAATCATTGAATATTCTGCCCAGAGGCTTCCAGGAGCTGTCAACTACATATGTCTTTGAACGAAATATGCCAATAGAATTTTTTCATCGATTCTTAAATTCTTGCCTTCGCACCATTTTTTAAAACTTTGGTAGGTATTTTGATAACGGATTTTGATTTTTTGGGACTAATTGCGGAACACCCTTCTTCCCAAGCCCGTTCAATTTCTTTAAATTCACTTTCGCTCATATTTTAATTTATAATAATCAAAATTGGGTAGGGCTTTACTTTAACGCACGCAACAAAAATGGTCATGTGATATATCAATCGAAAGCCCTTGAGAAGCTGAGTCGATTGACACCCCTGATAGTTGGCGCATACGCAGAATAAAAAAGTTATGAATTTTTTACTGTTCCATTATAAGTCTATGGAGAATGCCAAAAAGAAACAACAACGGCCCTAACCTTTAATTCAAATATCCGTTAAATGTATATTCACCCATCCCAGCAGAAACAATTAAGTCAAATCTAACCCAACCTAACCTAATCTAACCTAACCCAACCTAACCTAACCTAACCTAACCTAACCTAACCTAACCTAACCTAACCTAACCTAACCTAACCTAACCTAACCTAACCTAACCTAACCTAACCTAACCTAACCTAACCTAACCTAACCTAACCTAACCTAACCTAACCTAACCTAACCTAACCTAACCTAACCTAACCTAACCTAACCTAACCTAACCTAACCTAACCTAACCTAACCTAACCTAACCTAACCTAACCTAACCTAACCTAACCTAACCTAACCTAACCTAACCTAACCTAACCTAACCTAACCTAACCTAACCTAACCTAACCTAACCTAACCTAACCTATCCTAACCTAACCTAACCTAACATAACCTGACCTAACCTAACCTGACCTAACCTAACATAACCTAACCTAACCTAACCTAACCTAACCTAACCTAACCTAACCTAACCTAACCCAACCTAACCTAACCCAACCTAACCTAACCCAACCTAACCTAACCTAACCTAACCAAACCAAACCAAACCAAACCAAACCAAACCAAACCAAACCAAACCAAACCAAACCAAACCAAACCAAACCAAACCAAACCAAACCAAACCAAACCAAACCAAACCAAACCTAACCTAACCTAACCTAACCTAACCTAACCTAACCTAACCTAACCAAACCAAACCAAACCTAATCTAATCTAACCTAACCTAACTTTTTTGTTCTACGCATGCGCCAACTGAGACAGGTGTCTCAGTTGGCGCATGCGCAGAACAAAATAGATACGAATTATTTAATTTCCCATTATAATTACATCTAATGATTGATCCCCATATACATATAATGGAATATTAAATAATTCGTAACTTTTTTATTCTGCGCATGCGCCAACTGAAACAGGTGGCAATCGACTCAGCTCCTCAAGGGCTTTCGATTGATATATCACATGATCATTTTTATTGCGTGCGTTAAAGTAAAGTTGAGTCCAAAATTGTACTTAAAATTATTGACAACTAAATAAAAACTCAAATCTTCATTGTTGTTATGCACCTTAGTTACTACCTAACAACCAAAGTATCTGTCTTGAGGTGTGTTCGGGGAGCACGCTTTCGAGCTATGTAGCGCCAAGCGCCATATAACGCAAACGAGGAATAGTACTTTAGAGCGGGTCACAGTTATTATGCAGCGTGGCTGGCATAGGCCAATGTAAATCTTATGGGCGAATATTCAACACTGTTGCCGCTTTGGTTACGGCTTGAACCACAATTAACTCAGCCAATTTACTTTCGTAGAAACGTTTTATTATGAATTTTGCAAAACAGATGTATTCTATATCATAAATATTATTAAAAAATGGAATTCAAATCTATTTATGTAGATTGTAATCAGTATATACCTGATCACTTGATGGATTATTTAGGTCTCTACTAAATCTTTCAGACAAATCCTAATCCTATTGCCAGTGAAAATATTATTTAATTACAAAGATGCTAATTATTTTTACCTGTATGATCCCTTGATCCTCGTAAACCGTTATTAATATTCCTGGAATGTAGAGGTAAGTAAATGTACAGGTAAGTAATAACATAGGCAGGTACCTATCTGTTTCTACTGATAAACCAAAGGGCATTATTGAAACAACAGCCATGCAGTTAGCAGCACCGTTTGAAAAATTTAAACAAGGTGAAAATCTTCATCGTCAAACTAAGAGGCTTTTATTAAATATTTTAACGTATACGTTGAATAAAAAAGATGACAAAAGTGTGACAGCGAAAATAGAACTGATTTCTGAAATGACTGGCCTTAGTGTGAGAACAGTGTATAATCTGAAAAACGAAGCCGCTACTGGACCTTTGACATCGCCAAAGAAACGAAGACGGAACAGCAGCCAGTCGAATTCAAGACTGATCACCTACGATGAAGGTATCCAATCGCAAATACGAAAAGCTCTGCATGAATTCTACTCCGAAAATATTCCACCAACACTAGCAAAAGTTCTTGCTAAAATAAATTCAGACGAAAATGTACCAAATTTTTTTAAAAGACGCTTGCTTAACGATATGGGGTTTGTTTATGGAAAGAGAGGAAGAGACTCGATTCTAATAGAAAGAGCGGATATAATCGCCTGGAGGCACAAATATTTAAGATCAGTGAAGAAGTTCCGCGAAGAAGGATATAACGTAATATATCTGGAAGAGTCATGGATTAATGTGAACCACAGTGTAAATTTTGAATGGAAAGACACTACCATAAAAAATGCCCGAGATGCATTTGTCAAAGGACTGAAGGCTCCAAGTCAACGAGGACCGAGATTTGTTCTTCTTCATGCAGGATGGAAAGACGGTTTTCTTGAGGGTGCAGAAAAAACTTTTCTGGTAAAGAAAGGTGCAGACGATTACCACGACGAAATGGACGCAGAAGGCTTTGAGGCCTGGTTTAAAGATCAATTGATCCCTAATTTGCCGAAAAACGGATCAAAGAATGTTGTAGTGTTGGACAATGCTTCATACCATTCGGCGAAGTTACCTTTTCCAAAGACAACTTGGAATAAGGAACAAATAAAGTACTGGCTACTGGAAAAAAAGATTTACTTCGAGGATGATTATTTAAAAACAGAATTATTGGCTACTGCAAACGCGTTTAGAGAGCAGTACGACCTAAGAAAAATAGACAACATTGCCACGGAACATAATATAACAGTCCTACGATTACCATCTTATCATTGCGAATTAAATCCTATTGAAATGGTGTGGAGCCAAGTGAAAGGATATGTGGCTCGTAATAATAGTACTTTTAAAAAAGAGGATGTGGAAAAACTTATAAAAACAGCATATTCGCAAGTAACCCCAATGCAGTGGTCTAATTATGAAAAAAAGGTAGAGAAGACAGAGGAAAAGATGTGGCAATCAGATCATTTAATGGAAGACATTAAGCCAATAATAATAAATCTAAATGAAGACGATGAAGATGAAGACTTGGATGACGATGAAGATCAGTAATATATTTCTTAACCCTCAAATGTTCCATTCAATTTTCATTTATTTTAGTTATTACCTGCTAATCATTGTCATTTTTAAAGTTTAATTTTAATTCAAGTTAAAATACGTAATTATTAATTCATTTACTTATTCTATATTTTGTTTGTTACAACAACCCGCCAGAAGAAGAAAAATCCTCGAGATTTCATTAGCTTTTCTCTGTTAATCGTTTTTCCTTAAAATTTAGATGACAGCTGACTTTTTTACCACTCGTCTTGTAATTTATGTATATATTATTATTATTGACATATTTTTTTTATTAATTATATTATTATATTATTATTTCATAATTTGACAAAGGTCTTTTATAAGGCTGCTGTATTTATTTATTTCTTTATACGTGATAATTAAACGTATAAAATTTGAATATTTTAGCGGATTTACAATATTTTCCTTTAAACGCGTAAAATTTATCTAAAAGCATAATTATAAATATTCTTAATTACTCACTAAACGATTTTCAAATGAATAATTTAGTCAACATTTAAATCATAATAGTAACACAATGGCAAGTTATATTCCCGCGCCAGTTGGAACCAAATTCGAAGAACATGCCGATATGACAACGCCGTCGTCCATAAACGCAATGCTGCATAATAACTGTGACCCGCTTTATAGATAGCGCCAACTGGCGCAAATAGCGTGCTCCCCGAACACACCCTTGGTAAAATTAATGAAACTAGTCAACATGACGAAAATGTTTAATTTTATAATTTATAATGTTATCAGTTGTGCAAAAAACGTTACAAGCATGTCGAACGTTAAGGGTAACCGATCTCAGACAATAATTGGAGTCGACGCTCTGCTCCTCCAATCCAACAATTGTCTTCGATCAGTATAAAACTCTTACCGTTCTCCATACTTAATATACTATCACTATTATGTAATAACTGATTTTTCTGTAATCGCACCTGTGCAAGTGGCCATAGTTGTCAGTAATAAAACACAAAAACAATAGGGTGGTCCCTAATATGTATCTCTTTACTTAGCACCGAATTAAATCCCTCCTTCCATTCCCCAACTGTTCTGAAATTAGGCGATGTTGCTCGTTTTCACATATACGATTACCCAGATGATTTTTACTTTCAAACAAGAAGTGATGACGTGGTATTGTTTGCTCTTATTTTTTTGACAATGACAGCTGTTTTTTAAAATAATTCCATTGTCTTCCATGTTCAGATCGTATAATAAGCAAAAATCCTCAGTATCCCGAATTATATAGAATTAATCAGACTGTGTAATAAAAAGAAACTTAAGATTTTTTTCAAAGGTTCCTCGTATATAATAGATTTCAGTGAACAGTGTACCATGTGTGATTAAAAACAGTTAACAACTAAACGGTTAAATGAAACTTCCACTATTTATTCGTAAAATACGTTTTAAAATCAATTACAGCTGTTTCGCTAAAAACTAGCATCGTCAGATTGACATATATAAGTTACATTTTGTTTGTAGCTAGGTAGGTACCTGATGTTGATAAAGTAGTTAAGGCTAGACCAAGTATGGAAGTATTAAGACAACAATATTAAAGCCTAGATATATTTCCCTCTAAGATCAGTATAACTATGTATAAAATGAAGACTCAATCAAAGTAAACAGTTTAATAGTGAAGAACTTTAGTTCTTCCTTTTTAAATAAATAGCGGAATTTTTTTTCATAAGTTTAGTTGTTCTATTTTTAATGTTTTAAGTAAAATTGTGTAAAAAATATTCCGAGAATCTTATCTATTTAAATTAACAGGTAGAGAGATTATTTCCTGAATAACGGATTGAATTCAACAACAAATAATTTTATTGATAATAAATATTGAAATATTACTAAAACGTAAATTTGTTTTTACTAAATCATTGAATCAATTCAAATGAATTTTCAGCAAGACGCTTAATTGAAAATTTGTTTCTTTTACCTTGGTTGCCAATCCGAACAATATATTATCGTATAAAATATCATAAGAGAGAAAATTTTGCCGGCAAAATTTTCGACTGGTATGAAATTTTATTGCTTGGCAATTTACGCTAATGAAATTTTGACAAAATCACGAATGAGTCGAAAATTTTATGAGCGAAAATTGCCGAAAAGCAGCAAACTTGAATAAAACCAGAAGGACATTTGACCGGGAAAAATTTTTCTCTCGAATGGTATTCGACAAGACTATTTCACGAGAAAAACAAGACAATATCAACGAAACATAATCTTTGTTTATTTGTTAACAATATTAAATGTACAATTATTATAAGTTATAGTAGTTTGCCCGTTCTTTTCTACTAAAGATTGATTTTGTGTATTATTGACATGTAACATTTGGGAACTCGAAGGTCCAGCTTCATTTGTTGTCCTGAGATTCTCGATCAACTTCTCGTGGTGACTGGAATCCAGCTGCAGATAAGGTTTTAACGAGCTTGCATTTGAGTGACCCGTTACTGCGGAAGATCGATGATAATGGTTTGTTATTTTATATTTTTTGGTGTTTATTCCAATTTCTTCAGCTGACATTTCTGTCCAATTAGAGATGGTGTTTATTCCAAGTGGACAGTTTTTGAACCAAGATCAATTCTTCCAATTGGGGTGAACGGTAAGAAAGAGTCTGTCTGATAAAATGTCCTCTTTTTTCCATTAATTTCAAGAATAGTCTAACTGGGCAACTGGGCATACATTGTCGTTTGATAAATTTCTTACTGCTTGCCACACTTTTTGACCCGCCTTGAGTTGTTTTGGAAAAAATGCTGTTGTATTCAATTCGAACAGTAAATTCTCCCATAATATCAATTTCCTTCTGGAAAAAGTTAATCTTGCAGTTTACGGCCTCATTGCCCCTCCAAGCAAGTTTAAATGAGCAAAGGTGAAAAAACTTTTTTTATGCTCCATCGGGGGTTTCTTCATCGTAACTTTTGATCATTTTTAATAGTTCTTCGGTGGATAATAATGCTTTTGAACTGAGTTTTCTTTTTTCTGGACTTAGAAGCTGCCTTCGCTTGGTGTCTCTGGACAATCTTGCACATATGAATGAATAGTTTTGTTTACTTTTCCAAACCGCCATTCTCAGGCTCTTTAAGTACCTACACTTAAAATTATAATAAAAATAGAAACAAGGGGACTTTTTTCTTATCTCAAAAGTTTTTCACGTTGAATAGATAAAACTAAAAAAAAATAGTCAAATCATTAAAAGATTAAATAAGAGAATTCATTGTAAGAGATTTTAATCGCACTAGTTTTACAAAGTATTTTTTTCTATATACTGCTTTATAGCCACTTTCCAAATTTGCTGTTGTCAAAAAAGGACAATACCTGAAATGACAAGCTCTAAATATAATTCACAGTGGTTGTGCGGAGCACCAGATGTCTGTAAACCACCACAAAATAGTAATCAACCCCAAATGGATTTATTGCATTTATAAAACCGTGATAGAACCAATGATTACCTTCGGTGCAGTAGCCTGGTGGACAAAAGGATTCTAATCCTGTTCCATCGAGTAAGTTGTCTGGCCTTGAGAGGTTAGCTAGTGTGGTCATTACGGGAGCTATGTCAACTACTTCATGGTGGAAATGGAGATGATTCTGGATCCTCTTCTCTCCACATTTTACTGGAGAATAGGGCAGATGGACGTCTTACAGATATCTATAGGTAGACAGTCAAATTAAGAGACCTGTCTGGAATATCCTCTATTCCAAAGTACACTTAGAGAAGTCGTTCTTCTGTCTAGTAGGAATGAATGAAGAATTTATTTATAGCGGTCATTTACAAATAATAATAATTAAATTGAAGCAAATCATCCATCTCTCGAATGTGACTCTTCTTAAATGGAGAAAGTAATAGAACCAATGTCAATGTCACAAGCTCTAGGCTTCTCCCTTTGCTCTTTTAATCTTCATTCTCCATTTTCTCCTTTCTTTTTTGTTTTTCAATGTCCAAAACTATTTTTACATTTTCCAACTTCATCTACAGTTCTTTAACTTGTTTTTCATCATCGGTGGTCACCATATTTGGTATAAGTGCTTATAAATAAAATTTAACTTAATTTCATACCTTCAACTGCAATGCTTGCAATCGTTTTGGAATGGTTCTTTAACATTATATTATATTTAACTTTAATAGGTAAGGATTGTTTAGTAAATTGCTTCTCAGCTATGTAATGTATTATTTCTTTGTAGCCTGATGATGGCCGTATTGTAGGCCGAAACTAGTCGCTTTTGTTTACAACAAATTTAAAATCAGTACGAAAATTAGCATAATGGCAAGCAGATATAAGGCTGTAGTTCGACATTTCATTTTTTGGGCGGACGCAGTCACTTTTGTGTTCTGTATTTGTAAATAAATAAAAGTTCTATTTGTTTTTAAATACTAATTTATTGAATAATGCTGAAAACCGACTGGTGTTGTATATGTATTGATTGCCTTGCTTAACGATGTTTCTAGTTTTTTATATTTTTTTAAATAAATACAAAATATATTCAGAGGCGGTGCATAATAAAAATATCAATATACAACACCTCCTCCCTTTACAAAAAAATAAAAAAATAAAAAATATATATAAAAAATACACTAAGAGCCCACAGTAAATCTTTCGGGTAGTTTAATCTGACTTCGTCTACGTAATACTCTCTCGCTGGTATTAACGGTGGTTGTGTTGTCCACCACTTCACTATTTACCCGTTCATGTTCGTTTATGACTTCACTATCGACGTTTGCGAAAGAATTTGACTGTAAAAAAGTTTCACTATTAGGTTCGTGAATGGTTTGGACCTCTCTATGTTCAATAACATTATCAGTTCTTTTCTTTAATTGATTTGAATGTCTTTTCCATACCATTCCGCCTTTACAAATAGTAACTAAAAAAGTTCTTTTTTCCAAAACTTTTTTAATTATTCCTTCACACCATTTGTCTGAGTTGGTTCTATAATCTTTGACCCAAACATTATAATTATCATGATATGGTTCTTTGAATTTACCTCCATAATTCTTTTTCTGGTTTTCTTGATTTTTTGTGACAGTATTTTTTACAGATTGGAGCAACAGATCGAATTTTGAAGATAAACTTCGCCCTATAAGCAATTTTAAAGGTTTTTCTCCTGTTGTGGTATGAGGAGTATTACGATAATGAAATAAAAATCAGTTCAAAATTAAGTTTAAATCTTTTGTAATGCCCTCTTCAAAGCCCTTCAATATTGCCTTTTTTAAGATTTTTACAGCACTTTCTGCCTGACCGTTAGTTTCTGGGTGATACGGTGCACCAGTTTTGTGCTATACACCACTTTTTTGTAAAAAACTTTGAAATTCATCTGAGGTAAACGTGGTAGTGTTATGAGTACCTATTATTCTGGGTAACCCGTATCTTGGAAATAATTCCCTAAAAATTTTAATAGTAGCATTACTGGTTGTATTTTTAACTTCAAAACATTCCAACCATTTAGAAGTAGCGTCTTCAATAACTAAAAAATTGCTGCCGTAACAAGGTCCAAAAAAATCTGCGTGAAGTCTCGTCCATACTTTAGGTGGCCATTTCCAAACTGCTAGCGGTACTTTAGATGGTGAATCTGAGAATTTGGCACAAACTTTACATTTATTGGCTATTGTTTCGACATCAGTGTCGATTCCAGGCCACCAAAAATAGGAACGAGCTAAAGCTTTCATTTTAACTATGCCCATATGGGCTTCATGAATTTCCTTTAAAATTCTTTATTTGAACATTTAGAAGGCCAACCGTTATTTATATAAAAAAGGATTTTACTGAAAATAGGATCCCTTTCGGTTGCCTTTTTGATTTCTGTGAAGCTTAAAGGAATATTTGAATCCAAAATATAACTTAAATAGGAATGGTTATCGGTATTTGTATTATAATGTAAATATGACATATTAGTTTTCGAAAAACTGTTTTCGGACTTATCAGGAAGTCGAAATAAAAAATCGGTTTTTCGGAACAATCATTAAAAATATGACTTATATAAGCACCAACAGCATAATTGCTGGCATCAACCGTTAATTTGATTGGTTTATTCGCATCGAAATGCGTAAGTACTTTGGGAGAAATTAAACTGTTTTTCACTTTATTAAAACTAGTGTTACATTTATCATTCCAAATCCATTGCACATCTTTTTTCAATAAATTGTATAAAGGTCTTAGTAAATCGGATGAGTTGGGGATAAATTTGCCATAAAAATTTACCATACCCAAAAATGATTTTAACTCTGTAACGGTTTTTGGTATCGGCGCTTCTACCCATTCACCTGTAGTTCTTAACCCATATTTATCTATAATATGACCGAGGTATCTAACACTATTTTGTAGAAAAGCACACTTTTCTTTTCTTACTTTTAATCCAGCGTTATATAAATGTGATAACACTGTTTTAAGATTAATCAAATGTTCTCCGTCGTTCTTTCCCGTAATAAGAATGTCGTCCAGGCAACATACGACACCCGGTATATTTATGAACATTTTTTTCATAATTTGTTGGAAAATACTAGGCGCGCTTGTAATGCCGTACGGAAGTCTGGTATAGGAAAATAAACCTCTATGTGTTGATATTGTGACTAATTTTCTAGATTCTTCAGTTAACAACACTTGTTGATAAGCTTCTGAAAGATCTATTTTGGAGAATTTCTTCCCCCCGTGTAGCTGGAAAAATAAATATTCTACTCGCGGAATTGGATATTGTAACTTTAAAATCACCGCAAATACGTAAACTACCATTTGGCTTAATAATAGGCACAATAGGTGTCGCCCAATCAGAAATTTCTACCAGGACTAAAACACTATTAGGTCTGTTCCAACCAAGCAGAGAACCGTTCTAAAATGGTAATTTTTGTGGGCAGTGGTGTACTGCGTTGCGCAGTGCACTAATTTGGCCTCGTGAGTGATAATATTACCGTTCTAGAACGGTTCTTTGCTTGGTTGGAACAAATCTTTTGTTTACGAGTTTTTCTAGTTCCTCTTCTATTTTAGGTTTTAATGCAAAAGGAACAGAAAGTGCTTTAAAAAATTTCGGTTCCGCTCCGTGTTTTAACCTCAAATGAATTTCATGTTTGTTAAAAGTACCTTGAGAATTGTCAAACAGATCGCTAAATTGATTCATTAATTCTGGTATGCTTTTAGGAATATTTTCAGTTAAATTGATTGTACTAACCCTTACTTTTTGGAAGTCCATCTTATTAAGGATAATAAAAAACTCTTCGTTTTAACAAAACTTCCAATATTTATTAAAAAATTGCTTTTTTAAAGGCTCAATGACAGCTGTTTCGCTATGAAGCATCGTCAGATTGACATTTTTTTTTTTTCATTGAGCCTTTAAAAAAGCAATTTTTTAATAAATATTGGAAGTTTTGTTAAAACGAAGAGTTTTTTATTATCCTTAATATTTTCAGTAGTGTTGTTACCCATATCGCACCTCCGGAGAAACAATGTCGTAAGTGCAATTTTTTTAAAAATGGAGGTTTAATTACCAATATTACTAAAAATGTATAAACTATCTGTGGCAACAAAGTCAGAATTGTATTTCAATATTCTATCGCTATATTATATCGCTTATGTCTTTGTGGAAATAAACGATCGATCGACGTGTGTGGAGCTATAAGTATTGTCACAAAGGTAAATATGACAAAACACATTAACTTATTTTGGGGAAACAACGACTGAAATGCATGTTTAAATTTTGGTAGCTAGATTTTATTGTCGTTATTGGGTCAACAAATACATATAAGTGTATTTTCTGACTTTGTTTCAGGAAGAAAGAAAGATGATCTGAAGTTATTAAATAGTAATATTGTGCCTAAATACCTATTACGAAACTATTTATAGATCTTTTTTTTAGTATTTTATTAAATATTAATAAGAAATAAAGCTGTTTTATTTAATTTCTTCTTGCCATTAAACATTAATTTTTTATTTGAAAGTGATTTTTTTAGATAGTTCTAGAGCAACAAAGACACATTTGTGGTAATCTAGCCCCCTAAATGCCCCTAGCAATCGCAAAACACAAAACGCTTTAAAATAACAACACTAACATTATGAAGTAAAAGCTACAAAACCCCTGGAAGCATTCAAATCCCTTACAAAGAGGTTGAAATTGTTTTTATCATGTATTCAATATTAAAAATATTTAAAAGGCTCTCCTCAACTTTATAGATTTGCACTTACGACATTGTTTCTCCGGAGGTGCGACATATCTAAGAATAATAAAAAACTCTTCGTTTCAACGTAACTTCCAGGTTTATTTAAAAAAATATATTTTAATTCACAATGACGGCCGTTACGCTAAGAAGCATCGTCAGATAAATAAAAGTTCTATTTGTTTTTAAATACTAGTTTATTGAATAATGCTGAAAACCGACTGGTGTTGTATGTGTTGATTGCCTTGCTCAACGATGTTTCTAGTTTTTTATATTTTTTTAAATAAATACAAAATATTATATTCAGAGGCGGCGCATAATAAAAATATCAACAATATACAACACTTTTGTATGCTTTTAACTAAGTATTTGAACATTTACCATACATCTGTACCAAAAGCACACATACGGAGGAGAGGATGTTAATAAAAAGTTCTGATTACATAATAATTATACTTAGATTTTATTGAATTTTAGAATTTTACCATTAATTAAAACATACTTTTATATTTTTTTCTACTGTTGAGCACAATAACATTCATCTTGGTAACAGAGACCTCCTACGTAACCGCTGCTAACACAAAGCTCGTTGCATGCATTACATTCGCAGTTGGCACCTACAGACGATTTTTCTGATGATGGGTGGAGACTGAGTTCAAGATGTTTGCCTGTAAAATCAATTTTTATGTAATAAAATTTTGCGCACTTTCAATCATAAAAATGTCTGCGTGCCGAGCGGAGCGAGGTTCGCAGCACCAGATTAATTATAACCAATGATTTTTAAATTAGTTTATAATATCAAATTTAAACGTAATTAACTTATAATAAATGAATGAAACATTATCGACGAAACAATTTTATACTGTACAAGTTGGAATAAATTATTCAAAAGTACACTTTAAATTTTCATTGGTGAGTTATGTCTTAACATGGGCCTAAATAACAAAAATATTTTTAAAATACAATCATAATTATTAATAATTAAATAGTTACCTTCTGGCAATTTAGCGCTGGTTTCAGTTGCTGCAAGTACAACTACAGCTACAACAGCCAAGAAAACGAAAGTGAATTTTGCCATTTTGTTAGTTTTGTCAGAGAATATCTGTATGAAGTTTACTAACAAAATCATCTTTATATATACCAATTTTTTAAGTATCGAGATCATAAATCAAGTGGATTTAAAAGTGTCAGGTAGTTTTTTTATCAAGATTACCCAATTCTGTCGATTATAATAATAAAAATGTTTTGATAAATTATCACTTACAACATCACAAGAGCTTAAACTATTTCTGAAAAAATATTTCCAGGAATAATTTAAGCTTACATGGTATTTGGTAAGAAAATTTCACACCATAGTAGGAAAAATAATGGTTAAACCTTCCAATTACCGATTTTCTGTACTAACCACTACATTGTGGAAGCCCACTTAACAAATAACTTTTAAACACGATTTATTTGAAAAAATAACATTTATTTCAATGCCAGCAGTTTCGAAATCAATTTTCTTGGAATTATTGAATTTGTTTTCATGCATTTTATGCATCAAAATTGATTTTACCACATATTTTTCCAACCTCACTAAATTAACAAAGGCAAATTTTTTTCTACTGGCTAGTAAATACAATTTTATATACATTTATTTATATTGCACTCTTCATTGAGTAAAAGTTAACGTATTTTAACTTATGTTTTATGGATAAATGCAGACAAATTCATATAAGAGAATTAAACTTGTCCTTTGAGCAATGGTGAGCTGTTTCTATCTTTACTTTTGATTTTGATTATCAAAAGAAGCTCATTTTAAAAACTAGCATTTAGAAATTAATATTTCAAAAAGAATTATTCTAACCTTCCATATAATAAAAAACATCCCCTTTATAATTATAATAGAACTAAACAAAATAGTAAATTATTCTACTAATCTGGCAACTGTCAGCTCTATCGTAAAGTTGGAGATTTTTGAGGTTATACGTACTCAGAACGTTTTGACATACGAGAGCTATTTGTGTTGTTTGCAGTAACTTAAAAGATTCATCTCGGACCAAAAATGGAATTAAACCGTGAACATTTTCGTGCCATTATTTTTACAACTTTCCACGTGGATTAACAGCAACAGTGCATGGATAAACTTAATTCAATTTTTGCCAATGAAGATCCATCAAGGACCAATGTTAATCGATAGTATGGTGAATTCAATCTTGGCCGTAGTTCACTCCAAGACGAATTTCGTGCAGGTCGTCCAACATCAGTTGTTCCGAAAACCATGGATGCTGTGCACGAATTAATATTGTAAGATCGTCATGTGACCTATCGTGAGATTGAGACAACCTTAGGCCTTAGTGGGACCAGCATACATTCAATATTACATAAATATTTGACACACAATTTGTCAATCGCTCAAAAAAAGGGTCATGTCGATTGGTCGAAGGAAATGCTCAAAAAATACGATTGCGGTGCTTCGAAACACGTCTATGACATCGTGACAGGTGATGAATCGCGTATGAGCCTGAAAGTAAACAGCAGTCGACTGTATGGGTGTTTCAAGATGAGCCCAATTCAACAAAAGTTGTTCGCACACGAAGCACTTTCAAGCAAATGGTCGCCTGTTTTTTCGCAACCGTGCCACTAGAACAACGCAGATCAGTCAATTCTGAGTGGTACACAACCATTTGTTTGTCCATTGTCTTCCAAAAAATCAGGAAAACCAACTGCCGAAGACGGATCACTCTTCACCACGACAATGCGAGCTCCCACACATCGGCTCGGCTCAAATAACTGCATTTTTGAGCACCCAAAAAATCGATTTGATCAGTCATCTGCCGAATAGTCCTCACTTGGCATCGAATGTCTTCTTTTTATTCCCGTACGTAAAATACAAACTGAGAAGTCAACGTGTTTCGACACCTGAAGAAGCGGTTGCTGCATTCAGACTGCATGTTTTGGAAATACCTCAGAGTGGCAAAAGTACTTCGACAATTGGTTCAAACGCATGCAAAAGTATATAGATCCTCATGGGAAGTATTTTAAAAAACAGTTAAGTGATTTTCGATGATTTTCGAAATTATTTTAATATCTACATTTAAATTTTTTTTATTAGATTAAATATATTTGGCACTATAATAAAAGATATCATTTTATACACGACTAATAAATAATGAACTTTTAATACGCCTGTTTGCTCGACCTTTATAGTGCCCATTAATCAAGGCAGTGATTAATGCCTTATTATACCGTCAATTTCTCCTAAGCATCCCCTCACAGTAACTTCTGCTAATGGGTCAAGTGTCAGTCGTCTATTAAATACTGTTTTTCTTGCTGATCTTGTAAATGCGAAATTTTAGTAAGGTATAATATGTTGAAGACAAACATAATACGATTGATTGTCTTCGGCTTTATGCAAAACACTTAACCTACGGTTTTTAACATACAAAAATTTTCTTTCCTTTATTATATCATCAAGTGTGTACAAAGTCTATAGTCTTTCCTTTATTTTATGCAAAACGTGTTGTTTTCATTATATTTTACAAGAAATTAGGATTTCAATAATAGGTATATCTCCAAACAATTGTTTCCTTAGTATTTTCAACAAACCCAAAGTTTTTTATGTACCAATTATCGACATACTGAATTCCGCTAAATTATCAATTGGGTGTACAATAAATCTTGCTGTCGATACTATACTTCTTACCAAACCCTTCTTTCAGTTCGTCATAGTTTATTCATTTCTTTCTAACACATTAAGCTGTAGCCGACAGAAAAACCGGTAGTTCCGTGATTATTTCTCAAACAATATCAAAACAATGCAGAGCTTATGAGTAATAAACGTATATTCGCGTATTTTGAATGCTCCCAACTTCTAGCCATTCAATCATGCAAATTAAAATATTTTGTCGCAGAATACCGTAATGCAAATGCCCTTTTACAGTGTCAAACACTGAAGTGTCACAATTGTCGTTCAGGTCAGTACTTTACGTTATTTTATGTATTAAACACGCTATAAAGTGAAAAAAATAATTTTATATTCATTATATTCAAACAATCTAAAATAGTTTATATAGTGTAAAAGTATCAACTATTTGGCAACTATTTGATAACTTTTCCATTTTTAAGAATCTCATAAATACTAATGTTTTGTTTTTTAAATCCAAGTTGCAATAAAATTTAGTTTCATAATTAGCTGAATACGATCCTGGCAACTGTCAGATTTGCATAAAATGAAAGCAATAATACTCAACAATCCCAAAATAGTATATGACGTCACAAACTATGACGAACTGAAAAAAGGGTTTGGTAAGAAGTATACCCCTTTTAAACGATATATCACAAGTCCATACTTCCTATTAAAAAAATTGGAGGTTGAAACTGTCACTCAAAGGGGGTTAAAGGTTGGAATCAATTTTTAAGTTAAAGAATGTCAATTTATAATTTAAATTTGACATGTTTTGGGATTTTATGTACCTACAGTAATCGAAATAATGAATTTATCCCATTTGGCTTTTCCACACAGTAGATGAAATTCATCATTAATGTTTTTTTTTATATTAGGTACTTCTCATTTTAGTAAATACTGTATTTGATAATTTTCCATGTATCTACATCAAAAGCAAACTTAAGGAGTAGAGGATATTAATATAAAGTTCTGATTACATAATAACTAAGTACTCTTAAACTTTATTGCACTTTAAAATTTTTACATTAAATAACAAATACTTTTATGGATTTTTGGATTATTGGGCACAATAGCATTCATCTTGGTAACAAACACCTCCCAAGTAACCGTTGCTTACACAAAGCGCATTGCACTCGTTGCATTCACAGTTGGCGCCAACAGAGGATTTTTCAAACAAGCGAGCAATGGTAGGTACTTTGTGTGCTGAAATAAACAAAGTTATAGAATTTTATACATTCATAATAGTTGAATATTCAACAACTATAGAGTATTCAACCGACATTTACTTTTTTGTTGTATAATGTAATAATAATTTAAAGAAAATAGTTTTTTTTAGAAATATAGTTACCTGAATCAACTGATTTGGCACCGGTTTCAGTTGCTGCAAGCACAACTACAGCTACAACAGCCAAGAAAACGAGAGTGAATTTTGCCATTTTGTTAGAATTATCTGTATAAAGTTTACTAAAAAAATATTCACCTATATATACCGATTTTTCAAGTAGGGAGATCATAAATCAAGTGGATTTGAATGTGTCAGTAAGAGTTTTTATCAAGATTACCCAATTCTATTGATTACAATAATAATAATGATATGATACATTTTTATGATTATTATTCACAAAAACAATGTCTTGTAAAATCTGAATAAGTTTTGTGGTAAATCATTTCGAGAAAATAATATTTGATACTATTTAAAGTATCTCGTATTCTCTTTCCTTCTTGCTACTGCTAGTGTGCTATTTCAAAACCTATTGATGTTTTTTAGGAATAAAAAAATAATTATGTCAACACAATAACACACATTTGGGGCTAGTCCGTGTTGCACAAGACGTGCAAGATGACGTTCAATCTCATTGAGCGTTGAAATAAGAGAGAACTATTTGACGTTTAATTGTAGGTATTCACACTAAGCGAGTGTTACGTGCAGAGATATTTTATGGAATAGAGGAGGGACCTCTCAACTTCGCCCGACCGAAAAGCGGTAGAACTGCCTTAATTCCCATATAAAACTTGTCAGTTTTTATAGTTGAGATCATACAGTTTATAATTCATTAGATCTACTAAGGGATAGTTACTGCACTGCACTCTTTGGCTGATTTCTTTTATTTTTATGTGATTTATGATTTTATGGATAGCACATAGTTTAGCTGACAAAATATCTAATGCTGCTTAATCTAAACCATTTAACGTAAGTGATAAGACAGCTCCTACTCTTTGGTTTTAGAAGCATATGTGTAATTAAATAACACTCTGTAGTATTCTCTTGTTATTTTTTGAAATGTTCTAGTAATGTTTTCCTTTTCTCTTGTTGATATTTTGTAAGGCCCAGTAATACTGAAAAATAGGGTATTTGGTATAAATTAAAATAAAAGTTTAAATATTTCAAATCGCGCGAAAAACATTACAAGTAAAATGGCTTCACTGATGAGGTCACAAGTCTATAATAGAGATGTGTCGTTTCCAAACGAACGGATCTCTAAAGTGGATCACACTTAGGTACTTATCGTTTCAATCTATCGATATGTGTGGGTTGAAGTAGCTGAAACAAACCACCTGTTTTAAGGTTATGTTTTGTTGGTGTGTATGGTTTATGTGATGTTTATGTATTAAAACGAAGTGTATTGAATTGAATTATTGTGTATTTTTTAATAAAATGTCTTACAAAAAATGGTGTGCTGCCTCAGTGCACAAGTAGCTCCATGAAAAATTCTTCAAAACTTTTTATATCAGTACCCAGGAAACCAAATAGACGAAATGAATGGTTACAATTAGCAAAAAGAGATCCTAATACCATAATGTCTCACTCAAGTATTTTTATGTGCGAAGATTATTTTAAAGTAAATAAAATAAGTATAATTTATCTATTTTTTAAATATTGAAGTTTGATAAGAGTAACATAACTTTTATAAATAAATAAGTAGTGTTAAATTTATATTAATTACAGATGGAGAAAGATCCGTTTGTCCCATCTCTAGTCTTTAAACGTTTGGCGAGAAACAGCTGAGGCCAGGTTGACGCCAATTTAATATTCATACGCCAAGGCATCAAATTGTCCAAACCTCAAAATACACTTATTTCTCTAGTAACCGTTATAATTAGAAAACGCCAAATCAAAGTCGATTATAACCTGTCAATATTTATCAAAATATTGAGTAATTTAAGTGAAATTCGGATAAACTTATGGGATTGATTTACGTCGCGGATGGCTCGGTCGACTATGGGTGTGTTCGGGGAGCACGCTATTTGCGCCATTTGGCGCTATCTAGTACTATTCCTCGTTTGCGTTATGTGGCTCTTGGCGCTACATAGCTCGAAAGCGTGCTCCCCGAACACACCCTATGTTTGCTTCGTCCTTCCCGCATGGTGTGACGTCACCACCAATTATATTGCGTTTTACACCTCCCTTACATTTCAAATAAAATACATTTTTATTTTGTTGTTTTTTAGTAAAATTATACATTTTTTTAGTATAAAATTTGTAAAATATCTTTTCTTAAACTATTTTCTATTAATAAAAACATACCTATTTTATTTAATATTTTTAATAGATTAGATTAGGAAAGCATATGGATACCGCACTTCGCTTTATTTTAAGCGTTCTGTGACACATTTTTAGCAGATACGCCATTATTTATGTGGCAAACAAAGCAAATACAGCGTGTGCTTCATTTGTGAATTTATAAGTGAAAATTATTGAGATTGTGAATTATTTTTGAACTGAATAATGGTGAATTGTTGTGTTTACGGATGCCGAAGTCGCAGCGAGAAAAGGAGATAGGAATTTCATTTTACAGGTAAACGATTGTATACAATGACCTTTGTAGATTTTTCTTATTTTAAATGATTAAAAGAGTTATCTCTGAGTAATAATATTTAAGTATGTAATTATTCAGTCTTTAATTCATCTAATTATAGTGTTTGGATAACGCGGTTTAATAATATTCATTCTAAATCTGCATAAATAATATATTTTCTTGCTTCAAAACAGCCATTATACCAATGGCGTAGGTAAGCAATTTTTAAGTTTCTCCAAATAAATCTAGCTATTCCTTTCAATAAGAGATTAATGCAAAAAGGACTAACTCAAAACGACAAAAGAATTATTCACTGTAAAATAGGAGAATTTTCACTAGAAAAACATGTAGGTATTTTATGAACTTTTTATTTTTTGTTACAGCCTTCCTACAGATGTAGAAAAATGATAGGCTTTGGTCAAAACACTTTGAGGAATGTTGGTTATATAAAACTAATGTAAATTCAAGAGTACATTTGCTCCATGAAGCTGTTCCAATAATTTTCCATCAGTTGCCCACATACCTGCAACCCAGGAAGGTATGTACCTACATAACTAATAACAATAAAACACCTTAGCAATTCTAAGTAAAACATAATTTAAATTTTTTGTAAATTGGAAATATTTACTTATATAAAAATATTGTTTTTTCTAGACCAAATAGAGAGCACCATTCGAATATATTCAGAGTCAGAACCCGGTCCTTCTACTTCCTCAACACAGTCATTAAACCCAACAGCTGACTGTCCTGGTTAAAAATACTGAAATGGAAGTTACTTCAAGAAACTATTAGAAGTCAAGAGAAGACTAGACAAATTAGGGTATTGAAACAATCTATAAACAGGCTAAAAAGAAAAGTTATTTCCCTTAAACAATTAATAACCAGTTTGAAAAATAAGAACTTGATTGATAATGAAAAAGCCATTTTATTAGAAAATGTGAGTAGTGTAAATAAGCAATTGTTACAAAGAATGCAATGTCTAAAAATAAAAAATACCCACCTGAATTACGAAAATTTGCATTGGCTATGGTGAACAAAAATGTTCTATAGTCAAACATCACTATTAATATCAGCAAATAAACAGTTTTAATTTAAGTATTTATTTAATATTATGGTAGTTATAGATTAATTATGTTAATATTTTTATAACAAATAAAGATTTTTTATAATTACTATTAAATTTTATTTGTTATTTATATACTCCTTGATTAATATAATATAGTTAGTATTTTATAATATAAATATAATTTTTTTTGTTTTATCATACCTAATAAATGTACCTATATGTAACTTTGCTGAATTTTATTCACTTCCTTCCTTTGATACCAACCTATTATTTGTATCTAAGAAACATACAATTATTACCTATTATGTGGGAAAAATGTATTGTAAACATTATGTTACGCCACTGACCCCATCGACTATGTGGCAAGTGGTAACAGTTTCACGACTCGGGTTACGCGTCCACTCTCTTTCCTTGTCTAAGCAAATATCCTATTGGTTCCTTTCAAAAGTACCTATCTGCAGAATAAAATTCTTCCCTTCTGTCATAGAGTAGTATTAAGACTAGACATTGAGTAATAAAGTAATGACTAGATCAATTCTTGGACTAATAAGTCATAAAAATATTAAACCCAAGATGTTATTAGCCCTAAGGGATTATCCTGGATAAATTTCCATCTAAGATCAGTATAACTGTGAAATGATATATAAAAACCAAATAAAAACTAGTTAGTACCTACAATAAATATCAATTTTTAACATATTAGGCAGGTATTATTTTCTACCATTATCTTTTTAACAATTGATTTATAGTCATTTAAATGTAATGAAATACAGACAGCTTGAAGATTTATTACATCTGGGTAATCTTTATAAAAATAATAATACACTTGACTATTAGAACAAGTGCGTGACAAATAAACTTGGTATACATATAAAGGAAATGTTTGTTAGAAAACAATGTATAAGTAGATATTTTTTGATAATCTGATAATATAATGGCAAAACTTACCCTCGTTTTCTTGGCTGTTGTCGCTGTAGTTGTTCTTAGAACAACTGAAACAAGTGCCAAATCAGTTGATTCAGGTAATAATATATGTTTTTAATACGTTTTTTATAAATGGTGTTGAATATACAGATGTTTATTACTTACTAAAAGCAATTTATTTATTTTAATATATGAGTTAACATTGTATTTTAAAAGTATTTTCCGTTTTTAAAACTATAACTCACCAGTGAAAATGTAGTATTATACATATTGTATAGTAATAGAATTGGATCAATATTAATTTTAGACTGTTAGTTCTTTATGTTTACAGATTTAAATAATTGGGGCGCAAATTTTATTATAATATATTGTTTTTTTAGCCAAAAAACTTGATCTTACAAAACTCACGTTAGTAGACGACGATTCCTGCGATATCGATGCATGCACTAGGCTTTGTATTCTCGAAGGGTACGCAAGAGGATCCTGCTACGAAGGAGACTGCTACTGTTCTACAAAATAATATTTAAAAATCAAACAATTGTTATTAAATATTAACTTTGATTAAAATTTTACAATAAACCAATACATCTATTTATTTAAAATATATTTTACACTGCTGACAAAATACACTGCTGAACAGTTGATGTGGATATTTTTTAAATATCAGAAAATACCTTGCAAAAATAATATTTTAAATATACGTATCATGCTACCAGTAAACTCTGTTTATAGCAAATTGTTTTTGTAGTTTTTTAAAATTTATTGTACTAACCCCTACTTTTTTGGAAGTCCATCTTACTAAGAAAAATAAAAGAAACTAGTTTTTTAGCGAAACTGTAACGTTCTAAATTAATTTTAATATTCCCACCTCTATATTTGATTTATTGAAAAGGTTCCAGTTTTTTTCAAAAGCGTAACTCGAGTTGCCTATCTTTTTAGTTGAAACTTTCAAAATTATTTTATAGAATATATTAAATTATATTAGCTTTAATTTTAATAGTATATTACTATTGATAATTATTGATTGTGTTAACCTCTACTTTTTGAAAGTTCATCTTACTAAGAACAATAAATAACTGCACAGTTAAACTAAACTTCCACTATTTATTCGAAAAATTCGCTTTAAAATTCAATTACAGCTGTTTCGCTATAACTAGCATCGTCAGATTGACATATTGAAATTACATGTAATTGCTGTAATTGAATTTTAAAGCGAATTTTTCGAATAAATAGTGGAAGTTTAGTTTAACTGTGCAGTTATTTATAGTTCTTATTGATAATTATAGTAATTTTGGACAGTATTTAAATTTTATATTTTTCCGTATTAACTACATTCATTCTATTTGATGGTTATTTTAAAATTGGTACCAAAATGTATTTCCTGCTAACGTCCCAGGTAGTACAAGATTGCCAAGTCTTCATTGGTATTTTCCTTGTACTCCAAATGGGAATTTGGTTAGTTTTCTCCTGAAATTATTCCTCTTCATTACCTTACGTTATGGAATAGATAAACAGAAAAAAAAAACTTTTTTTCCTATATCCTACTTTTAGGTGCAAAAACCTTTTTGTTTTATTTTAAAAATTATTCTTGTAACGCCATCTACTTTCGAACTTATGAAATTGATTTTGCCTCACTTCCTGCTGGACACATCTTGGTGGAGAGTCACGAAAGGAAGACCTTGTTAAATGGTGTGTAGTTGTAGTTGTAGATAATTTTATGATATTTAAGTCATCCATAGCTGGGTTAAAATTTTCTACCAACAAATTGAAATTTGGTGAGGTTTTGTTTGGTTTCCGAATAGTATTTTGTGAGACCCCCCAAATAACTTTCTTTATTAAGGATTTTATCACACCAGGCATCGTCATTTATTCTTACTTGTGACACCTATTTGGTATATAGGTATGTAGAATTTTTTTATATAACTAAAGCTTCCTTTAGTGCATTTTAGGTCTCTTTTACTGATAACCAAGTATATATTGTTAGAAATCACCAAAAATTAAAATTATTTTTCATTCAAATATATTTGTTTACATAAGCCGCTGCCGGTCAAAGGGATTATTGGATGTGTCGATGCAGATGTTTTGGTTTCCAGGTGATAAATAATATTTGGAATATTTGGCATTCTAATAATCTCGGTGCTCGGGTTGACATGCCGCTTGAGTGAAGGATTGGTGTTGTATTTTAAATTGAAAGAAATATAAGTTATAAGTTGAAATCTAGTTGATTTTCTTATTAATTCTAACATCAGAAGTGGGATAGTGCCTTAACACCATTTGTGGACTGTTGACTGGTGTTTTGAGTGGTAAAAACCCTTTCGTTTATGTGCTAAAACATTGACTTAATAAAGTTTAAATATTGACAATGGCGTCTAGTGATGGTGATAATTCTACTAACGTAATTTTGTTGGAGTTAGTGAAAGCTTTGCAATCCCAGAAATCAAGTGACCAGGTAGATTTACCGTACTTTAGACCTGAAAATAATGATTCCCGGAAATGGGTGAGTAATGTTGAACATATTAAAAAAGAACTGGGATTATCTGATGTACACATTTTATCAAAAATTGGTCGCTTTTTGTTAAATGATTCTAAAAGATGGTTCGAACGTTGGGATCCAGATAGTAGGGACTGGGATACATTCCGGAAAGAATTTTTAGAAGCTTTTCCTTCAAAAATCTAGGGCGGTTATTGGAAGACACAGTTAAATTCGCTAGTTCTAATGTTAATACTTATGAGACTTATGTTCATGAAAAAACAAATATGTTAAAAAATTTACGTGCGCACTGGTCCGAAGCTGATTTAGTAGAGTTAATTATTTATGGTATCTCTGAGTTAGATGTGCGAAATGCAGCCACGAATAGTAACTGTCAAACTATTTCCGAGTTACTCGTATTTCTCTCGTCATTTTCTAAACCTTCCGGTAGTAATATTGCCCACAATAAATCGATTACGGGTGAACATAATTTCCTGAAAAGAAAGCTCCTCACAACCAATCATCATACCTCTACTTCTCAAAAAATAAACAAACAATGTTACCAGTGTGGAAAAACAGGGCATGTTAAAGCTAATTGTCGTTCTAAAAGAACTAAAACATCAAGTGAAAATAACCCTATAACTTCTAGTACTGTTTTACCTTCAACCTCACAAGGCAATAACGAGATTTGTGATTTTTGTGCCAAACGGGGTCATAATGTTTCCAACTGCTTTCTGAAAACTGCGATAGGTAAACGTCGCAGTATTAATTTTTGCTCTACCGGGAAATCTGCTGGTGCTACCGAAATAGTTGTGAATGGTCATCAATTTTGGGCTCTTGTTGATACAGGTGCGGACTTGTCCTTAATGTCGGAGAAATTTCTTCATCTGTTTGGAGAAAAGGTCATCTGTTGTAGCATGGTGATTAAAGGAATTGCAAAAGCTACTATTACTGCTACTAAAAAATTCACAGAATTCACAACGATCTGTGGAATCGAAATCCCAATAACATACTTTTTTGTTTCTGACACGTGTCTGGATTATGACGTTTTAATTGGTCGTGATATTCACGAAGATCCAAGCCTGGTTACCATCACCGATCATCGAGGTTCTCGAATAGAACGTCGACAATGATGTTGTGGTCCCTTCTGAATTTCGAAATAAGCTTGAAGAGGTACTGAATGACTACAGTGGCATGATTACCATTGGAAACAAAGTAAGTGCAGTTAATAATGCCACTTTAAAGATCCGAATGGAAAAAGATATTGTGATTAATCGACCTCCAAATCGAATGTCAGCCAGTGAGAAAGAAGCTGTTCGTGTAATAATCGATGATTTATTGGAAAATAAAATTGTACGACCTAGTGAATCCCCATTTGCTAGCCCCATTTTACTAGTTAAAAAAAAAGTGGCGCCTATCGTATTTGTGTGGATTTCCGAGAGCTTAATCGAGTGACTATTAAAGACAGGTACCCTTTACCTCTTATCGAAGACCAGTTGGACAGGCTAGGACAAGGCAGATATTTTACGTCGTTGGATATGGCTTCAGGGTTCCACCAAATACCGATCCATGAAGAATCTATTGAGAAAACGGCTTTTGTCACTCCCGAAGGGCATTACGAATACCTAAGAATGCCATTTGGCCTCGCTAACGCTCCAGCCGTATTTCAAAGGGCGGTTAACCATGCTCTTGGGAAATTAAAAGATTCAGTCGCTTTAATCTACATGGATGACATTTTGATCCCTAGTGTCACAGCAGAGGAAGGGATACTCCATTTACGCCTTGTTCTGGAAGCGCTTAGTAGTGCTGGATTTTCATTGAACATGCAAAAATGTCGATTTCTTCAGCCTACTTTAGAATATCTTGGAAGAGAAATTTCTGGTGATGGTGTCAGACCGGGAAAATCAAAGATAGAGGCGCTAATAGAATCGCCGGTACCAGGAAACGTTAAACAGGTCCGTCAGTTCATGGGCCTTGCAGGATATTTTAGAAAGTTTGTGCCTGATTTTGCTAGAAAAACAGCATGTATAACGCGGCTGACCAAACAGGATGTGCCATTCCGGTGGGGCGAAGAACAAGAGAGTGCGCGGCAGTATGTCATCGAGCATCTAACTTCCAGGCCATTGTTAGCAATTTACAACCCAGAGCTTCCAACGGAATTACACACAGATGCAAGCAGTTTGGGTTATGGTGCAATTCTTATCCAGAAACTTGAAGGTCAATGCAGAGTGGTTTCTTATTTCAGTAAGAGGACTACCGAATGTGAATCAAAATATCATTCGTATGAGCTAGAAACTTTGGCGATAGTTCAGGCAGTGAAACATTTTCGTACTTACTTGCTTGGTGTGAAATTCGTAATAGTAACCGATTGTAATTCCATTAAAGCTACAATGACCAAGAAAGACTTATTACCCTGCATCGCTCGGTGGTGGGTGTATTTGCAAGATTTCAATTTTGAAATAGTTTATCGTAAAGGTAGCAGTTTACCCCATGTTGACTATCTCAGCAGAAATCCCGTTGTTCGGAGAGTTGCCAATCATGATTGGGCTTATATGGAACAAAAAGGCAGCGAAGAAATACAAAACCTAATAGAGCAGCTTAGAAATGGTGATCTAGACTCGAACCAGTACGTTGAGAAAGACGGTATGCTATATCACAAGCATCCTAACCCTGATGGAACAACAAACATGCAGTGGTTTGTTCCTAGACAAAGCCGCTTGGGGCTCCTTCGAATTTTTCATGACGAACAATGCCATGTTGGCGATCAAAAAACGTATGATTCAATCGCCGAACACTTTTGGTTTCCTCGCATGCGACTGTTCGTTAAACGATACACTAAGCATTGTGTGGTATGTGCGGTAAAGAAAACAAGGACTGGACCACTTCAGGGCTTTATAAATCCAGTGGAAAAGCCGAAAGAACCGTTCCATACTTTGCATATGGATTGTTTGGGACCATTACCCGTATCTACTGAGGGTTTTAAACATATACTTGTTATTGTCGACGCGTTTACAAAGTACTGTCTTTTGTTACCCTTAAAAACGGTCACAACATCAGAAACACGCGAGAAACTGCAGAATGTCATAGCGTTATTTGGAACACCTATGAAAATTATAATGGATTGTGGTACATCATTTAAAAATACAACGTTCCCTAAGTATTTGGAACAGTGGAACATTGAACTCCATTTCGTAACACCTGATGTTCACCGGGGAAATGGTCAGGCAGAGCGTTATATGAGGACGATCAGAAACCTGCTTAGAATTGAAACGCAGATCAAATCAGGATGGTCCAATGGGTTATGGAAAATACAGCTGGTTCTAAATACAACAACGCAAAAATCTACCAATACTACACCATTGCAACTTTTATTGGGAATACAACGTTCAACGCCATTAATTCAAGCTTTGTTAAATAACTTGTCCAAAGACCTGACACCAGTTCGGAATCGCAGTTTGGACAGACAACGTGTAGCCGAGAAGCTTGCTTCAGCCTCCGTTTTGGGAACCAGGAATCATAAGCGTAGAGATAACGTTACCTATTCTCCAGGAGACTTTGTTCTGATACACAGAGATTCGCAGATGCACATTAGCAAAAGCGAATATGAGTTTCTGGGACCATACGAAATATTGCAATGCCTAGAAAACGGACGTTATGAAATTAAAAAGCTTGGTACAAACATTATAACCAAGGCTGCAAAGGAGCAACTTAGACCATGGCCCTTACAATGGACCCAGTCTTGTGATATGCAAGAGATACTAGATTTTATGGAAAGAGATGATGAAAATAATCTCGATCAAGGTCAGTTCATTCCCATTTGTTTTTAATTATGTTGTTTTATTGGTCTCGGAAGTAGCAAAGCCAGGTGTAAGGCTAAGGTCTTCACATATATAATTTGACTTTATTTATTTATTGTTTTATTGGTCTTTGTCTCGGAAGTAGCAAAGCCAGGTGTAAGGCTGATGTCTTCACAGATATAATTTGACTTTATTTATTTATTGTTTTATTGGTCTTTGTCTCGGAAGTAGCAAAGTCAGGTGTAAGGCTGAGGTCTTCACAGATATAATTTGACTTTATTTATTTATTGTTTTATTGGTCTTTGTCTCGGAAGTAGCAAAGCCAGGTGTAAGGCTGAGGTCTTCACAGGTATAATTTGACTTTATTTATTTATTGTTTTATTGGTCTTTGTCTCGGAAGTAGCAAAGCCAGGTGTAAGGCTGAGGTCTTCACAGATATAATTTGACTTTATTTATTTATTGTTTTATTGGTCTTTGTCTCGGAAGTAGCAAAGCCAGGTGTAAGGCTGAGGTCTTCACAGATATAATTTGACTTTATTTATTTATTGTTTTATTGGTCTTTGTCTCGGAAGTAGCAAAGCCAGGTGTAAGGCTGAGGTCTTCACAGATAAAATTTGACTTTATTTATTTATTGTTTTATTGGTCTTTGTCTCGGAAGTAGCAAAGCCAGGTGTAAGGCTGAGGTCTTCACAGATATAATTTGACTTTATTTATTTATTGTTTTATTGGTCTTTGTCTCGGAAGTAGCAAAGCCAGGTGTAAGGCTGAGGTCTTCACAGATATAATTTGACTTTATTTATTTATTGTTTTATTGGTCTTTGTCTCGGAAGTAGCAAAGCCAGGTGTAAGGCTGAGGTCTTCACAGATAAAATTTGACTTTATTTATTTATTGTTTTATTGGTCTTTGTCTCGGAAGTAGCAAAGCCAGGTGTAAGGCTGAGGTCTTCGCAGATATAATTTGACTTTATTTATTTATTGTTTTATTGGTCTTTGTCTCGGAAGTAGCAAAGCCAGGTGTAAGGCTGAGGTCTTCACAGATAAAATTTGACTTTATTTATTTATTGTTTTATTGGTCTTTGTCTCGGAAGTAGCAAAGCCAGGTGTAAGGCTGAGGTCTTCACAGATATAATTTGACTTTATTTATTTATTGTTTTATTGGTCTTTGTCTCGGAAGTAGCAAAGCCAGGTGTAAGGCTGAGGTCTTCACAGATATAATTTGACTTTATTTATTTATTGTTTTATTGGTCTTTGTCTCGGAAGTAGCAAAGCCAGGTGTAAGGCTGAGGTCTTCACAGATATAATTTGACTTTATTTATTTATTGTTTTATTGGTCTTTGTCTCGGAAGTAGCAAAGCCAGGTGTAAAACTTGAGGTCTTCACAAATATAATTTGATTTTATTTGTTTACTTTAGTTATTTTTTTTTGTTTTATTGGTCTTTGTCTCGGAAGTAGCAAAGCCAGGTGTAAGGTGCGGTCTTAACAAATATAATTTTACTTTATTTTTTTTTTATCGTTTTATTGGTCTTTGTCTCGGAAGTAGCTGCGGTGTTCACAAATGTAATTTGACTTTATTTGTTTACTTCTTCATTTTTTTTATTTTATTGGCATTTGTCTCGGAAGTAGCAAAGCCAGGTGTAAGGCTGAGGTCTTCACAGATATAATTTGACTTTATTTATTTATTGTTTTATTGGTCTTTGTCTCGGAAGTAGCAAAGCCAGGTGTAAGGCTGAGGTCTTCACAAATATAATTTGACTTTATTTGTTTACTTTAGTTATTTTTTTTTGTTTTATTGGTCTTTGTCTCGGAAGTAGCAAAGCCAGGTGTAAGGCTGAGGTCTTCACAGATATAATTTGACTTTATTTATTTATTGTTTTATTGGTCTTTGTCTCGGAAGTAGCAAAGCCAGGTGTAAGGCTGAGGTCTTCACAAATATAATTTGACTTTATTTGTTTACTTTAGTTATTTTTTTTTGTTTTATTGGTCTTTGTCTCGGAAGTAGCAAAGCCAGGTGTAAGGCTGTGGTGTTTACCAATATCATGGAGTGGAAGTCCCTACTTCCCGAGTTGATGTGTGCTGGAGATGTACGTTATTGTATTTTTACAGGTCTGGTCGATAAGGAGTGACGTCGAGAGCGACGCCCATGTCAGTATGGCCGTGTTAGAAATCACCAAAAATTAAAATTATTTTTCATTCAAATATATTTGTTTACATAAGCCGCTGCCGGTCAAAGGGATTATTGGATGTGTCGATGCAGGTGTTTTGGTTTCCAGGTGATAAATAATATTTGGAATGGTCGGCATTCTAATAATCTCGGTGCTCGGGTTGACATGCCGCTTGAGTGAAGGATTGGTGTTGTATTTTAAATTGAAAGAAATATAAGTTATAAGTTGAAATCTAGTTGATTTTCTTATTAATTCTAACAATATATTTTTTTTATCTCTCTTTAACCCCATAATTTGTTAGCACAAGCCCATTAACAAGAAAAAAATATACATTTTTAGATTGAGGAGATTTGCCCTCACAAAAGTATTGTTTGTTGTTTGCTGTTACCATCTTTAATATTTTGGAGAGAGAAACAAAACCTCTATTCTAGGGTAAGACTTGTTTAATTTATTTTTAGTTTACTTTAATATTTTTAAGCGGTTATTTTTCCTTAAATATTTGATTAATCGATCCCATCTCTACACTGGTTTCGATTTATTATTATTCTTTTTTGGGATTAAAATATTATATTTACTTAACTCAGCTGTTAAATGAGGAGATAATGTTTATTTTCAATTAAGAATAATAAAAAACTCTTCGTTTTAACAAAACTTTCAATATTTATTTAAAAAATTGCTTTTTTTTAATAAATATTGGAAGTTTTGTTAAAACGAAGTTTTTTATTATTCTTAATAAGATGGACTTCCAAAAAGTAAGGGTTAGTACAATCAATTTTATTTTCAATATTTTTATTAAAGAAAAAGAAAATTATTTCTCCTTTTGTTTCGAGGGCTAAACTAGTTTATTCAAATAAAACGTTTTCATGTTTCTTATTATTTATACTCTCAGATAATTATTTCAATTCATTGTTATGTATTATTTCCTTTTTGCCAACGATACTGCATTTTTATTTTCTATTAATAAGGTGTGGAATTTTGGCTGTTAAATTTAACGGTGCATCGGTAATGCACTTTCTTTTTTAATTATATTTCTATGGTATTTTTAATACTAATTTCATAAATATTGCTATTAAGTCATATTCTAGTTAATATTTTTTGTTAAAAATTAAGTTTAATGTTTTCTTACTTAATAAAACGTAAAGGAAAGAATACTAGTTTGTAATTTGTTTATTTTTCTTTAGGGTTCTAGTTTTGGGTTTAGTTTCCATTATACCATTTCACTTGGGTTTGAAGATTCCGCCAACTTTGAATGGATTTTGGTTGGCAAATAAATGAATTGTTATATGGTTCCCTCTGTACCCCTCATGTCTGTTTTGGAATGAATAAATGGTCAGCAGATCACCTGCCTTCGCTGGATTTACGCAAGTTTTATCTATTTTGCATCTTGAATTATTAATTTTAGTACCTTCTTTATGAAACGTAGTGCTTTTTTCTTTTTAGATTTATTTTTATTTTTATGATAATGCTGCCTAGTATATACCTGCTCATACAAAAAAAAGATTGATTAATGGTTTATGGTTTACCTTGTTATAGAGTATACTATAGCAACTTATAACATATTAGTTTAAATTTCTTTCTCTTTATAGTAAATTAAATAGATAATTTCTTATTTAATTTTACTTATAATGTTAAAAGGGTAACTAAGGTTAGCGGTTACTTATCAGCGGATTTGCTAATTACTGTTTTGTAGCGCATATCGGTTGAGCTCAAGCGGTATGATAATTTGCTATTTCAAATTGATATAAACTCATTAATTTGTTTTTTTTTCTTGCGTTTGGCTCTATCTATTACACCTTAGAAGCCATTGTAGGTTTTAATATAATATTATATGTTAATTGTGGCATAGCGAGTGGCATGTTTTCTATGCTTATTGCTATTTTCAAATGCTTTATTTGCTTTCAGTTATTAGGTACACTATATTTAATTTTTATGAAATATGATTAAAATTTAAAATTTTGAAAAATATGATTATAGAATAAAGTGTTAATAAATCTTGTTTTGTTTGAATTTAATTGTCGGTACTTTGGAACTCATTAATTCGATGACTTTTTGGTAAATTAAAAGATTCATCTATTAACACAGTTCAGATACTTGGGGAAAATTTACCTGGCGCCCATTTATAGTGAATAATACTCTTAAATATTATTTTTTGAAAATCCACGATCTTTCTCCACTGCAGTTAGTCGCGAGTAGCTTGAAAATACTAATCAATGTAACCAAGTACTAAGTTTTTATATTATTTTCACGATTTATTTTCAAGTAAAATTGAAACTGGTCCTAAGCCAGTTTTTGGGGGGTAACAAAACAGCTGTAATTGTGATTTTAAAACGAAGAGTTTTTTTTAGGAGCTACAGCTCCTGCTCAAGATCGCTTTATAGCTGTAATTGCAAGAAGAAACCGAACATTTACTGCTTCTTTAGACATGCTACTGGAAGAGTGATATCTAGTCAAACTGTTAGAAGCTAGGCAAGCTAGGGGTGGACATACACGATATTAATTTTCGTGAAAGGACTTTATGACCTGCGCAGTAAATGATTTAACATTTTTCAATTTTTTCTGTTTTATGGTATCTTTTTTTTTATGAAAAATTGGTTTGTTTAATATTTTTTTGGGTATATTGTAAAGTGAAAGAATCTATACTTGAACTATACTTGAATTGGAGAATTTGATAAAAAATATATATATTTCACCCCTTACCCTTAAAACTTTTCTGTAATTGTCACTATTGTTGAATATAACTATTGTTGTGACCATTGTTTCCTCTACTTCTATCACTGATGGAGAAATAAACTATCAATGAGCTGTGGTAAAAGAGTGTAGCGTTATAGAATAAATTATTCTATTATTTTTCTATTGCGGCTCATTGGAAGCGGGTGAAGGACTGAGGAAAAAGAAATTACCAGTTATGAATTTACTTTACAAAGTTTTCAGTTCACAACTATAACTGGGCTTGTCAGGAACTCACACAATACAACGATAATAATTTTCCATGAGCCCCTATAAAAATGAGATAACAAACAGTTTTGAAACTTGAAAATTGCGTGTTCGGAAAAAGAGAAAAAGAAGAAACAAGATCATACTGATTTGATATTTTCTAAAAACGTACAGAACCCAATAATTTAAGTAAGTATAATGAATAGAAAAATTTTAATTTTTGTGGCAGTAAAAATATGTTTAGGTTATTTATGGTACTAACCCTTACTGTGTGAAAATTCATGTTATTCTGAACAATAAACAACTAAAAGGTTGTATTAACTTTCACTATTTATAGAATAAATAGTGAAAGTTAATACAACCTTTTAGTTGTTTATTGTTCAGAATGTTTAGGTTAGGTTAGGTTAGGTAAACAAATGTAAAAAAAAATTGTAGATGTTATGTAGTACCACCACTACTAGCAGTACTTCTACAAGCGTCGAGACCCACCATAACAATGTTCTAAATTCACCAGATATTGCTGAAATTCCTTTGCAAGAAAATATTATTGCAAATTGTTAAGATGTGACTAAATCGTCGTACGTTCATCGTTTGTTGCAACTTCAAAACATCTAAAACGCTTACAAAAACATGCCGGATCCTGCTCGTGGGAAGCCAATCAAACCTTCTTCATCACATTCATCCAGTTTTAGGTCTCTTTTTTAACCGATTTGCCACATCTTCATCATCCATTTTTGCTATAAAATATTGTACATCGTTTCGTATTACTGATAAAATAAATCACGCTACGTACTAGACAATTTTTGATCAACGTGACTTGCTAGAACCTGTAGCAGTGGACCCTCCTTGTTTTAAACGTGTAGCGCGCGGACCTTCCCAGTTTTATGCATGTATCCTTATAATTTTTGTCTTGCATAAAAAGATTCAGAGGAAACTCGTCCCATACTACACTCCCGGTGGGAACATGGGAGTCTTATTACGGTGACATTTATCCAGTACCAATAGTTGACAATTCTCTTTACTTCGACGCTTCTCACCCTACTTTAGTTGTTATCTCTATAACAACGGATGAAATTTACCAAGTTCTTAACAAATGTCGAAGTAACACGGCCCTCGGCTGTGATGGCATCACATATGAGTATTATAAAGATCTACCCAACACTTGGATTTTATATATTACTTGCCTATTCAATAAAATAATTTTAATTATAATTTTATACCAGATAACTGGAACGATGTCTTGTTAAAAATGATACACAAAAAAGGCCCACTGATAATCCTACAAATTTTAGAGGCATTGCACTAGTCAACTCCTTGGAAAACATTTTTACGCATATTTTACTTAATAGATTAATAGTCTGGTCGGAACAAGCTGATGCATTGCCTGAATCACAGGCTGGCTTTAGAAGAGCTCTAGGATATGTTGATAACGTCTTCGTTTTAAGCAATGCGGTTCAGTTTCAACTTCGATTAAAAAAAAATATTTGCTGCTTTTGTTGACTATAAGCGAGCCTTTGATTCGGTTGATAAACAGTTATTGTAGTAAAAACTATATTACGCAGGTGTTAGTGCCAAAACAGTAGCTCTTCTTAAAAATATTTACAAATTAACTAGAATTAGGATATGTGTTACGGAGGGCTTAACAAAGCCTTTTAATATTACTACTGGGGTACTCCAAGGGGACCCTTTGAGTCCACTGCAATTCAGTTTATTTTTATTTGACATAGAATCGTTTTTCTCACAGAAACAAGCCCAAGGAATTAGTCTTGATAGCAAAAAAAATATAACACTGCTTATGAATGCTGATGATTTAGTTATTCTCTCGGAGAGTGAAATCGCAGTTAATAAGAACCTAAGAATACTACAACAATTCAATACAATTAATAGATTAGCAGTGAATGTAGAGAAAACCAAAATCCTAGTTTTTAATAGAGGTAATTATAAATTAGATTCTTGTAGATTTTATTGATGATAATCGTAGAAAGTTTTGTATATTTGGGAGTAGCTTTCACGTCATCGTCATTTTTCAGGGAAATGTCTACAGGTACGAGCGAAAAAGCCAAACAAGCATCTGGTGCCTTAATATCAGTTATGGCTAATTCAAAAATTAGCTCTTGGACAACAATAATCCAATTATTTGACTCCCTAGTAACCAGCGTACTAACTAACTGTATACCAGTTTGGGGGCTTAGATATTGTGACATATTGGAGCTTTTTTAAAACGCGTGTTACTTCTTTCGAAAAACTCTAGAGACTCTGTTATTAGATTAGAGGCGGGGAGAGTTAAATTATCGTATGTGGTGCGTAAACATACGATTAACTGGCTGATAAAAATTCTCTACATGGATAATTCTCGTCTTCCGAAAGTCTGCTTTCAACGCCTTGTGAAACTCAGCAGCACAGCGATAGATTCAAGATATAACTGGGCGATCCAGGTAAAACAACTACTTGAAACAGCAGACTTTCACTAGCGTGGTCTCAAATAACTAGTTGCTGTCTAAAATGAAATAAAAAAAATATTCTAACTAACTACCTACAAAAACTGCGGCAGGAAAATTTAACTATTACTGAGCAATCTAGTTATTTAACCCAGCTACTTGGACATAAAACTAAGCTACTAGGACTACTTACAACTTCAGTTGCCCATCCAGTTTATTCGTACTCTAGCCCAGCTTTGACTCAGTAATAAATATATTATCAAATTCACACTTAAAGGACGTTCCTATCGTTTCAACCTGCTAGAGTTTTTCACAGTATGCAATAAAAATGAATTAGAAACTCCAAACCACATACTTTTCGATTGCCCAATATATGTATCAATGAAACCTGTGAACGCAAAATGTCTCAAAGATGTAAATTCACTTATAAATGCGCTTAACAATATAACTCCCTTAAAAGCTAAAACTATATATAACCATATATGGAATATTATAAAACTCAAATCTTTTATAATAAATGAATAGTTTTTAATACCTTCTCTATGTAGGTACGAACTGTAAGATTTATAGATAATCTTTAAGACTTCTTTTTATAGGCACATTGTTATGATGTGCTCCCTAACCTTCTGTCTTTGTGTTAACACTACATATTATTTATTTTTACTTATATACTTGTTTTATTCCTGTAACTTTCAATTCACTTTTGTTTCATCATAATTTTGATATTTTGATTTAGACTAAATTGGATAATTTAAATTTTGGGAATTTTTAATTAAGTAAAATGTAGATTTTATAAATATTTGAATCAATGAAAATTTATGTTTTTGTACCTTTAATATTTTAAATTTTATTATACAATATTATTTTGAAGAACTGAAAACTGTCAGCTACACTAGCATTTTTAAGACTTAACTTTAATAATAATCAGGATACTTAAATTAAAAGCAACTGAGATATGTCTACAAGGTAGCCTACTTTCTTAAAAATTACATGAAAATATACAATGGACCAACGTTTGCCAGAGTGCTGTTAAACTAGTTGTCTCTGCTCTACATCAACATAATTAGGCCTTGCGATTTGTTCAGCTAGATGTTTATATTTGTTTGATTGAGCATGATAACGCAATAGCATTGATTTTTAAACCTCTTGAAACAAAATCCAGCATCATATTCTCTCTCATGACAGTCCGTATCGCATGCATTGCACTCGCAGACTTCATCAGCTTGACTGTTTTTTACGTAATGGGCAGATATCGGAAATGTTTGATCTAAAAGTTAAATTTTATTTTAACAAAGAGCTTATATCAAATTTTTTTTAAATATATAAAATTAAGTGAGTGAAATGTTAACAAAGTAATACAGTGCTAACCAAAAGTCCTCTCAACTCTAGTATCTTTTGAACCGTAATATTTGTAATAGTCAATCTTGGATGGAGCACTAACAGTTGACGTAATAGTCATAGATGTCGTTACAAATAGCCACTGTGACCGATAATTTTAAATAGGACGTTAGGGCAAGTGATATCTCGTTTGACAGTTATTGGAAATACATATTGAATCATAATAAAGAGACGCATACAGATAGCCAAATCTTTGGTAACCAAACTAAAGAAAATATGGCGGGACCAGAAAGTCTCCAACGGCACAAAAGTGAGATTGATGCGGCCTTTAGTTTTCTCCATCTTCCTTTAAGGAGCTGAGTCCTGGACCATCCGCGCTCCGAAAGACAAAAAATTGATGCTTTTGAGATGCGGTGCTGGAGACAGATGCTGCAAATTCCCTGTACCGCGCCAAGCGTACAAATTGATCTATCCTAGACCAACTTAAGATCAGAACTAGACTTTCAACCACCTGTTACCAGATGATTCTTAAGTACTTCGGACACAGAGAACCCGACAACCTGGAGAAGATTGTCATTGTAAGCAAAGTTGAGGGAAAAAGATTCAGTGGTCGATCTACCCGTTGCGTTGGACTGACATCATAAGAAAACATGCAGGGATGCTTGTACTGCAGGCGCTCAAAACTGCCAAGAACAGAGGACTGTGGAAACAAAATGGCGATGGAATCCTTCCAGAATAGGCACGACCTTCAGTAATGAATAGTACGACGAAGATTATTCAATCATACTAATTTTGTTTGGGTTGGAGCTTATTTTGATGAATACATTTAATAAATATTAAAATTTTAGGTTCGCATTTAATTAATAAAGATTTAAGAACCATTTCTTATATTATCTGTTCAAAATATCTACCTCCATCTACCTTCCTGGCGTCTAAAGTATTGATAAACTTTTGTCTAACTCAAATATGTCGAGGGATATTGGCCTACATTCTTTAACAATTCGTTATTTTAAAATATCAATACTGTCGGGTGCGGTAGAGTAAACCTTAGATTTCAAGTACCTTTACAGAAAAAATCTAATTGTGTGAGGTCTGGTGACCGAGTTGGTCATTTTATCGAACCTCTTCGTCCAATCCATCAACCACGATATTTCTCATTTACGTAACGTCTTACTGTACCATAATAGTGTGCAGGAGCACCATCCTGTTGAAACAGTATTTCTAAGTTAAGAAAAACAGGCACAACTATGTGGTTTCCCAACATACCTGCCCAAACATTTAGTTGAGGATAATTTTCACGAGAGACGCAAGGATTTATGTCACTCCAATACCTCGTATTTTGTGTATTAACATTTCCGAAAGTATTAAGGCAGCTGCTACTTTGTCCGATACAGTACTACCGGCTTCAGAATAGCATATACATTTTCCAACTCAAATCGCTTGCATTGAATAAATTTTAAGGATGGCCTATATATTGTGTATAACCAATCACGGTTTATATAATAATTAATTTGAAATCAGTTAAACAGTTGTCCAAGCCCACATCTTTAATGTTTGCAGCATAAGGTATTTTATTGAAAAATTGAATGTGTATTATACAGTACGGTTTTATTTGTTTTTTATTGCAACCTCTCTACTGATTCCTTTTTTACTTCACTTAGTTTGGAACCATCGATAATAAATGTTTGTTTGGGATTAAAATCTCCTTTCAAAACATCTTTTTTTCTTTCTTTTAGGTACGTTGTTAGAAATAACAAATAACATTCCATAAAATGAAAGATAAAACAGTGAAACATAGATATAATAATCAAATATTTAGGTTGTTGATTGTTGTGTAAAATAAATTATTTTTTATAAACAACAGACTTGTTTTTTTTATTAAATTTAATTTATTATGCTTAAAAATGTTTTTGGATTCGCTTTAGTTATACAAGAAAGCACACGTAAAAAAATACGCCTAGAATTCTACCTCTGTGGTGTGAAAATGTGTAGATATTATTATTTTGTGTGAATTTGTAGATAGACCTATTTATTCGGGACATGACCGACCCTTGTAAATAAACTTAATCCCCAAAAACCATTTAATGTAGGCGTTTTAAAAATTGCCACTGCTATGTTGTTGAAGAAGGGCGTTCAAATTAACGGTAACAGTAGCTGTGTGAAGTTATCTATAACTATTACATCATCTGATATGACTAGTTAAAAAGCCTCCCTCTGTTTTTTCCTTCCCCCAAATTTCACTATTATAAGTATTACCGTTAAAAAGATATGAGGAGGGAGGGGACGTTTGGCTAGCACTTTATAGTGAACTGGAAATGAATTTTAGTGCTTCGGAGATTTGAAGAGGCGCTGGGATAAGCGCAGGTTATTTAATAGTGAGAAAATTGTAAAAAAATGCAAATTACATGTATACAAAATACAAATATTTAACCAATATTAATATATAATTACCTTCAGTTGATTTAACATCTGCTATAATGACTATAACTACAACGGTTAAGATAACTAAAGATAATTTAGTCATTGTTTCAGGTAATTTATGTTCTACACACTTCTGACAAAACTTTGGGTAAATGTATATATACTTATTTGATAAAGAGTTGGATTAACAATCATGCGGGTTTTATATGTTTGAATAAACTTTGTCACGTAGATTAACTTAACTTAAGCTGGAGCTTTAGAAAGATTACAAAACAATGTCAAAGTTTAGTAAAATTTATATACTTTCACTAAAAAACATCTTTGACACATATACAACTTTTGTATAAAAACTAATTAACTTAATTTTTACATTTAAATAATATTTATAAAATTTATATTTAAAAAAATAAATAAAAGTAGCAATGGCTTTTTTGAATCCTTTCAAATACTGGTCTCGTCTAATTAATGTTACACCCTGTCTAAGATATAGTCTCCTCTTTTTTCTACGGATATGGGTACTCGGGTTCAAAAGATTCTTATTTCTAGTATACTTTCCAGAGAGGTGTGCTGATATGTGTATCTGTTAATTGAGGAAAATGAAGAGCGAAAGTTTTATTCGAACAAAGAACTTGTAACTCTGTTGTACTCCCTCCTGAGCTCATTTTCTCTCTGCGTTTACTTCAGGTTTCATTTCTTAACTTTCATTCTATATTGTGGTATACGTTTTTTTTAAGTAAAGGAAATTTTTATAATACACACTATGAATTTAAGCACAGTAAGCATGAACTTCACTTTCCACTACATTCGTCGAATCTTTTTTGGTGTTTGATAGACTAGAATGCATCTATAGATAGATATAGAGACTTTTTTTTATATCATGTACCCAAAACCGAAGTTATTTTACCTTTCAGTATATTCTATATATGGTTTTCATTCTTGTATTTCAATCATAAAGTAGAAAAACTTTAATAATGTGTGGATGCACCCCAATGTGTTACGCATTCTCCAACGCGACTAGGCATGCTTCTGATCAGGTGATCAATATCCTCCTGTGGTATCTCATTCCAGGCAACCACCAGCTCTTCTCGAAGTTCTTCTAGAGTCCGAGTCTGAGGAGGACGTTGCAAATTGAGCAATCTCCTACCCATCATATCCCACACGTGCTCAATTGGGGATAAGTCGGTAGATCTTGATGGCCAAGGTAACAATGTGACATCATTATGTTAAAAGAAGTATGTTGTGACTCTTGCGATATGTGGTCGGGCATTATCATGTTGGAAAGTTGGATTTGCCAGGGTGTCAAGATAGGGTAAAAGATGGGGTTCTAAAACTTCTTGGATATAACGCTGCGCGTTCATGTTACCTCTGATGAAGATTAAAGGTGATGTGCAATCATAAGCTATAGCACCACAAACCATAACTCCAACAGTTTGATGAACATATCTTCTAACCCTCGCTCGACCATCTTGCATGCCTAAACAAAATCGAGACTCGTCACTAAAGACAATAGTGTTCCATTCCGGATCACATAGTGACCGTTCTCTGCACCACTCAAAAGGCTATTATTTATTTGCACTCTAACTGCAATTTTCCGAAAAAGAAAATCCAGCTTCCCGAAGTCCCACTAGATGACCCCTATCAAACTCACTAAGTTGTCGAAATCGTACAGGTCTCCGTACCCTAGGCATCGTAACCAATCGTAAAGAATGTCAAGAACCAAAATCCGCAAAATTTGGATCTTTACTACGGCTACAATATAAATTTTTGGATTGTTAGTGGATTTCAAAAAAAGCAGTATAAAAACCGGTATTTTCAACTGAAAATTTTATCAATTGTTTATTCCAGTAAAATAAATAAATTCACCAAATTTTATTAAAATAAAATCATTTAAACCGGGTGTTCGGATTTTTATGTCACTTAGTATATTTTGTTTCTGCGAACCTCGCTGCGCTCGGCACGCAGTGATAGGTCTGTATTACAATGGTGTAGATGATAAAGCTAAATTATAAACAGTAATAAAATAAAAAGTTTACAATAATTTAAGACAAAAATAAAATGGTTGTATTCACAACAATTTATTTTGACCTCTTATGACAACTGTCATTATTTTTAAAGCGTTTTATCATTTACATTCAAATAAATTCTATAAATTACAAAAAGGACTTCAAACAACAGCTATATTTAGTAATGTATAGGTAACACAAAAAAATACTGACAAGATAAACAAACAATGAAAATATTTACGTACACGAAAAAGTAACAGTAGCCATTTTTTACTCCGATTCATTTTGCGAGGTTTGTAGGTATGACGTCTACATTAGATAAAATGTCATGTCATACTACTTACATCTATAGAAACTTTACTGAATGCAATTTGGTAACATTTTACAATTTTTTTTTACTTTTTTCATATCTTTATATATTGGGAGTTTGCTTCTTTCATATCTTTAAGGTAATCCTAAAAACGCCTAAATTACTTTCCTTTTACCCATAACAAACTCACGATAACTTACTAACAAATACTTTACGAAAACTTATTCTTTTAAGAAACAAAAATGTCAGCAATAACAAAATTTGACAATCGACCCAATAAAATTTAGCAAAATTTACATTATTTTTGGTAAAAACCTCGTATATTAAAGGGTAAGTTATAAAATTTAATCCTTAATATTATATATTATTATCTTGGAGCAAAGTCTATCAAAACAGCCTAATCCACATTACTGCTAATCCTATAACCATCGAAATTCCTATATATATATCTAATTTTTGTTAAATAACATTATAGAAACAATTTTTAGAAAAATGGCCAAATTAACTTTTATTCTATTATCTGTGTTAGCTGTAGTTATCCTTGTATCAGCAGAAAGCAGTGCTCAATCTCTTGAAGGTAATAAAGCATTTAAAAATACTACCACTCTTAAATGTTGTAATCTCAGATTTTATTCTAAATATTCTCCAAGACTTTTTATATAAAACTTCCTTAGTCTAAGCTTTCACTTTAAACACTTTTTATTAAAATAGAATTTGTTAGATTTTTTGACTTTTTAAACTATACCATCATGATATTCGTGAAGGTACAATATTTTATTATTGATATTTGATAAAAAAACTAATTGTTTATTCTATAGCATAATACATCGTTTATTAATTCTCGGGACACCCATAGATGGAGTAAATGATACCAAATCTAAACTAGTTACGAAAGTATCAACAGGTCTGTTCCAACCAAGCAGCGAACCGTTCTAAAATAGTAATTTTTGTGCGCAGTGGTGTAGTGAGTTGCGCAGTGCACTAATTTGGTCTCGTGAGTGGTAATATTACCATTCTAGAACGGTTCTTTGCTTGGTTGGAACAAACCTAACATTTGAATGACACGTGTCACAATTTCATTATAATAGGATCATAAACAAGAAAAATACAGTGGCAAATTACAAAAACATCTACTAAAAATCTCAAAATAAAAATTCTAGAAGAAAAAGAATCTAATGACAAACCAAATGCAACAAATAATAAATCAGGTGCATTAATGAGACAAAACAGTGAACAATACAATTCAAGAAAATATAAACAAAAAAGAAAATATGAAAATAGAAATTATAATCAACAAATGAACCAAAAAATACAAAGCGAAAAGTAAAAATGCCAAACCAGAATATTTCAATATGCTGAACAAATATGCCTTACTATAGAAAGAATAAATCCTAATAAAGAAATATGGTATCTATTCAGATAGCAGCTGTACATCGCACCTATGTTGAATAGAAGAAACATTCAACGAAATACACGAATAAAAAAATGAATGTATTGAAAATAGTCCTCTGAAAATAAAACTCCACCAACAAAAAAAAAGTAAGTTGTGATACTGATAATGATAAGGCTACCATTCCCCCAAAGTGGAACTCAAGCAATTTTCCTATTAGAAATCATACATTCTGGTGTATGTAGACTATTTCTACGAAATCATATCCTCCACATCCACATGGTGGAGGAAATTCGAAAGTCAAAGGTAGGCAGTTTGATTAGGATGTCTTCCGTACCTGCTGAGCCTATCCAGAAAAGCTTAGCTAGTTGGAACATACCACCTGCATGGAGATCCTCCAGGGTGGTCTTTATACCGAAGCCTACGCAGTGCCGAAGGCTTATAGACATAAAAGCCTGACACCCTCTCCTGAAGACCATACACGAGAATCAACATGCCTATCAATCTGGTAAATCCTGCGGAACGGCCCTGCATGCAGTGGTTGGCATGATTGATAACGCTATTGGAAATAAAGAGATAGTGTTGGCGGCTTTTCTTTGCATAGAAGGAGATTTTGATAACACGAGTACTCACTCAATAGTGTCAAAGTTGGTATCAAGGGGAGCCAAGAGTACCATCGTGAGGTGAGTGGAAAATATGCCCACCAGCAGAACAGTACAAGCAAAGCTGTATGGGACTGTAAAAGAGGTAAAAACACTACAAGGATACCCACAGGGTGGCGTTCTGTAGAACCTGGTGGTAGATGAACTTCTTACATAACTAAAAGGCCAGGGGGTTTGTACTCAGAGATATGCTGATACCATAGTTATTTTAATCATTGGGAAACACAGGAGCATCTGCTTAGAACTTATGCAAAGAGAATGACAATTTGTGGAAAACTGGCGCAAAAAAGAGGGATTAACAGTGAATACCGCAATGGTACCATTCACAAGAAAGGAGAGAGTTGATATTTTCAGGATACCAACTGTATTTGGACGTGAAATTCAGGTGGAGAAGTTGTTACCAAAATGTAGCGGACCTGAAGTTGTCAAAATAATAACGTAACAATTACTGCATAAGAAAAGTATACACTTTTTACTCTGATCTGTCTTTTGTACCATTTATTGGTATAAGAGGTATACCATTCATTGGTATAAAAGACAAGTCAGACTAAAAAGTTCGCATTAATTATCTTAAGTTATTATTTAGACAACTTCCTGTCCGTTACATTTTGGTAATAGCTGAATGCCACCATTGATTTGCAGATGAAAATCCTGCTGCCCCATTATGTAATGTTCGTCTTATTAGTGATTTACAACTATTAAAATCATTTAATAAATGGAAAGTTTTTTTACACTCCGTTATAACAGAACTTTGACGAAAGTCTCATACTAATTTGACAAAAACATTGTCTCAATCATTTGTTTTTATTATTATTTTAGAAACGGCAGGAGAATTGAAATTGTTTTTCCCGACACAGCAGGAAGAGTCCTGTGAATGTAAAGAATGCAACGACAAGTGCCTCGAAGATCCACGTCTCGATGGAGGTTTCTGTTATGAAAACAAGTGCATTTGTATTTAACATTTTTAAATTTGTAACAAAATTGTAAATTTATTTTTGTTTAGTTAACTAGGATATTGTTTTTCCAATAACTGTTACGGCAGTTGTACGTCAAGTTTTCATGTTGTCATTTTTAACATAAAACTTTCATAAAACTGACTTGAATAAAATATTTATAATCTAACAAGCCTTCCACTTGATTATACTACAATTGCCGACGAAGAAAAATAAATTCTTTTTAAGGCCGGGCATTGGCAGTGTATTTAATATAGGCAAACGCGACGTCCTTTCAAAGAGCTTTTAGCAAAAACTATAAGGCAATGAAAATTGAAAAAAATCAGTAGTATACTAGATTTATAAAGTTATTCAATAAAGAATTTTGAAGCTTGAGAGTACAAGGAATCATCCAGAAAAAATTCCCGAAATATGTCTATTTTACATTTCATAAAATGATTAATATCTCACTTAAACGTGATATGATTTTAAAAATATTTCTTCTTTGAATAGATGATATATCTACTCATAAGTCAGTGTTTTTAAAAATTACGATAAATTCGTTTTTTTCCTTAAAAGCTCTTTGAAAGTAATTTTTAAGAAATCAGAAATGGTGCCATTTTTTTTACAAATTTAGGCAACTCTTTTGTCACATATAAAAAGGAATCTTAAAAAATTATTTCCAAATTAGTGTGAGCATTGTCTAATTGAGGGCGTTGTGATAAAACATCTATTAAATCTTATTTATCAGGTCCGCATTAGGAATTTAGCAAATCTTTATTTAATTTAATATACTATAATATTAATACTAATATACAGCGTGTCCATGGATGGGGTATCCTATAGGTGAAAAATGTTTAAGTACCTATTAGTTTTAGTGAAAAATGTCATTCTTGATAAAAAGTTTTGCTTCTTCTGAAACACCGTAGAAGATAGATTTTATAATAACGAAAAGAAAGAACCTTGTGCCAGAGATCCATTTCATTCTAACAAAGTAAAGTACCTGCGATTTTTTCTAGTCAAATTTTAATCCTCTATAAGTATTTTTACCATGGTCCAAAGATATTCTAACAAGTCTGGTAACTCCTTTGATGTAGTAAAATTTGCCGCTTTTTTTGTGAGCGGCCGTAAATCATCGGTACAATAGCAAAAATACGTTATACGAGGGTCAATGGGGTATGTTTATTCGAAAGTGTGTCTACGAGGGTTAAGTGTGGGGTGTTTTGATCACATTCATTATTTATATTTTTGTATTATCTTTTATTGCGATTATTACATATAATATTCTAATAACAACAATGAAGAAACTTTTCGTTGTAATAACTAACATTAATTACCTGATTGCTTAAATTGGGACAGGTAAAAGGGTAAAATACTTAAAAAGGGAATTCAGAGAAAAGACACAATGTTTAAGGCTCTTTATTTGCTTATGTTGAAATATGTTGATTTCATGTACAATAGTTTATCTCTGTTAAAATATTATATTATTTATAGTTAAGATTATTTTGATTGAAAAAGTGAAAGTTTCCATTTATTTTAACATTTGGTAAACATGTTGCAAACCTTGTAAGGGTTTATCTTTGTAGTAAGAATAAGGGTACTCGAACACAGTAATAAAACTCAGGTAGACTTGCTTACTCTATTCTAAAATAAAGTAACAATTTTCGTGCAATAAAATCTTCAATTATTTCATAAAAACAAATGATATCGACATCCACAATCTCAAACTCTTACTATTATCATTGTTTTCAATTATTACATATTTTGCAAAATTTTATATTTCGGATGTTCTTTATTTAAAGGTTGATCTTTTATTTGTCGGTTTACAAATTTGATTGTATAGTAGATTCGAACTCTTGTAAACAATGAAAGTAAATAATCTTTATTGCCATCTGGGAGGGAGAATTCTGCATTGGAAAAATCTTTAAAAAATATGTTTCCTATACCATCCTGTATACAATAATTATTAAAATTCAAAACAAACATATTCTCTGATCTTATTAAATACTCTGAAAAATTATTGGTACTGTTAAGCCATCAAAAATATTTTTACTGTGACTGTAAGCTTTGAGTTCACAAAACGAAGTAGAATTGTCTATTTCGGATGATGAACAATATTGTAAACAAGTTTGACATGAATGTTACAGAGACATCTACGTAAAAAATATCCACCAACATAAACCAGTGCATTTCCTTTCTCTGATATCAAGTTCCTATAATCCGTTGATTAATTTTTATAATAGGAGAAATATTTTTTTTCCTGAAAACTTTCAATATTTTTCAATGACTTTCCATGTTATATTAAGCAAAATATCGCCACTATCGTCCATAGAATATATCTTAGAATATCTTTGGACGATGTTTTTACTAGTGGAGTTTTACTGGAGTCCTTTACTATTAATCCAGCCCTGAAATTTTTAAAGGAAACTGATATACTCCAAGAATGAATATAATATTATTTCGTTTATCGCGGAAGGTCATTGCAAGAGGCAGCACCTCGGGTACACTTATTCGCTCTCTTTTTAGGGACGTTTTCTCACTCCCAATGCCCAGCCTTAAGATGACTGAAACAGCAACATCAAGTACTTACTGATTATCTATGTCACTTTTGGCTCGTTTGAACCAGAAACGGAAGAATGTGATAATTTCCAACACGATTTGAAGTAGAATTAGAGTTTCATGATACTGAGGTAATTATTTAGAAAAGCTAGTTTTGGCCAATCTCCAATTTTTTTTATAAAAATAAATAATAGTTGGTCGGTAAGCAAGTATTTTTTAATTATTTATTATACCAAATTGATTATAATTTGAAAGGATAACAAATAACAAACCTATGGTGATTCTGATCAGGTGGTCAATGTCCTCCTGTGGTATCTCATTCCAGGCAACCACCAACTCCTCTCGAAGTTCTTCTAGAGTCTGAAGAGGACGTTGCAAATTGATCAATCTCCTACCCATCATATCCCATACGTGCTCAAATGGGGATAAGTCGGGAGAGCTTGGTGGCCAAGGTAGGTTACTTGTGGTCGGGCATTATCTTGTTGAAAAGTTGGATTTTCCAGGGTGTCAAGATAGGGTAAAAGATGGGGTTCTAAAACTATAACAGTTTGATGACATCATTATGTTGAAAGACGTCTATTGTGACTCTTGCGACATGTGGTCGGGCACTATCTTGTTGGAAAGTTGGATTTGCCAGGGTGTCAAAATAGGGTAAAAGATGGGGTTTTAAAACTTCTTGGATGAAGATTAAAGGTGATCTCGAACCATAAGCTATAGCACCCCAATCCATAACTCCAACAGTTTGATGAACATGTCTTTTAAAAGAAAACCGTGGGTTTCTCCTTTCACCACGTCGTCTTCTAACCCTCGCTCGACCATCGTGCATGCTTAAATAAAATCGAGACTCGTCACTAAAGACAATACTGTTCCATTTCTGATCCCAGATTGATCGTTCTCTGCACCACTCAAGGCGATTACGTAGGTGTTTTGGAGCTAAAGGAAGGACCTAGTGTGGTCGGTATGAAAACAGGCCAAAACGTCTTATTCGTCGGTAAACACTTCGCATGCTAATAGGTCTTCCGTGTTCTGCAAACCATTCATTTGCAATAGACCTGGTAGTGGAGAAACGGTCTCATAAGGCCAATAATCTTAGGCGGCGATCTTCACTGTCTGTTGTTCTACGGGAGCGTCCAGAGCTTCTTGCTCTTTGCATACGGCTTTCTCGAAGCCATGCCTGACAACACCCAACCACGATGTCTACACTTCTTTGCACTCTAACTGCAATGCCCGAAAAGAAAATCCAGCTTCCCTAAGTCCCACTATACGACCCCTATCAAACTCACTATGTTGACGAAATCGTACAGGTCTCCGTATCCTAGGCATCGTAACCAATCGTAAAGAATGCAAAGAACTAAAATCTGCAAGATCTTTACTACGGCTACAATATTCATTATTGGATTGTTAGTGGATTTCAAAAAAAGCAGTATAAAAACCGGAATCTTCAACTGATAAGGCTAAAAATTTTATCAACTGTTTATATCAGTAAAATAAATAAATTCACCAAATTTTATTAAAATAAAATCATTTAAACTGGGTGTTCGGATGTTTATGTCAATTAGTATATTTCCATTTTTCAATACAAAATACAACAGAATTAACAATTTCCAAGCTCAACCAGATTTTTCTAAGCTTGGATATCCCAAAATTAGACAATAGAGGATAGCTTATTTCTCTAGAAATTTAAAATTACTGCAACTAAAAGCAGTAATTATTATGGGAGTTGTACATCAAGTTTTCCATTTCTATTTTACATAATAAACCAAGTTTATTTGGGTGTCACTGTATATGTCCCAAATAAGTTGCTTCATTTAATATTTATTTATTCATTGCTACACAGTTGTTAAAAATAAGTCTTTATAGTCTATATAAAAAATATAAAGACAAAATAATAAAAAATCATCAGATATTATCCGACAATTATTTAGCTTGCTACTTTCAAGTTTCGAAATGTTATCAGATGCTTCCATATATTTAAGTATGTATTATACAACTGTCTGCAAGATATAATGCTGAAGACGTCAAGCAGTGGCCTTTTTAGTTCACGTTTATTGAATCCTTAATAAGAAATAATATAATGGTTTATTTATAAAGAAATCGGCAGTATAACTGTAATATTTTAGTACGATAAAAGTTTGTGATTAACGATTTATTAGAAGTATTAAAGTTTACAATAAGATTCATATTTCGGGAACTGACAACCCTATTAATACCAACAGAAAAATTCTGGAAGTCCGGGAAAAATGAGAACCTAAGAATTTTCCGTCTCCAGCCCTTTATTACCATCTGTTTTGGGTACAGATATATAAAGAATATCCCTATTTAAATAAAAATAAAAAAGCCAACAATAGTTCACACTCTAAGCGACTGCTGATTTTCATCATTCTATCGTAATGCAGTTAAAGCATTTACACATCGCCATTTCGCCAATGATCAAAAAGCTGACATGTTCTTTTATTGACAACTGTTGTAATGGAAACTGAATTTCTGTTGAGCTTGCTGGTTTCAGCTTTAATCAGTAATTTTTTTAAATTATCTTATTAATTAATACAATAATGGAACTTAATGTCCCCAAAATACTTATTAAACTCACTAAAGATATAGACACAGTCGAAAATACAACCATCAATGTCAAAGAAGAGTTTAACAAACTGGAAAAGGTTGCGAAGAGAGTTGATCTCAGAATAGATGAGGTAAAAACGAAATACATAATTTTAACAAAAACATAGCAAATAGGTCAAAATATGACAACAGACCAATATGAAAGGGTCAATCAGTTTAATTATCTGGGAACCACAATCACCTCAGATAATGATATAACACAAGAGATCAAGAACCGAATAGAGGAATATTTTTAAAAACAAAATTTTATTTTTGCTGTTCCGGAATTATAAAGTTAATTATATTCACATACAATAGAACTTAAATTGTCTTTGCAATGATATTTATACGTATTTTGTATTCAATAAATATTTATGTCACGAACTTATTTCACGGGTCTTCGCTCTTTAAATTATCGATGTTAATAATTGTCCAAAAATTCATCAAACGTATGAAACTTTCATACTTTAACGATATGTCTGTTGCATATTAAATAGTATTTCAGCTTTTTAGATTTTTTACAAATGAATTAATAAAAATTACACGTATTATTGAGAATATAATATATTGTAAAGTAAGACGTAAATATTGAAAAATAACCTCAAAATTTACCGGACACTTTTAACTGCCTAACCCGCTTTCAATAAACAGTTATTTTTGTCAGATGGTTACAAGCGCGGGTTGATGAATGCCTACAATTCCTAAGAGATGTAAATGCTGATAACGTTTTGGAAAATTTTAACAGAACCGCATTTTGCAAACTCTTAAAACGTTTAAATAAAAAATTAAATTGTGCAATACGTAGAGACTATTTGCAAAAAAATCAGAGCCGAAAATCACACCAAATCAAAGGTTTGGGTGGATGCTTCAGCAACTTTTGCAAGACGTGCATTTTTGGATGGGCTGTCGACCGGCTTAATTAATTCGTCAAGTAATTTATATTAAATTTTTTAATTTTTATCTTTATTATAACTTTTAGAAAAAGGTACAAGGTTCCCAAGTAACATCAATCTGTTTTATAAGGTACCTACTTCAAGGTTGTTTTAAAAATAAATGTTAAAACTAATATTAAAACCATTTGATCTTAAAGAAAGTTTTAAGGGTGCAATAAAATCGCTTTCAGCACAAAAGGGCCCACTCTTAAAAATGTCAATAAAACTAAAAATAAAAACGGTAATAAAGCCGCTTTACCTTAAATAACTGGTTTAAAGATTGCTATTAATTAGATTAAATCCACATAAAATATATATGTTTAAATACTTGATTGGACGAATTAGTATTAAAAGTTCTAGCATAAAGTATACTTTTAATTAAAATTATCTTAATATAAACAAAATTATGGTAAACTTTTAATGAAATTTATGGTACTAACCCTTACTATGTGAAAGTTCATCTTTTTACGGTTTGGGATTCAACACATTAACCTCAAAATGCTTTAAATATTTTCAATATTTATCAGAGTTTTTTAAAGTTTCTTAGTAATAATTTTTATTCAAATATTAAAACAATTGATTTTTACAGTAATCTACTCTGAAAAGCTATATCATCAATACAACTAAATACCCATTGTAATTACCCATACAAAAATAATTTTTCGATTCATCCGTTAACCTTCACAAGCTTTTAAAATTTTTAAACCTTGATTTTATTATAATCAAACTTATCACCCATTTTACTTGCAAATTTTTTAAATAGTTGAAGAAACAGTCTAAATACAATAAGCATATGCAAATATTTAACCTTTATCTCGGGCACAACTTATTAGGTTAACTATACAGCCTCATAAATCACTGAAGTAAATTAATGTGTCTGTGGTACTACCATTCATATTATTATTTAACTCTTCTTCACTTTCTTAGGTTGGTGACGTAATAAAGTCAATAAATATGGAGAATGCTGTAATGGTATATAATTAGTCGGAGCTTTGGACATGGGAAAATTAAAAGAGGGCAACAAAAAATCCGATCGGAGACAATGTTTATAAGGCGGACATTTGTTTTCTGCTATACTCCGTTTGTTTAAAGTTGGCAGCACAGTGAATTCATTATAAATGCAAATCTTTCAAAGCCCAAGCAAGGGTGATTCATGAAAAATAACTAAAGGTAGTATACATTTCTATTGAAACATAGTCATAGTTATTATTTTTCAAAGAGTCCACCCTGTAAATAGGGTTAACTAATCCAAACACAATAAAAACCCCAGATAATATTGTCACAACAGGTAGCTGAATTGTTCCCATGAACGTAGAACCGAAGTTTTTTTAAAGCATAATTCGAATTAAAACAAAAATTAAAAGTAAAATAAAAATATTTTACATATTAAAAAGTAAGAGTTAAATATAAATTAATGCAAAAAGCACTTACTCCTTTAATTGTCGTATTCATCCAACGAAGAGTCAGATTCGTTGCCTGGTCCAATAGGATACAATGAGTTCGAGCAGTTCTTTAATATTGATATCAACACTCCACAATCGTTCTTCTTCCTTCTTCACATGGTTTATGGCATTGGTCCTATTTTCCCGTATTACGTTTCCAAAGGAATTTATCAAAAGTTGTCTAACGTCATTCAATTTAAAAGTTGTATTGTTTCTTGCCACCTCACCTTGACAGTGATAAGGTGGCAAACGCAATACAAATATTCATTTTCTTTCGCCATTTCGTCAATTACAAATCTTTTATATTTTAATTTGTGGCGCTTTCCAATTTGCAGTAATTCGGTTTTCCGTATGGTGTCGTCAAAAAAAATATTCTTGTTCTGCAGCCACTCTTCAATATCTCCTTTTTTCCATGACGTCTTTGGTAACTTTTCTACCAGTTTTGAATGGTAACTGGCGTTATCTAGGACAACTGCATCACTTGGCAAAAAGTTCAATAGCTGGTATAAATAATCTTTTAAAACATCAGAGGTCATTTCCTCGTGGTAATCTTTGGTTGACTTTGATACAAAGTCTAATAACCCATTTTATACAAAACCTTGTTCACTGCCAACGTGTGCCGTTATTAGTCTGCGACCTTTTTTAATCCTGTTGAATATCCCTCCAAAAATACCTGACGGAAATTAAAAATATTGGTATCCATTCATGTTTTAGAAACAGTGTGTCCTTCATTCAATCATGATGATTCATATAAATAAAAGATAGTTCCTCCTTCGATCCGAAACTTTTTAATACTTCTTAAGTATTGTGTTCTTCAGCAAATAATTTTTTTTTGTCTCATTCACAAATTTTCGTGTTTCATGCAACTCATACTTAAAACCAATCTCTTTTAGGAGTTTCCATAACGTATTTCGTCAAAATTTGGGAATCGTATCTATTTCTGCTATAACCGTCATTAATTGTCGGAATCTCTATTAAAGTTATCGACCATAATAAACTTTTTTTCTACGTGTTTTTTAGGTTCACTAACATTTCCCTGTTTTCTCTTACTTAAAAATCGATAGATACTTCGTTCACTAACACCGGTCATATTGGAGCACCTAGTCACCATATCACCAACAGTTGCTGATGCAACTTGAGAAAACGCACTTTGTTTTAAATGAGCCACTACTACAAAACTCGATCTTGATGCCACTTTCGCTATCGAAAATGTTCTTGGAGTAAAATAATAAAAATATAGATCACAAAATAAACCATCAACACTAACGAGTACCTATAATCCATCCACCATACACCACATCCACTTTTCTCCTAAAAATTCCCCCCAGGTTTATTTGTCAAACCCTTTACCTGTAATTATTCCTTTCTCCCTATCGCTGCCTTCCCCTACCCCCTATTTTACCATACTCCCGTCTAAGGGGTCCAGAAGGGCCCTCATTTTGTTTTCCTTCTCTTTACTTTCTTCGTCACTGGGAACCTTTTTCCCTATTTTACAACCTAGCACTTCTACCTTGTGCCCTCTAGCCCCACAAACGCCTGTCTACAGTCCCTGACAATGTGCTCCTCGCTCCTGCATAGCCAGCATTTTTCCTTGTCCTTGACTTCCTTCGCTTTACACTGCCCTTTCACTCCATAACCAAAGCATCTACCCTCCTCTCTACCCTCCATAAATGTGACCCTATTCGTCCCCAATTTTACCTCCTTTTCTCCCAGCAAAACTTCCGCCTTTTCCCATTCTGCAGTCACCACCGCCATCTTCATTGTCCAGTTAGCATAGCAACTAAAAAAAATATATCCGGAAATTTTTTTTCTGATGCCACGATATTTAAGTGCAAGTATTTTGACAGCTGAAACGTAAAAGTACAGAACAAAGACAAATAAAAATATATTATATTTCTCTATGGTACAGGCATTTAAACTAGTAATTAATAAGCTTTGTGACAGATGTCAAATTTTGGTGTGAAATTCTCTTACCGACTACCACGCAAGCTTAAACTATTTCTGAAAATTTTCTTTGGAGGTCCAATATTTTAAGAAAATTATCGTAAGCTCAAAAAACATTTCCGGAAATAATTTAAGCTCTTGTGATATTGGTATTTTACGATAAAAAGACAATGATGTTTCAAAACAAAATATTGTGATGTTGCCAAGCTGTCATTATTTTCTTTACTTAACGAAAAGTAGAAAAGTCAATCTGACAGTTCATTTTTATTGGTCTAGCCTCGTAGGGCGTTTACTGGTCAGTTGCTTGAGCATTTTAATGTGTTTAATTACACAGTGCAGATTTTCCTAATTAATCATTTATGAAATTTTTTTTATTTTCACTACTAACCTATATACCTGACTTTATTGACTTTTGTTGAGGTAGTAAAGTTGTTCATTATTAACCAAGGTAGAGACTACCTCATTAGAACTAAATCTCAATTCATTTGACAGAATGTGAGGTTAACTGATGCAAAGACGGAAAGAAGGAAAAAATAGTTTTATAGTTGATTTGACAACGTCTTGAAGTTTTGCGAACCCTTCGACTGCAAATTGCACTATCAATTAAGTTGGTTCTATTGATTGAGTTTAAATTGTATTTGCCGTTGGTAGATTTATATTTATTTTGATAAGCAGGAAAGTAACTAAAAATGACAGCATCGTCTTTTTATCCTAAATAAACTATAGGATATGTGAAAATTTAATAAAATTAAAACAAGAACTAAGTTAACAATTAAGACTGACCTATCGATAAAAATAAAAAAAATTCTTCTTTAAATACGTTGGTATTCTAATAAATGTTATTTGGAATGTTTTGGAATTGTTCTAATAAAAAGGATACATTCTTATTTACACTGCAACCCTCTTAAATTTATAGATAATTTGATTATAAGACTCACGATATAGCCTCTTCTGTTAGGTATCTAAAATGAAACAATTTTAATAAGAGAGCATTATCTAAGAAAATTTCACAAAACAAAATAACTAGATTACAATATAAGTTTACTTTCAAAATCAACTGGTACATGAAACTAAAATTAGCTGTTATGATTTTATTAAATTATGTTTTGTACATCACATTAAATTACTATAATAAAAAGGTTTCTTGTACATTGAAGTGTACCAACTTATCGCCAACCAATATTCGATACAAGGTGGAACATTATTTAATAAAAGTAATCTATACAGATAACTTTATATGTATTTTTTAAATTTTAAACATAAATTAAGCTAAGTCAAGAAAAACACTTTATCGGAGTAAAACATATAATCATACTCATTTTAATATACTTATATAAGCTCATTTCTTTTAAGTTAACACAATCGACAACTCTATTAAGCATTTTATAGCAGTATACTTTCTGCTTAAGTGTGTTTTTTTGTTTTAAAATGGAATATATTGAAAGCTTTCGGTAAATTTACTACTACTTTAAATCTTAAACAACTACCTTCCTTTTTCACCTGCAAAGCTAAACCTCGCTTCGCTCGGCACGCAGTGATTCACTTATAATAACTAAATTATGTGTAAATTTGGTATGATTATAAGTGTCCTACACATCCTAATCCACCTGAACTTATAGATAAGTACAGCTCCTAGTGCTTTCAAAGATAATCCTAAGTGCTAAGATACGCAGCAACTCTTAAAAGTCCATAGAACACACTAGGACCCTTTAAGACATCCTAGGACTTCTAGTATACAGACCCAATTTCAAGACATCTCAACATGCTAATTACTACATAAGTCTAGGCCCTGCCTTTAATCCTGTCGTTCTTCTACCTACCAGAATAAATAGATACATATTTTGAATCTTTAATTTCAATTTTAAACCCCCTCGGCAATTTATATCATTCTACAAGGTGTTTCTCCTTTTTTTAACTTAGTAATCATTTTGATCTAAATTCTTTGTGTTTTTTCATCAACATCTAAAAGGTGTTGGCGCCCTTACCTCTTATAGTTTGTCATATCTAATAGCGTTTTTTTCGAGATGAGAGCCAAACACTGAGTGCACTGGAGTGTACACTGAGAGCGAGTTGTGTGTTCTATTGAAATGTCAATCGGGAGAGCAATCTGTCACGTATGTTCATTTGAACTACTCTTACTGTTCGACTCGGGCCAATACGAATATGTTAGGTTCAACGTTCAGGTTGGTAACTATGAAGGAATGTGTCTTTGTGTAAAATGTATAAAAAGTTAAACTATTTTATTTTAGAACGACTGCAATCTCATATTCATCTTCAGAAGAAGATGAAGAAAATCAACAACCGCATTGTATTTTAATTTCTCCTTCATCGTATATTCACATTCGATCATTTTAGAAAAATCTTCAAGTAGCAAACAAAAAAGTGCACTATATCAAAAGCATTCTTTTGAAATCTCGAAAACACGCAGTTTGCCCTGAAATTGTCCGTTGCCAGTGCAACTAATGGTTTTCTATATTGTTTTTTACATTTAAAAGCCATTTCCGAATATAATTGTTCACAACTTTACATATCTTTCAATTTTAGACGAGTTACCAACAAGTTTATAAAAGTTGGTTAAAATATCCAACATAAAGTACCCACCTAATTCATTGTTACCAAAATACCTAATACATAATTAAGTCTTTCTTAACTTTCTATAACAACTACAAGATTTAAAATTAAATAAAGTCACGCCTTCGAAAATGATAATTTAATAGATTATCAAGAAAAATTGCCAGTTTTAAAGCAATTATCATACTTATAAATATTAGAGATTCCAATACAGATAGACACTTTATCTTTAATAAGATTTGTTATTATCTTTTTTCTGGTTTTAATACGCATAATCGAAATTCCAATATATTGAGATGAATTGCTAAGCTCAAATATAAATATAATGTAAAACTTACCAAACTATGAAAATATAAAAGGATATTAGAATAATTCTTAAGAATATATCAGTCACTTTTCTTTATTTCATTTAAAATATTTGGTATAGTATTCTTAAATGTTAAACATTTAAAGAGGGGTAGAATTCATTTAACGACTGTATCTTGGATAGAATTCATTAATACTATAGACAAGGGTGAAATCAGTGTATTAACTATAAATGTTACAGTGATAGACAGTGTAGCCCTACTTTATTACCAAAACTCACATAGTGACCACTTAAAAGACTATTTCAAAATCAGTTGATAAAACTTAATGTTAAGCAATTTAGTTATAAGAAATGTATGTAGAATATTAATTTAAGTTTGTACATTAGTTATAAGCTCTTTAATCTTTGATATCAGAAAATTTCACACAAACAACTAATACAAAAGTATAATAGTAGCTGTCAAGTTCATATTATAAATTAAAATAAAAAGCCTAATTTCCATTCTCTTAAATCAAATTAGTATTCAAAAATTATAATAGAACTATCTTTTTATGCACATTTCATGTTATTTATTTATCCATTTCATGTTATTTGCTCAAAATTGTATGAATTTAAGAAGTTGGAACTGCCACAATTAGTAGATTTCAAACATCAATTTTATATGGAAAAAGTGAATAAAAAATAATTTAAATATTTATTTCATAAATATAAGAATGCAGATTTTCTATATATTTTCAAAGAAACATTCAGATATTTTAAAATTTTTTATCATTTTCTGTAAGTTTCGGTTAAATTTTGTAAATTGAAACAATTGATTGCTAATTTAATGTCATTAGTGTCATAATTAGGGAAAAGGTATAAAAGGCCGTGAATTTTGGTTTTCGCTCTCTGTAATGCAGTAAAAACTGGTATCATAACCTCACTTTTAACAAAAGTTGAATTTAATTATATTACTTAGCAAAAATATTAGAATAAAAGTAATTAAATATAATCAAAGTACTTACCAAATATCAATCTAAATTCTGGCAAGATTGATGGGAAATTAATAGTTTATAAAATTTATGTATTAAATAAATTCCTTAATTATAATTGGATATTTTATAGATAAGTTTAATTGAGTTTTACTTGAATCCTACCCAAGATAAAGAGTCGAGTCTCTAAATAAATAAAAATTTATTGAGCTAGCATATTTTTATTAGGGCGTTATTTGAAAATTAAAATACATCAGTTAATAATTTAAACATATTATTTAAAAACATAATTAACAATTAAAAAACAAAAACAATAAAATAAATAAAGATCTATAAAATCAAACCAACATAATCTGTATTTGTTGAATTTAATTTTTTTAAATCAATATTTAATAATTCTTTTCTTATTTTTAGCGCACTTCTTATAATCTTTTACACCATGTAAAGTCGTAGTAGTAACGATATTCTTATTTTTCACCAGACCTTCTTGTATTCACTGGTGTTTATTACATTACATTGTAACCAGATTCTAATCTTAAGAGGAATAACCAATTTGCATAATTCTCACTTAATATTTTTCGTTATTTCAGCCTGCCCACATGAAACACGTAAGCTATTCAAGTAGAACAGAGAGTCTATAGATTAATAATGGATATTATTCCATTAATAATAGCAATGTTGAGATAAAAAATAGCTTAAAACTTGCAGTATCCTTGACAAACAACAAAAGAATACAATTTAAATTGATTTGTCTAAGTTATGCGTGATTCTATAGGCTGACTTAATACCATTATCATATTTCGGTAGTCACTTAACGCCCACGTTGAAGTTAGCTGGTAATGTATAATCGATTATGGTATGGTTATTTTCTTAGATGTTAAGAATTAAACTAAAATACAGTGATATTATCAATAAATATTAGTTTATAATTATTTTTTATATTCTTAACACCCCATCTCTCGTTACCAAATTTAAATATACCATTATTTAGTCCGCATACAGTACAAAATAAGTTTCATACTTGGTAACGAGATGGGATAGTACTATAGGGATAGGGCTGGGTCGTAAAAAAATAAAGGATGATGATGAAGCGATTATTAGGGGTTGGAATGTCGGTCGATAAATATGATAAGACGCACAAAACTTTTTAATAAAACAAAATCAGTGTCCAACTTCACAGCATACAGGGTAATCATTCAGCAGCTCTATTTTTAGCTTTCGATAGCGTCTGGCATGCTGGTCTACTTTACAAATTATTTTTAATCAAGTGTCCCCACTAATTAATATGGTTAGTAAAGGTATTCCTTGAAAACTGCAAGATATATGTAAAATATAATAATATTCTTTCTCGGCAATTTACTATGTTTCAAGAAGTAACGCAAGACTCTCCCTTATCACCATTGTTATATAATATTTATAATTATGACATTTACTCAGTAAATTATCCGGTAATAAATCCACAAAAATATATTCTACAAGTTGCTGATGATGCAGCGCTCATATCTCATGGCAGGGGCCTTAACGATACAATGAAGAATTTGCAATCCTTATGCAACAAACTTATGAAGTACCTTTTAAAATGGAGAATTTGTCTCAATCCAAATAAAACACAATTATTAATATTTAATCATAAAATAAGAGATACTTCACCTACAATAAAAATACAAAATTATGAGGTGAGACCATTATCACATGGTAAGTGGTGGAACTGGATAATAAATTAAATCTCAAATGTCGCACATCACAAGTTAAAAAAAAAGTTATAACTAGAGCTAAACTATTCAGATCCCTTACCTATAAAAAACAAGGCATTAATCTAAAAACTGCTAAAAATTTATATGAAATGATTTGTCGTCCATTAATAGAATATAGCCATCCACTTTTTCTAAGTTCCCGTAATCCTACAATTAAAAATGTACAAACTGCCGAAACTAGCTGCCTCAGAGCAATAACAAAAATACGACATTCCGAAAATCAACTTTATAACCCATCCAATCAACTGCCTTACCTAAAAACAAAAGTAACCCCAATTAAAGAAAGGTTAATACATCTTTCCAACAAAACAAGGGAAACCACACTAGTAGCCTTTACAAAGAAAAAGGAACCTAATCTAAAAATCATAAAAATAGGGGAAAACATCGTCGAGTGGAAAACAGAGGTAAAATATCTAGGGCTAATCCTAGATAGCAGGTTACTCTGGAATAAACACGAAGACGAAGTAATACACAAAGCAACCAAGGCCCTCATGGTGTGCAGGAACATTGCAGGGAAGAACTGGGGATGTAACCCACGTATTCTGCAATGGATGTACACAGCAATAGTGAGACCATTAATCACATATGGGGCAGTGGCTTGGGGCGCAAGGGCTAATCTGAGTACGACGAGGAAAAATCTCTCGAAGATTCAGAGACTAGCCTGTTCATGTATCACTGGAGCAATGGGAACTTGCCCCACTGCTGCAATGGAGGTGATTTTAAACTTGACCGCACTGTACATTCTGCTAGAAAGAGTAAGGAAGAAAACAATATATAGAATGATCAAAGAAGGAATTATCAGGGAAAAACCTCGATCACTTCACTTTGATCAAACTTGGGAAATGCCCCAAGATGATATGCCAAAGAAATTCAACTTTGTGAGAGAATTCATCACAAAGAGTAATAAATCTGAATGGGATGAAGACACCATACAGAATTTAAACCAGAATGCCATAAAGTGGTATACGGACGGTTCCAAGCTAGACGAGGGAACTGAGATAGGAGTTTTTGGACCGAGAGCCAAATACTCAGACAGCTTGGGCACATACCCGAGCATCTTTCAAGCAGAAGTCCGCGCCATCGAAAGTTGTGTGGAATTCAATATTGGAAGAAACTACCGCAGACAAGAGATTGTGATCATGTCGTATAGTCAAGCAGCCATCAAAGCGCTGAGCTCAAATATAATCAGTTCGAAGATGGTTTGGGAATGCCTAGGCAAACTAAATGAACTAGGCCAGAAGAACACTGTCACCCTCCTATGGGTCCCGGGACACATATGAATAGAGGGGAACGAAACAGCAGATAAGCTGGCAAAAAAGGAGCTGAAACCCCACATTTGGGACTAGTACCATCTAAAGGAAGAAATGGAGAAGGAAAAATCCAAGTACTCGAATTAGCTGAAAGGACTGAGGCAATCTAAGATACTACTGGGGAAATATGACCAGAAGGGATCTCTTAGCTGCCTCAACATCAGTAAAAAATTCTAACGGGAATATTAACCGGGCATTGCCGGTTAAGAAGCCACATGAAGAAACTAGGGTTAGCAGATGAAGCAAAGTGCAGATTCTGTGAGGAAGAGGAGCCCGACGATGTCCTAAACTTCCTCAGGAAAACTGAGCTGCTATAAATCTGAGGAAACATCAGAATATGGCAAGTAAGGGAGGACACAAGATCCTATAGGTCGCAGTGTACTTATCACCCCTAATTTATACATACATAGATACATACATACAACAAAACACGGGAAAAAATCCAAGACAATGAGCTAGAATTTATCATACAAGCTAGACCAGAAGATTTCAGGAGAAAAAAAAGTTTCCTATAAATATTGTTTATGAGTGTTTAATGATCAGTATTAAAGAAAAAACTTTGTTCATGTTACCTCTAAAGTCTCAAAGAACATTAATTTATTGAGCCATTAAAGTTTTTTGAGGTGTAAACAGTTTTGTTATTTGAATGTTGCTATGAGAACAATTATTATAACTAGTGTATTGTTGTTGTTGTGTTTTATTTAATATTTTAAACATTTCCCATTATAATGCTAGTAACCAGTGTTATCTGTATATTTAAAATTAATAACTACAAACAGAGTAAGTTATAATATATTATTGTTCAGAACTGAAAATGTTAAGTAATTATTTTTTCCAAAAAAATTCAAAAAAAACTAATGTTTTTTTCTCAAAAAATCCACTTATAAAACAGATTTACAGCATAGTAATAATAATTTGTAGGCTAGTGATAAATAAAGAGATCGTGACCTAATCTTTGATACGTTAGATGTATAATTATGAAATCATATTGTAGATGGTTTACTTACAGATTTTTTAAAACACTTGAACCGAGAAAATAGAGATTTAACTTTTGTTTTTTTTTATGTTTATAGAAAGCGAATCTGCTTTGGTGTTATATGTGTATAGGTATATTATATTAAAACTGACAAGATTTTGACAAGAAGTGCTTTCCGCATCGTGGTGCGTAAAGTAAAAACTCATCGCACCAGCTTAGATCTGTTGCAGAAACATTTTGTATTAATTAGCCTTATTAAATATTTATATGAGAAATGGATTGTAGAAATACGAGATTCGGTGCCACTTTTTTTCCACTTATCTCCGTTTCAGACAGTCTTCAAAAAGCCATTCATCCTACATTTGATTTATGTGTAAAAATTCTTCTAGTGTTTTTTCGTGATCGTTTTTTTTATATTCTGTCATCTATTTCGTTAATAATTTTTCACATTTAGTTGTTGACCACTAAAAACCTAAGAGAATAATATATTTCAAAAGAAAACCATTAAGTGCATCATAGTTTATCGAATTATTATTATTATCTAACTGAAAAATAAATACCAGTATTTAGATGAATGTTTTAATTTTTAGATAGCAGAACCATCCCTTTGGTATTATAAATTAATTTCCTATGTGTTTGATGACCAGGTTCCTAGGGAAGCCATTGATTCTTTAGATGAAGAAATACAGATAGTACTTGTAAGTATTAGATTTACAAATGAGGAAACACTGTATAGTAATAATAAAGTATATTATAATTTAAATTAATGATACAATAAAATTTCTCAATAGTGGTAACTAAAAATTTCATTTATTTTTTTTTTGGAGGTGAAATACAGCTTTATTAATTAATGAAATGCTAATTGTAAACATATAAATAGTATTAATAGTAATAGTAATAAAAATAATTATTTTTTTGATAACTCCTGAATAAAGCCACTAAAAGGTATAGGTACATAATATATTTAAAAAGGCGCACTACTGTGCTTACGAAGAAAAATACACTTTATGTAAAAATTTAAATGAGTTAAACCACTTCAGCTTTGTTTTCTTATTGCCTACACTAAGATCAATTTTTTTCACTTTTCAGGTGGAAGATACTGCATTTTCTCCTGAAGAGCCTGTAGAGGAATTTTACGAGTCAGAGAACCGTGCTGAATCCTCTATGGAGTTCGAGTCTAGGCGACTGAGCACCCCAGGTAACTCCTCGAGACTCAGTTCTCCTGGTCCATCAAGAGTTACCACACCAAATCCACCAATAAGACTGACTCCTGGGGCAAAAAAAAGGAAGAGAGAGGAAGATGATGTGGCTGAGGTGAAAAACACCCTCAGGTCCATTTCAAAATCACTTACAAAGCCGGAAGCATTACCAGCAAAAACAAAGAGCGAAATTTTTGCAGAATACTTGGCTTCAAAAAAGTGTATGAGGTTGAATAAGATTAACTTATTCTGCTTATCCATTGCTCTTAGTGTAAGTAATCATAATCTAAACAAGTTAACTACCTTAAGTACTTTTTTTTTCAAATGGGTACATATTGCCTGACAAGTTTCTGGTATAATTTTTGAAATTGTACTTTCATGGATTCTTGTGCTGTACATCAGACTCCTGTACGACTCTCCAGTAGCCAAAAACCGTAAAGTTATAGTAAGCCTGAAAATAATTTAGAAAATATAATTTTCACATTAAATGTATATACAACTTGTAGGTATCCATGCTTTCTTCAAATAGTAAGCTTACCTATATTTTGCGCTAATGCTTTCTCTCATAAATGTGTCTTCTTTTTCTATATCCTGCTTCACTAAATTTAATAAATAATTGAATTGGTTTTCGTTCATTCTGAGGAAGTTTTTATATGCCTCGGGATCTTCAACCATTAATTCTTTATTCAGGAGAGCCAAAGTACCTCCACCCTCTCTTCTTTGAAGCCACTTTTTTGTCCATTGAGATCTTTGTTTTTTTTTCGTTTGATCATTTAAAATAATAAACAACAGCTAACTGCTGCAGCACCTAACAGCAACTCTTTTTGTCTTGCAGGCATAACTGCAAATCTCAATTAATAGGATAAACAATCGAATGCAATAAACGGCACAAAAACGGTTCTAATACTTCGAATACAGCGATAGAAATGTCAATATGAAAATCATGACAACTTAACCCAAAAACAATCTCACTGCGCAAGCGTATGGCATGAATTCTTATGAAATTTATAGTGGTAAAAATATTATGTGTAAAACAGTCAAACAGTGAAATGTTTTCAAAATTCTTATGAAAATTACCAGAGTAATTTTCAGAGTAAATTTCGCAATAATTCTCGTACGTGTAAAACGGTTCTAACGCATTAAGTTGGAAGTGACAGAAAAAAGGTACATTCGTGATTATACACTACGTTATTATGAAATTACTGTTCGTCATTAATTGGAACAAAACTCGATCTTGACGTCATTTTCACTACCGAAAATGTTCTTGGAGTAAAAGAATAAAAATATAGGGTTACCTTAATCCCTTAACACACCTAACGACCACAATTATTATTCTCGTTAAAATCGAAAAAGAAAATATTCTAAATATCGTATTATGACTACTTATCCCTTACCTAAGAAAATTAAAATATGATAATTAAAAGAAATGTCTTAATAGGTACCGATATAAATAAGTACGTGCGCAACTGATTAAGCGTCTTGTTTACAGCATTTTACGATTTAATGACTTTTCTTAGCTGCAACTCCAAACAAATGAACTAAAATACACATAGCTTTTGCTTTTTTTACTGGGAGTATTGCTTTATTTATTTTGGAATTTAATAACAATTCAATATTAAGTATTTTTGTAGTTTTGTAGTTTCTTAATAAAGAGCACTAGCTGCAAAACTTTGTTTTTTATGCAATTAAAATTATTATCACTGAATAAAATCAACTAATATTTTATTAAATGTTGCTTTCTAAAAAGTATTAACTTATTGTGCAAACTGTAACTGCCCTAACTGGTTCTAAAATGCTGTTTGCTTCCATGTTTACACTTATTAAGAAAATAAATTTTATGTTGATCTTTTGACAGCGATTGAAGGTTACATTTTAATACCAATAGTGGTCCACCTTCTTAATTTACAACAAAGAAATAAACCTGATTGAAACAAAACAAAATATTGAATTGATAATCTGGATTATTGCGTTCCCATTTTTGTTTATTCTACCAACTGACAGTGTTACTGGTCGTTAATAAAAGTAAATAATTGTAATAACATTGTGTTTATGACTTCACACAAAATAAATTATAGTGCAATACATAATTTAACTAAATTTATACAAATCTACAATTCTCAGGCAATAAAAGGCTGTGCGTGAAAATACAGAATATGCTCTTTTACTTTACCGAATATTGTTAATTCTCAAATTTCACCAGCCCAGGCTTCGATCTATAAATCAACTTCTAATGTATATAAATAATTAAAATCTACAATTATCCCATTTTATGCCTCCACCTTCTCCTGTCATCCCATTGGCCCTCTCTTAGATCTCTTGATCTCATTGCCTTTGCTATTCCCAACAAACACAAAGTTACAAGAAAGATATTAAAACTTCAAAAAACGTTGTCAAGACTTATACATAAGTAACTTATTAAGACTAATAACTAGAGTGTCTTTTAAAACTTTATTTAGTTTTAAAAACCATTTTATATAGTGGTTAAATGTAATACATTTATAATTAGTCCTAAACACGTCTTAATAAGGTTATATGTTTGAAATTTAAAACTGTTATAATTTTACGATTTAGTGATGATTATAAGACTACTTTTAGACTTTAATTATGTTGGTTGTTAAACTATATAATTTTTATAAATTATATATAATGATTGTACCAATTATGACTGTCGTGAAAGAGTCAACTGTTTGTTTTATTCAATAGAGTTTTATATGGTAAAAATTGTGTTGTTGCTTTTGTGGTTAAGTTTACATTTTTTTTAAAGTTTGTTTTATACTTAATATAACTATATGATTTAATATTATGTCCAAAAAATTGGAAATAAATAAGAACAAAAATCCTTACAAATATAGATAGGTTTCAGTTTTGTAGGCAGTTAAAAAATTATGTTAACCAACCAGTTAAAACACAAAACTTTGTTTTAAAAACCCACTCAGCTGCATCATTGGTGCATCAGCCTCAGCAGAAGTTAGTAAATGATATCAATCAATCTGATTTAAATTCCTTCTCAACAGTGCATCAATCCTCATGCAGTCAGCCACCCGATCCTAATGGTGCAATAAGTCAATTTCTTTTAGCTTCAGAAAAGAGCACCATCATCGATGATGTCGAGAGCGATGATGAGATTTTACAAGATTTTGAAGAAACAAAAAAGTGTGATGAAAAATTGAGCGAAAGCTCTTTCCGTGATAAATTAAGATTATGGGATTTCCATCCTCGTCAGTTTTTACAACAGATTACATATCTATACAGTTATTTGTTATACCAAGTACACCTACCTATCAATTTGTTTATTTTATTTTAAGGTTATGAGTGACTGACATTTCAATAGCTGCGTTCCTGAGTGACAATTAAAAAGTTTTAATATTGTCATTACAACTGAAATGAGACCATTAAATACATCATACTTAAATGGGTTATATTGTAGTATTTTGCAACCTTTTAATAACTGTATATTTCTAACAACTGTATAATTACAGAAAATATTACGCAATCTTCTATAATTTGTAATTTCAATTTTCGTATATGTCTTCTTTAGTAGTTGCTATAGTATATTTTGTAGGGTATTGCAACTTAACATTTTAAGACAATATGGATGCCTTCTACAGATTTAGCCATTAAAATGATGTCCGCCATTGTTACACAAAATTATATTTTGGGTTACAGTATCCTTATTTATAGTAAAGACATGTTCAAATCATATTGAAATTGTTGCAAAATGTGTTTTTTTTTAATTTGAAGATTAATTAACGTGAAATCAAAATATGAATATTTTAATTATTAATTATTTTTTTTCTTAATATGCTTTAATTATGTGGGGTATCACTTTTTCATTAGGTAGAATCAACGCATTTACAGTAAAAAGTTAATGGCTTTCTAAATTTGTGTATGCAAAAGGTTATAATTCCTATTTTTAGTATGTGGTATTATTGCATTATTAAAAGTATAAGTTCTTTAAACATATTATTCAAATGTTGTTCTTTTTTGTTTTTATATAATATTATTTATAATAAAAAATATATTACAAAAAATTGTTATGTTAAAAGGTCTGGACATAAGGTTTTATTGCCGTCATAATCATTATCGTAGTAGAAATAACCCGACAGTTTTATTAGACTATAGTATATAGTTGTATATACACTTATACATCGTTTTTAACAATTACAAATTTTTCCCCAAATTGGTGGTTTTAAACGTAGTGCTGTAGTGATTTACCACGTTTATACATAAGTTAGCCAGTTTTAAACAAAGTTATATATACATTACTGCGACTAATATGTAACTGGTTTGTGTTTCTTGGGTTCCCTCTCTCCAGGTTTTACTGGGTCTTCCATGTTTACGACGGTTAGGTGGTATCCAATTCATGACTTTCTGTGGCAGTCTTGACTCTTCCATTATTTGAAAATGCCCATACAAATTAGCAGTTTTCTTTCTATGTCGGTTCCTAAGAAGCCTTCAATCCCCATTTAATGTCGAACGTAGTCATTTCGAATTCGTTGCCTTCTACTGATTCCTAATATTCTTCTGAACACGTCAATTTCTACTGCTTTCAATATTCTTTCAATGTTCTCGGTTACTCGCCATGTTTCTGCCCCATACAATAGGCTGCTCTTTATGAGGCTATCGTAGATTTAATATTTTCTCTGCTTTCTAGTTTAATCACTCCAGAATATCCAATTCTTCACGAGCAGCATCTTTCAGTTCTCGTAGAGTAATTGGGGGAGGGTTTCGCTTCTTAATGCGTGTTTTAAGAATGTCCCAGGCATGTTCAGTGACGTTCATGTCAGGGGAATTTAATGGCCATCTTAATGTGGAGATTACTTCTTCTTTCAAAAAATTTTGTAATGCAGCTGTTCGTTGTGGAGGCATAAATACAAATCCATCACCTACCGCCCCCCGGAATATACGCACAACAGGATTTAAAACTTCCTCTCTGTACACAGCACCACTATTTCTTCTCTTCAAAACCAGGAGAGGCGCCCGTGTACCCCTCATAATACCACTCCAAACCATAATACTTCCACCTTCAAATGGAACACGTGGTTGGGCTGTTTCTAATCGGGCTTGTCGTCCTGGGGCCCTCCAAACCAGCGTTCTTCGAGAATCAGAAACCAAGCCAATTCCTGATTCACAGAGAACATCACATAATTCCAGTTAGGACCATGGTGTAAGGTTAGTTTGGGAACATGTAGAGGTGTTCTGTGATACAAATTTACCGTATTTAATCTTCGTGTAATTGTTTGCCTTGAGATATTCAGTCCTTCAAGTCTAGCAATTTCTCTGGATATGCCACTGGTAGATTCCTGCCGATTTCTTCGACCTATCAATTATATCTGCCGGTCTTGTGCTGCTGTTGTACATCGACTTCTGCCACTTCTGGGACGATCCTTCACATCATTTGTGTGTGTGTGATCCTGATTTTGAGGGGCTTTTCAGGGGCGGTTATACAAAACTTTTAGAAAGACATTTTGGTTTATTTCGACACAGGATTGATACAAGCAGATGCGCTCTGCATGGCAGAGTATACTAAATGAAATAAATTGGGGAAATACAGAGATAAACATAGACGGAAAATGTTTTAATTAAAGAATGGATCAATTTGCCAGACAATTTTGTGCAAAACTTAATTTTAAGTATGCCACACCGTTGTCAGCCAGTAATTAGAGCACGGGGTCGTAATACAAAGTATTAGTTTTGATTTTTACTATGGGTTCTAACTTAATTTCTTTGTTTAATTTCATATAAAAATATAAATAAATATATTAACGCTTCTTTTCGAATTTTATTGTTAATCATTATTGTATAAAAATAGTTTTTAAAATATAAGTTTGTCAAATAGTAAGGAAAAATTACAAAAATATTATGGTTTGTAAGAAAATTTAAATGATGCTTTAATTTTTCTTAGGAGTGAATTATACTCATCTTCGTGGAAAATATATCCAAGATATTACGGTTACTAATATCTAGGTTTCAATTTTTTTTATCGCCATATTCATTAATCTAGTATTTGGAGCAATGACTCTAATAAAATATGAATCCTTTAACATATTTGGTACCTACATAATTCTATTTAAATTTATCTTTTATTGGTAATAAAGATTGTTTGGCCAAACAAAGAGTAAATAAAAAAGTAAAAGTGAAGATGTCACAATATTTTTTAGGTTAAATCGCTAAGTACAAGTACACACATATCGACAGCTATTTGCGTTACAAAACAAATGAGTATTGCTTATCACTGTAGCACACATACCAATTTAATTACGCAGGTATTGGGAAAAATTTAACAAAAACATATTATCTTTTAGCTTGTTTTTTATGGGTGTAGCTGTTTAACAGGTGTTTTGGTATTTTAAAACCAGATACAATTAATTTCGGCAATTCTTCACAGAAGACTGATTATGTTTATTCATATCACGCGCAGCCTTTTTTTATGTCTTGCAGTGTCTAACCTCAAAATGAAACAATATCAGGGAGCAAAATAATTTTAAATAAATATATCTTTTTTACTTGTATTTAATTAAATTTAGGTTATTTGCCGACTAATAGGTATTGGGGTAAACGGCAATGTTTTCAAGAAAACTCTTTTACTTGTTTTCCAAACTTTCGAAATATATTTATATCATTTTCAAGGAAAAAGTAATGGTTTAAACTAAATTGGTGTTAAGAAATTGGTAATTGTAATATAAAAAAAACTATTTTAAATTCAATTTGTAATTTAAAAAAAATGTTGATTATTTATAAAACAAAATAACGTCATAAAATTAATAAACAACTTAATTGTTTATGATAAAATGCAATAAAAAAAAGTAGAAAATAATTGGTTATAATTTTATTTCTTCTTTCATGAAAAATGTGAATTTTGATTAAAATTTACTAATGATAAAAAATTCTTATTCTTTTTTATAATTTTGAATTATGCTTCGAAAATGTCATTTAAAAATCAAAATAAAAATGTCAAATAGATGTCATTTTTAAAGAAAATGATTGCAGCACTTGTAAAAGTTCTTTTTTTGTATAATTTTCCTCAAAATATATGTCATTTGCAGCCATGAAGTTTTGAATCTCCAATTTCGTATTCTTTGAGCCAGGAACTATGCCCAAGGACTATGATAGCTTACGTTGTCCATTACTATAACGCTGTTTGGCGGAATGTTGGGTAACAGACAATTTTTAAACCAATCTTCAAAAAGCTCTGCTGTCGTATCTTCGTGATAATCAACACAAAAGTCCTCAATATTTTTGGCAGAAAGCCACATAGCGTTTGGGATCCAACCATTTTCTGATCCTGCGTGTAATATTGTGATTCTCTTCCCTTTATTTGATGGTGCTTTTGTTTTACACTTATCAGAGGAATCAGACCATCCTTTGGAAGGGGTGTCATGCGTGTCAAACCACGTCTCGTCGAGGTATTAGCCGATTTTCAGACCGGTATTTTCTTATTGACGTTATATATTCAGATCGCTAGTTTATTAAACGTGTGGATCCCATTATTACTTGTCTCTTGTCAATTTTGCGATATTTAAAGCCCATTGCAGACAGAGCTCGCCAAAGAGTAGTGAGGCCACAGTTGATGTGAGTTTCGTCATTGATGAGCCGCTGTTTCAGACTTTTGATTGTAGGGATACCCTGCTCATCGTTTAGATTTTTCGCCTTATCAAATCTTTTTCCCAGTCGTCTAGACTTTTTGTGACACCGCTTTACGCTTTTTTCTTGATTCCATGGAATTTTCTACAATTCGTCTAACTGAAGTAAGAAGCACCTACGTCAAATTCCTGGTTACTCTTGCTGCAGCACCCCCGTTATATCCTTGCTTAAGTAAGGAACTATACACATTTTTTTAATAATTTTCGCGTCACAAGATAAGTGATTCTTTTTTAACGAACCACTGGAAGAAGCACTATTACTTTTTATCCACGGACGCCACATACTTCCTATTCGTACGTTGGGGTATAAAATATTTGCTATTAATGTCTGTAATAACAAATAAATGTTTTAAAATTATTGCACGCCGTAACACAAGTGAACACTTCCAATGAAATACAAAGACTAAAATGAACAAGAAGTGTAAGCTGTAATCCTCTACAATCCCTCTCTGAGGAACAAAATTACCTGAATCAGGTCCTTTTACATTTATGATGTGCATCTCGGTTTTTACAACTTAAGGGTCTAATTGGTTTTATTATACTCTTTTAGTCAATACCATTTATTGTGAAAAGTACTATGTAAAAAAATTACGAGTTTTTTATACATTTTAAGTTTCGGTTCCTGGGCTATATATATAAAGATTTAAAAAAAGTCAAAAGGATATAAATCATTCCATGTTTCATTTAAGTTTGTACCAACCATATGTATCTTGCTTTACATTATGTAATAAATAAAACGTATAAGGATATTAATAAATAATGAGTGGATGTTCGAAAGAAAATTAATTCTACTTAACTTTGAGTTTCCTTTCAACAAAGTTTCACATTATTAAAAAGCATTTTTTTTAAAAACAATAACTAGGAAGTGAAAGAATAATTCAAAATATTATCTAAATAAATTTGATGCATTAATAGATAAATTTAAAGGTGCGACTATATATGAACAGTCACCTCGCAGCTAAATCGTGATGACAATTAAACATAATATTGATAAGAATTATAATTACTGGTTGAAATAGTCTGTTACACATGTGGTTGATCATCTGAAGATTATATTAATATTTCTGCCATTATATATATTCAGAAAAGTATGCGAAACAAGGTATAACGTGACCATTGATATTTTTAATGAAAATCGCAATTTGTTTATTTATTTATTTATTAATTGTTCAACAGAAACAATTATTTATAGGACAACATTATTAGATTCTTCTTCTTCTTCATCTGAATGTGCCTATCCGTTCCGGATGTTGGCGACAAGCAAGACAATTTGTATTCTACTGGCTGCTGCTCTAAATAGTCCTCGTGTAGATAGAGAAATCTAAGCTGTAAGGTTTCTCCATCAGAAGATTTTATGCCTTCCAGGTACCCTTTAACCAAAAACCTTTCCCTGGAGTATTAACTGAAGCAGGCCAAGCCGTATCTCTTTTGGTTCTTCATTATGGGTCCCAAATATTCTAATGTGCGTATCAAATATTAAAGAAAAATAATAATAAAAATTAAATTTACATACAGTAAATAGAAATGATAATCTAAGTATAAATTATAATGTACAAAACTAAGACAAAAATAAAAAGATAAATAAAAAAAACTAAGAGTAACTATAAAAAGAATTAATAAATAAGATTTCGCCAGTAGACTAGTTAAGAAAAGAAAATATATTTGAAAATAATCAGCAAATTGGTAATTGATTCTAAATGTTCTAAACTTAGGTTCTTGCATTGTCAGTATAAAACTAAGACTGACCTCTTGGAAAACTAAAGTTGATACATCAAATTTGGGGCAACGATACCATTATGCAGTAGTTTATAGAGATTCATATATCTTAATTCCAAAAAATCGATACTGAATCGGTGTACCAACTTCATTTGATTAAATCCTCTAACAGGATAAACTCCGACTAATCTACTAGGTTGAAAATTGAAAACTTGACAAACCTTTATTGAACTTTTTCAAGAGAATCCATGTGAATTTCGTAGTGTGAGTTCCAAACTATTGATGCATCCAATTTGGACCTAACCAGTGTAAAATATAAAGAAATTTATTCTACTAATCTTTATCCTGTGGAAGTTCATCTTACTAAGAACATTAAATAATGAAACTTGTAAACAAAACTTCCACATTTATTGTTTATTTAAAAAATTATCTTTTTTAACTCAATAACAGTGGTGAGACCAAGCACCACTTAATCAACATCAGATAGCTACCTTGAAAAAACAAAAAGTAACTTAAGTAAGTCAATCTGACGATGATAATTTATCAAAACAGCTATCATTAAATTAAAAAAGCTAATTTTTTAAATAAATGTGCAAGTTTTGTTTAAGTCTCATTGTTCACTGTTTTTGGTATAATTTAATGTTTTAATGAAGTTAAATTTGTAAATGTTCGACAATTTCTAAATATAAATCCCAAAGACCTAATAGCCAGTGACAAAACATTGTTCATATATTCAACAAATTTCAGTTCAAAGTCAAAAGTTTCACATATCTGATTTATTGAACTTAAATCAAAATGAATGATTTAATAATTGTGAAAAAATTGTATTTCGTTTCCTACCAAATGCGCTAGCCATTTCAATTGTCTGAATTAGGAACGTTTATTATTTTCACACCATCTAATAATTTGAGTGCATTTGAGTGTTCAAACTGAAAAACCAACAATCCTCCTCTCTATTAACCATTTTATACAAAAGTAGGTTTTAACTGTGTAATGTGATATCGTTTATAGATAGTAAAAAGGGCAAAGTTACCTAATTTCATCAGAAATTGAACGGTAAGTCCAATAAGTCTACGAGGTCTGGCTATTAAATAACGAGACTGCTTATGAAAAAGAGTTTTATTATTTTATAAATTATTCTACAATCGAATGCTCCCCTTCAATATACTCCCCCTTCCCTCGCCACACACCGTTCCATTCGTTTTTTCCATCGATCAAAGCAATGCTGGAAGTCTTCTTTTGTAAAAGCATTTAGGAGCTCCGCCGATTTTTGCTTCCCCTCTTCCATCGACTCGAAACGGGTTCCTTTTAAGGCAGATTTGATCTTCGGAAACAGGAAAAAGTCACAGGGTGCTAAATCAGGCGAGTACAGTGCGTGTTCGAGCACTGGACTGCCTCTAGCAGCAAAATAACGCTTCATAGATAGCGCGTTATGGGCAGGTGCGTTGTCCTTGTGCAAGATCCACGATTTGTTATTTTACAACCCCGGCCGTTTCTTACGAACTCGCTCTCCCAGCGTTGATGTAGAAAAAAACGATTAGCATAGCTTTAAATTTGTATTTCGTTGCTTTTTTCATTCTCGGTGATGCAGATGCATGGATTGCCGCTTAGTTTTAACATCGTATTGGAATATCCAGGTTTCATCGCAAGTGATGATGTTTTTCATCAATTCAGGCTCTTCCTCTAACCTCTGAAGAAAATCTGAGCAGATCTGTTGGCGGACGAGATTTTGGTCAGGGGTCAAATATTTTGGGACCAACTTTGCACAGACTTTCTTCATGTTCAATTCGTCATGTAAAATTTTTCTGACAGTTTCTTTATCGGCGTTTACAGTCTTCGTAATCATACGAATGTTCATACGACAATCTCCGCGCACAATTTCATTTATTTTGGTCACTATTTGCAGAGTTGAAACAGAGACAGGTCGACCTGGACGTTGGTCATCTTCGGCGCTCTCTCGACCTTCAGAAAACCTTTTATACCATTCGAAAACACGCGCATGAGATTGAGAATTCTCACCATAGGTCTCTTTCAACAAGTTATAGCATTCAGTCAGAGTTTTTTTTTATTTAACGAGAAATTTCACAATGGTCCGTTGCTCGTGTTTTTCGTCACACATTGTTATCGGCACGAGAAAAAAACACGTTCGTTTCTAACCTCTATAAAAAAAATACTACTACAGCGACAAAAACGCTGCATTCGTTTCCCACCCTACCCCTCTAGGACGCCTTCTGCGCGCGCAGTCTCGTTATTTAATAGCCAGACCTCGTATGTATGGTCATTATTATAAGATAGATATTGCTTTCTTTTATTTAGGCAAGGTGTAAATAATTCAGTGATTACTCAGTTGTATTAGTACGGTATGTTTTATTTTATCTAAAGCCTGAAAAATCACTGTATATCACTTTAACTTGTACCTTATCATCATATATAATTTCAACAAGATTGGAAGTTGTATATCTTGGACGCATGAAACCTTTTTGTGCTATAGAAATAGACAGAAATTATTTATTTGATCAAATATTGCCGTCTGCAAGACCTTGGCAAAGTTATTTAGATTTAGTATAGGCATATATTTAATAACTTAACTGCATTATCCAGATTTTTAAATAATTTCCATTTTAAGGTAAGTTTCCTTTAAGAAATATTATATATCTAGGTTTCCTTAAAACAAAACTAATTTTTTTTTAATTACCAAAAAATATTTTTTCTTTAAGTCACCGAAAAATTATCTTTAAGTCGTATTAACGTAGTAGAAGTAGGTAGGTATTTATTCATAAGCATTTATTCCTAGGAGGACCCAGAAAAAAGAAGGTCTTGTCAACACGGGACGAATGGCCGCATTAATTCTACAGGAACACTGAAACCCTTACATAGTCATAGTCGTAAATATATTCAAGTCATGACAGCTGTTTTGATCTCAGCGAAGTAACATTTTGTCCTAGGGATTATCTTGGATAATAATGACAATAATGTGTTTGTTGCAAATCTACAAATTTATACTATTAAAAAATTAACAGATGTATGTATGTATGTATAAGTTAGGGGTGATAATTACACTGCGACCTATAGGATCTATTGTGTCCCCCCTTACTTGCCATGTTCTGATATTTTCTCAGACTTATAGCAGCTCTTCGAGTCCTATTTTCCTGGGGAAGTTTAGGACATCGTCGGGCTTCAAGTCAGGTAGATCCCCTTCCTCTATTCCATGTGCTCCTAGGTATCTAGCCCTAGAATTTTGCAAGGCAGGGCATTCTGCGAGTATGTGTATTGAGGTTTCATCCTCTTCCTCACAGAATCTGCACTTTGCTTCATCTGCTAACTCTATTTTCTTCATGTGGCTTCTTAACCGGCAATGCCCGGTTAATATTCCCGTTAAAATTCGGAGCCTTTTTTTACTGAGGTTGAGGCAGCTAAGAGATCTCTTCTGGTCATAGTTCCCCAGTAGTATCTTATATTGCCTCAGTCCTTCCAGCTGATTTCAGTACTTGGATTTTTCTTTCTCCATTTCTTCCCTTAGTTTTCCTAAGATTACTCTACTGCTTTTCCCACAAGATGGTTCTGGTCCCAAATGTGGGGTTTCAGCTCCTTTTTTTGCCAGCTTATCTGCTGTTTCGTTCCCCTCTATTCCTATGTGTCCCGGGACCTATAGGAGGGTGACAGTGTTCTTCTGGCCCAGTTCATTTAGTTTGCCTAGGCATTCCCAAACCATCTTCGAACTGATTATATTTGAACTCAGCGCTTTGATGGCTGCTAGACTATCCGACATGATCACAATCTCTTGTCTGCGGTAGTTTCTTCCAATATTGAATTCCACACATTTTTCGATGGCGCGGACTTCTGCTTGAAAGATGCTCGGGTATGTGCCCAAGCTTTCTGAGTATTTGGCTCTCGGTCCAAAAACTCCTATCCCAGTTCCCTCGTCTAGCTTGGAACCGTCCGTATACCAGTTTATGATATTCTGATTTAAATTCTGTATGGTGTCTTCGTCCCATTCTGATTTATTACTCGACCTTGTGATGAATTTTCTCACAAAGTTGAATTTCTTTGGCATATCATCTTGGGGCATTTCCTAAGTTTGATCAAAATGAAGTGATCGGGGTTTTTCCCTGATAATTCCTTCTTTGATCATTCTATATATCGTTTTCTTCCTTACACTTTCTAACAGAATGTGCAGTGGGGTTAAGTTTAAAATCACCTCCATTGCAGCAGTGGGGCATAAGTTCCCATTGCTCCAGTGATACATGAACAGGCTAGTCTCTGAATCTTCGAGAGATTTTTCCTCGTCGTACTCAGATTAGCCCTTGCTCCCAAGCCACTGCCCCATATGTGATTATTGGTCTCACTATTGCTGTGTACATCCATTGCAGAATACGTGGGTTGCATCCCCAGTTCTTTCCTGCAATGTTCCTGCACATCATGAGGGCCTTGGTCGCTTTGTGTATTACTTCGTCTTCGTGTTTATTCCAGAGTAACCTACTATCTAGGATTAGCCCTAGATATTTGACCTCTGTTCTCCCCTATTCTTATGATTTTGAGATTAGGTTTCTTTTTCCTTGTAAAGGCTACTAGTGTGGTTTTGGTGGGGTTGATGCTGAGTCCCACCGAGTCACACCATTGTTTCGCAAAATTTAACTTCGATCAATATAAAAATGCGTCGTAGTTCGAAACAACTTTCATTTTACCAATAAAAGTTACATTAAAAGTAACATAAATTCTTGTCTGCTTTTGTTTTACCATTTTCTATCCACTGTGTTGAATTTCTTTGTTATTGTGTTCCTAATTATTATTTACTATAAACGTTTCTCTCTCATTAATATTTATTTTCATTTTCATTGTTTGTATTTCTTCTGTCGACAACTTTCTGATATAAATCAAAAAGATGCGCACTTCTTCTGACTGAATATTAAACAATAAAAAAGTTTTCTTTCGTATTTTGTAACCATAGTCAATATAAATATCTTTTGTTTCTATCGCTAACCCAGTTTATTTTTCTTTTTATGCGGATGAGATGAGAGTGACAGCACCGATTCTATATCTCCATAGAATTCATTACGTAATTCAAAATTCATGGTGTTAAGATTAACTATCTCATTCACGAAAGCACAGATAATAATTTCAATCTTGATCGATGACAAGTTTTTATTCAAAGTTCCATAGTAAGCAAAAAAGACTATTGTATACTAAGAATTATCTGTTACAGAATTAATTATTAGCAGTAACTTTTTTAAGTTTGTTTTTAATAAAGTTGATTAACTGTAGCGTAACGCTAAATTATTGGGTCATTCAACTATAATTTAATATTATTTTAAACTAAAACCGGAAATAAAATAATCAATATTTACGCAGATCCTCAAATTTTTGATTTTTCAATGTTCCAGCATTTCTTTTTCTCCAGGCTGCAGTAAAACAGTTAAATGAGGTGATCTCACCATTCAAAGCATCAGAATCAGATCAGACCTACGTTAGTATGGTATCTGGAACCAGTCACAAAGGACTTCTCGATCCCAAAGTCACACCGACCAATGAGCCTCACATATTTTCTTTTAAAAATGATGGAGAAACTATGAGCAAATCCACTGATCCAGCGCTCCAACTTATGGTGGGACGAATACAAAGGCCATTGAACATAAAAAATCCATCCTGTGGATATTCATAGACATGGTAGGAGAATTTGATAGTACTACCTTCCCTAAAATCCTATTCTCCCTAGCGGACAAGAATGTATCCGATCTACTAAGTAGATGGATCGGAAATATGCTCTCTAATGGAGACATTAAAATAAATGTCAATGATGTAAGGCTCAAAAAAAAGTATGTCCACAGGATCCACCAGAAGGGGAACTATGATATCTAGTGTGGAATTTTGTTCTGGACAGATCCTTAAACAAAGACAACCAATAACAATAGCCTAACTTCGTTATTTTAATAACGGGTAAATATGAAGGAACTAGAACTATTACACTATACAAAAGGTCCTAAAAATCATAAAGGCATTATGTGAGAACCATTTATTGTCAGTCAATCTCAACCAGACGAAAATAGTTCTCTTTCCCTGGGGACAATAAACTCACAGTGAATTGGAAGAAGAAGCACGCTAGCTCAGAAGGTGAAGGTGGCCGAAGAAAATACAGTAGGATTACCGGTGAAGGGCTTGGATAGCTAGCTATCGTTCAAAAACCACTTGACGAAGGCAGCGCAGAAAGCGAAAATTCGGATTAAAGGATTAAACCACTACTAAGGGTTTAGAGAGGAATGTTGCTGATGGTGGTGAGGGTACAGGACAGTGGGAGGGTTAGCAGCGACAGTGCTGGTAAGATCCTACCCACTGGATGTGATGACTAGAGCCAGGAGACTACAGTGGAAGGCCGTGATGAGAGTATGGAAGGAGTATGAAGGTGCGCTAAAAAGAGTAATTGGAAAGAATGGGTGAATAGGAAATTCGGCGAAGTGAACTACTTCTTGTCACAGACGCTGACTGGGCATAGGCCAAGAGCAGGATATCTTCACAAGATTGGGAAAATAGTGAGTGGAGACTGAAGGATGATGTAGGACACGCGTTTAGATGCTGGAGGAATGAAGAAGTGCTGAAGAACTTGAAGGAAAGACTCGGGGAGGCGGTGTGTTGGAAAATATGGTGGAGATAATTTTGAAAGAGGAGGGGGACTGGCAGAGTAAATAGAGAGTGTGTAAGGGACCGCCACCCGTCTTGAAGTATGCTAGGATACTGATTCCGAGATGAAGACAAAGGCGAGTTTTGAGATGGTTTTGGTTAGTAGACATCATCTTAACGATGATGAGTCCTACGGTTACTTGTTGTGTCACTAGAACTATCATTTCCAAGACAAACTAAATAAATTAAAAGCTATAAAAGTATTACATATTGTGGAAATATTTCCAATGCAATTTCAAAAATAATAACTTCGGCAACATCAGCAGTAATATCATTTTAAAACAACTAGTATTGGATCAAAATTGTTAAATGTGAAAACAAAATTACCAAAATTAAAAAAATCTGGTGTTTACAAAATTAAGTGTCCAAAATGTAATGCATTATATATATAGGTCAAACACAAAGAAATTTTGAAGTAAGATTTAATGAACCCTTAAGAGCATATAGATTACAACAACCAGATAAGTCGAACTATGCAAAACACCTACTGGAACATCTAAACTCACTTATACACGCACCAATGACATTCATATACTACACATTTGTGATAAAAAACAAAATTTAGATTTTCTAGAAGAACTTGAAATTAAAAGACATCTAGCAGATCAACAGTTTAAAGTAGTTAATGAACAAATAAATCTTGGAAGTTCTCCACTATTAAACTGTTTACTTTGATTGAGTCTTCATTTTATACATAGATAGACATTATTGTAACATAAATATATTAAGTTTTTGTAAAGATCAGCACGATATAGTTTTTTTCTTGGTTTTTCTATATCATTGCACAGTTTTACTGATCTTAGAGGGAAATACATCCGGGATAATCCCTTAGGGCTATTAACATCTAGGCTTTAATATTGTTATGTCTTATTACTTCCTTACTTGGTCTAGCCTTAACTCCTTATCAATATTAAGTACCTAGTTACAAACAAACAAAATGTAATTTCAATATGTCAATCTAACGATACTAGTTATTAGCGAAACAGCTGTAATTGAATTTTAAAGCGAATTTTTCAAATAAATAGTGGAAGTTTAGTTTAACTGTTCAGTTATTTATTGTTCTTAGTAAGATGAACTTCCAAAAAGTAAAGGTTAACACAATCAATTTCAGCATATTTATTAGTTTTAATTTAAATGTTGGTTCTGGTTTACATGGTTTTATGTTCCTAGTTAAAAGTAAAAAACACATAAAACCAAGAAATGTAATGTAGATGTTTATGACAGAAGCTAAGATTTACACTTTAATTTATAAATATGCTATTTCTCAGTTTCTTGCATAAACATCTACATTGCATTACATGGTTTTATGTTCTTAGTTTTACGTTTAAATTAATCATAGTTTTAATTTCTGCTTGCATGAATCCACCTTTACGTAAAAGGAAAACAGGCAATTTTAGCACTATAACGACAAAAAACAAAACTCAAACAGAATGTACAGACAGATTACTTGAGTTAAGAAACTTTTTTAAGAGGTTAGGTTTGGCAAATTAGGGAAATAAAGATTTTCTAACTACTTACAGCAGCTATTCGTAAATAAGGGAAGGCAGTATTTTATTATGGATCCCTTATTAAATATTTTCTAATACGCATGCGTACCTGTCATTTTTGGAACGACCATAACAAGGCATTTACCTTATAGCGTTTCAATAATTTCCTATTGTTGTCATGTGAAACGGGAGTGACTGGTGACTCTTCCAAAATTTTTATTAGTTTTGAAAACTAATATTTAAACAAATAGAATACCAGACGTGAAAAAAATACCTCGAAGCTTAGCTTCTTGGTCTTTAATGGACGTCGACAATAATAACTTTTTCTTTCGAACCAGCATTTCAAAAAATACCTAAGCACCCTGTGAATTACAGAAATTAGAAGAACAGATAGTAACAGATCTCTTCTTCTAATACAAGTATATTTTTTCTGTAAATTTATTTCTGTTTAAAGCTCTAATATTAGCTTCTGTTTAATAGCTAAATATTTAGCTAAATTACGGGGTAGATATGAGCCAATAGAAGTTCTAGAGAAAGGACTTATTATACCTTTAATTGTTCACTTGATTTATATATTAGATGATTGTTCATTTACCTTTGTTAGATCATCAAAACATTCGATTTACTGCTAGATCTGATGGCCCAATATAATTACCTAATTACTATTCAATAGCAATATAATAATAGGATCCTCTTACTTATTTTAAAAAATAAAAGTGTCAGTAAACAGCCATTCTCTCACGATGTGGCTGCAATACAATGGCGCAGACGAGTAACGGTACAAGAGGAAGATGTTTAACAATAATATATAATAGGAATAATATAACCCTTCTCTTGCATTTAGTTTGATTTTTATTCAGACGACAAATAATTTTATGTAAAAAAGTGTATGAGGAACTTTGTTCTAAAGAGATTAGATTTAAATTATCTAAACTAAAACTAAAAACTAAAAAACTACCCAGACAGCACAGGATATTCTGAGAATATTCTGGCAAGGTCACAATATTCTTTTTTGAGAATATTCTGTAAGAATATTTATGGAATTTTCTAAGAATATCCTCGTCTAGAAAAAAATGTGTCAAGAATATTCTGTGAACATTGTTACAGAACATAAATGTATAACATCCTTTAAACATTTATAGAATATTCTAAATAATATTTCGTTTTAAAACAAATAAGATTTGTTTTATTAAATTTATAATTTGTTAATTCGAAAAATATTTTGTTTTATTTTATTATTTTTAACTATGTTTTTATCACACCAATCTGAACTAGATGCTGTTACGGTGGAGGCTACAGAAAATTAAAGAAAGAAGAAGAAAAAGTCTCGCGCCTAAACCATAAATTAAGGTGCACATTCTGATTTTTGATGCCTGTTTTTTTGGCTAATGCAAGTGCGTTTTGAATGATTTTTGGAGTCATAAGGATTACATTATTATTAGGTGTGTATATTGTGTGGTCATCGTATTGTTATTAAGTGAATAAGTGAATCTGTATATGTAATATTTTGTGGCGGTGGATTCAGCCCATAGAAAACCATCCCAAAATCAGTGATTTTTAAAAAGTAACCGCAAAACGACTGTGTTTTGTAAGTATCTTGTCATTTTCGCGGTTTTTAATTTTATATTTGTAGTAACTGATAAAAATAATTTCAGATGATAATTTCAGATGTCAATACAGATGTTGATGAAATTTCACAAAATAGAATCAGAATCAGAAAGAAAAATTGATTTATACATTCAGAGTCATATCATCAGAAAATGATAGTGCAAATGATAGTTGCAAGTTGTTTTGACAGATATTATAAGGTAATCTTCTATTTATGGTTTTTAGAAGCTGTGCAGAAAGTTCACAAGATATGCACTAATGCAGACATTGAGAATGCTGTCAAGCAATGGCTTGTGAAGGGTCCGGAACGACTTAAAAATGAAGAAATATTTATTATTAGAATAAATATAAATAAACGATCATGAAAATTACTGTTTGGTTTTTAATTGAGAACTATTAAAAAAAATAATTTTCACACGTTTTTAGGATATTCCGAAAATATTCATATAATGTGCTAAAAATATGTATAGGATGTACTAGAATAGCCTGTCGAATGTTTTGAGAACATTCATAGGATATTCGAAAGTGTCCACTTTGTATTTTCTTAGAACATTCCCAGAATATTCTTAGCATCTTGATAGAATATTCTGAAAACATTACAACATTCTTTAAGAATGTTTTGAGAACATTCTATGGACGTATTTGTGCTGTAGGGGTATATACCCTTAATTTTAATTAAGTATAATCGTCTGGTGACTGGTGTTAATTCTTAAATAATTTTCTTGTGTTTAGGTAACGAACAAGCGATGCTGACTGAATAATAGTATATTTTATAACGAATACAGAAATCTATTCCACACGATATATAAAAGTTGTGGCACTAGCGAATGCGAGTGGAATAAAATTTCCGCAACAATTGCACACTATACTGTTTCTACGATCAAATTAATAGTTACCTATTTATTGTACAAGACGATAAAATTATACTTTATCTTCGACAGCATTTTCTAGCGTCGAGACGCTAATTATGCTCGAGAAGATAATGCGATTTTATCGTCGAGTGCAATACAACATTTTTTTCTATAGCAAGACTTGAAGTTCAAATGAAAAATAGAAGTTCAAAGAAAATTGTAACTTTGGACACAAAAGTCGCAATTTTGTTGCTCCGTTGCTAGGAATATGAATTACTCTGTCAAACAAATGTCAAAAAAATTTTACGTTTTGGTTTTTTTGGTTTTTGCGAAGAATATTGTTGCGTTTTGTGTACAAAGTGAATAAATACGAAATGGACGGAGTAGAATTGACACAAGAAAAGGAAAACCTGCCATCAGAGATGGAAAATGCAGCGTTGGAAGCAGAAAGTTTATTGTTGCTACAAAAATCTAGGATGCTATAATGCCTTCGTCATTATGGTTGTATTATTCGATGCGGAAGCGTACATTTAGTGTAGGTACAATTGTAGGGTCCATGGTACAGGCTTTCATGGTCCTTGGTACGGGCTTTTATCCTTGATGCTGGCTTTCATACATTTTTTTTGGTACTGGCATTTACTTTTTGGAACTGGCAAGTGTTTCTAGAACCGGCAGTACCTCTGGAACCGGTATTAACTATTTTGGTACTCTCAGTTCCTTATTTTATTCTGGAACTAAACACCTTGGAAATAATGGAGACTGGAATTCCACCGATAGAATTATTATTAATTGAAAGAAAGGAAATGCATGAGGAAGAAAATAAAAAGGAAGCCAAAATTATATTGAGGGAAAGGGTGATAAAAGAATAACAACAAAGATGGGTAGCAGAAAATAATAAGGGTCAGTGGACAAAAAGGCTTATAGGGGATTTAAGGGAATGGGTAGGGTGTAAACACAGAAGATTGGGGTATTGGTTAACACAGGCTTAAACAGGCCATGGGTCTTTTGGGTTTTACACAAGGAAAATGAAGCTCAGTGAAAATGATCTCTGTCGTTACTGTGGCGCAGTGGATGATGCAGAACATACAATATTCGATTGTGACAGATGGAAAGGAATAAGAAAAATCACAGAGAGGACCCTACAGGTTACAGGTAGAAAACATGGTGAAATTGATGATTGAATCTAAGGAAAATTGGAAGGTGATAGCGGGAATGATAAAAACGATTATGGAAGATAAAAAACGGGAGGAGCAGGAAGATCAGAGAAAAGCGAAAAATTAAGGTGTAAAAATAAGAACAGAGCCATGATGTTATGCTTCCCGGCAGTTCCATGGCGTGTAACAATAAGAAGGTTAGGGGGTTTTAGTCCAGGGTAGCGTCCGACACCACCAGTTGCATGCAACCAGCAGCTTGGAAAAAAAAATTACAATACTTTATATGTCGTATTACCATTTTACCTTGATTTACTGATCGTAATTATAAGTCGTAAATGTGATCATACTGAAACTTATTATCATTCCTTTTTTTGTTTTTTTTTTATAATAATTTTAATAGGCTAGTGCAATTGAAGATTGTAATTTCAGGAAATCTCAAATATTTATATATTAAAAAAGGGTCTAGTTTATGAAACTGATTTGTTTTATTAAGATCACTTTATTTCATTTTGTTGGATTGTGCAAGAGTTGGTAGTGCCTATTAAATTTAGGGGTTTCCGACTTGTGCCGTCTAAGTCGGTGGCGCGGCTCACTTATGTATCATCCCTCTACGGCTGAGCTCGGGCATAATTTGCCAGTAGAGTGACCACTAACAACCCTTGCTCAATTGACCTAATTGGCGATATTGGAGTCTTTTCCTTTATTTATCTTAAATGAACCGTAAGTTAAGTAGATAGTTTAGAAAAACCGTGGCACCATTTTTCAATTTCTGACAGAAGCTTCTGATGACGTCTATTTGTTGATGAATGTTAGTGCTGTGTGTGGACCACAAGGTCCCCTGATTTATAATATAATACGGAACATGAAATTTTCTGTGTTGATTGTAGAAAAACAATTTGTCATAGTTTTCTTACGCATTATTTAAATTCTTTGTTTCCTGATACGCCACTGATAGAACATCCATGTTTTAACCTTGGACAACTAAATATTATACTCTTTTTGTATTGAAATTTCGAGGATGAACAAACATTTAAAAAATATTTCCGTTAGGATGTGACAAGGTGAGATAGTCAATCAATGGTTTGTTTCCCACGATTAACAAGCAAAGTATTAAAAATTATTCTATAAATTGAAAATGATTTAAATAAAATCTTGATAATTTCTTCAACAAGTAAAATAGTAAAACATGAAACTAAATATTTTTTTAGAATTAGTATATATGTAGTTACTTAGTAAATATTAGTATATTAATGTGTAATAAGTAAAATTTGTATTAAGAGCAAGTTGCAAAAAGCCATCGGGCCGGAGCTATTCCAATTCTTAATGTGGTTCAAAGGCTGGCATCACGGGAGCGATTAGAACGGCCCCTTAAGGAAGCGTTAGAAGTTTATTTATATTCTAGGGGAAGTTATACCAATAGTACATAGACCAGGAAAAATTTATGTCAAAAAATTAAAGCAGTCCGCCTACTGCCCCTTGACCAAATGGTTCCTAGGTATCTTTTAAAAAAAGTTTTTAGGTAAAAAAGGCAAAAAATAAGAACTGGGGGTTTGCCTGTAGAAGGACGAAACTCTCTTCTGTCCACCAGATGGTTTCAAAACTGTTGTGGGTACTATACGTCCCAAAGCTATTGACACAACTTCAGTTATGCCTGAAGAAGTATATATCAAACATAAATTGCCGCTGTACAATGTTGTTCTACATAGCTAATTACAGGACATAGAGGTGTGTTACTTAATTTCATCTGTTATAGAGACTGGTTAGAGTCCTTATCACCAGTCTGTTGTTTTCAGGTCAATATTAGGCAAATATACTTTTACTTGCCGAAAATAATGGTTGGTCTGTCGATCATACAGTGCAGGCTCAATAATCAAATGAGTTTCACAGGCCAGACTGAAATAATTTTATGTAGGTTCTGTATGGAAGATGAAGAAACCGTGATCCACGTTCTACGCCGCTGTGAAGGCTTGACAAGACTGCTGTTTCTACAACTTGGATAGGAAAAACAGGCTACTATCAAAGCTGACGAACTTCATCGGAATAGCAGGACTAGCTGTGTTTATTACCTGAGGAAATATTTAAATCAACATACAAAAGAAGGGACCATTAGTACATAATTCATTAGATTTAATAATTAAATAAATGTAATTTACAAAATAATACTAAATTAGTATCGTTTGATATAACCAATATGTTCTCTAAAATACCTCCTATAGCTCTAGTTAAAAAGAAAGAAATATCCATCCGGGTATATCAGATATAATTGACCTATTTATTGTATGCATTAGCCAAAATTATTTTACTTTTGATAACAAAGTATATATTCAATATGATGGTCTTCAAATGGGAAGCTCTATTTCTCCAATTTTAGCAAAAAGTTTTATGGAAAATTTAGAAAACAAAATATTTTATTGTAGTTATAAAAACAATATTGTATTTTAGTATAGATGTGTTGATGATGCGAACGCTTGTAGGTAGCGAACGATAATTAGATATATTGTTTAATTATATTAATACCTTGCATCCTAAAATTACCTTAGAAGTTGGACAAAATACCACATAAATTAGCAGCTTATAATTCTATGACACATAGAGCATTTTCAATTCCAATGAACAAAAATAATTTTAATAAAGAAATTGAGATTATAAAATAAATAGCTACATGTAATTAATAAGAAAGAAAAAAAATGTCACTACAACTAATATTTCCTCAACAAACTAAAGATATTTAAAGTTATAAAAGTATTACATATTGTGGAAATATTTCTAATATAGTTTTAAAAATAATATCTTCGGCAACATCTGCATTAATTTCATTCAAATCACACAATAATGTTGGTACAAAATTGTTAAATGTAAAAACAAAATTTCCTAAATTAAAAAAATCTGGTGTTTACAGAATTAACTGTCCAAAATGTAATGCTGTATAAATGTAGGTCAAACACAAAGAAATTTTGAAATAAGATTCAATGAACACTTAAGAGCATATAGATTACAACAAACAGATAAGTCAAACTATGCAAAATACGTTCTTGAACATCCAGACTTACTCATACATACCAATGACATTCAAATATTACATATTTGTGATAAAAAACAAAATTTAGATTTCCTCAAAGAACTTGAAATAAAAGACATCTAGCAGATCAACAATTTAAAGTAGTTAATGAACAAATAAATCTTGAAAGTTCTCATAGTTGTTTACTGTTCTTAATATTAACGATACCAATAGCCAATCCGCTTCAAAAGCGTTAACGCGACGCAAGGCTGAGACTGCTAAGAAGCCTTGGTAGAGGTGGGTACAAAGAACAAACTGATAACTGTGTGGGTACATAGGTACAGTGGGTACAGAGGGAACGAAGAGGTGGACCTACTAGCCCGAGAAGGCTAGAAGGCAAAGCCTCTAAATGAACTAACACCCTTGATCAAATGGCAATAACGTTTCAAGAGATAAGCATAATGGACAAGATCTCCATGATTGAGATAGCCGATATCCAGGTGTATTAAAATAAATTCTATTCGCTCATTATGTTATTTTGTTATAGCCAGGCAATCTGGTCAAGCCATCTTAATAAAAATAAGGTAAGAATCTAGGAATTTGTGCTACCCAGCTATCTAAACTTTGATTTTGTGTGTCAACAATTAAGATGAAAGATTACAAAAATCGATTTTTTAGACAGTGAAGTACAACCCAATTTGTAGTACACCAAAAAAAACTAGGCATAGTCTATACTGCGCCAAAATATGTGGACAATATTGATCATCTTCGTTATGCCCAATATGTCAAATCAACAAAGCACGATAAACCTATGCAGTTATCAAATATTCTATCAACAAGTGCAGCAGCTTAAGACACCTGCTTTAGAGAAATTGTTAAACAAAATATTTTTGCAACTATAAGAATGGTTGTGGTTCGCAATGTAAATGCAGGAAATTGGGGTTGTAGTGCTCTTTATGTTGAGGCCATTGTGATGAGAAAGCTTGTCTCAATTCTTTGCTGTATCAAAACGATCAAGACGATGAAATGATTGTGACAATCTAAAAGTACCTATGCAACGATGATGACGATGCAAAGGAAGAAAATTAAAATCTGAACTTATAACTGTAAAATATAATTTTCTAAACACCACCAGATAACTGTGATTATTATACACATTGATATTTAACAATAGATACGTAATGAATTATTATTAGTTATTAATTATAATGTAATATTAAGAAAATTTAAATTATTAATAATTATATATGTCTCAATAATTTATAAACTTTATGAGGAGTGTTTACTACCGGTTGACCTTTTGAGGCAAAAATTGTAAAGAATTTTATCTTCTATAATATTAATAATAAATATAAATAGGATAAATCTCAAAGAAAACGAGATATTTGAACATTTTTGATAACCTTTGGCTTTCATTGTTAAACTTATAATAAACAATGAGAAAAGTTTTTGGATATCAATATAAAACTTTATCCAAGAGTACAACTGGGTAGCTTGAATTTCGTGAAAATGGAACCATACAAAATGATATTTTATGATTTGCGCCCCATTTAGTTCTAGTGACGCTCTTTTTCAGCCTTCGTTTTTAAATGATTAATATGGCTGCGCCAAAGTAATTTTTGATCTAGTAAAATACCCAAATATTTGTATTCTTTTAATATTGGAATTTTCAGATCACATATGGTTACAGTTTCTTGAACGCTAAGCCTGTGTCTAGTAAAAATACTATAGCTGATTTTTCTGTGGATATGGTCAAATTGTGATCATTGAACCAAATTTTAAGGCAATAAATTATATATTTCAATACTTTAATACATTGACTATAGCTTTTTTGTATGTCCAAGAGTACAGCTGGGTAGCTTGAATTCCGTGAAAATGGAAATACTAAAATAACTGGACTTACTTAAAATGTTGTTTTCAGAGTCTATAAAGTCCAAATATGTATACAATATACACATAACAGTGTTTCCTAGATCACTTACAGCTGCTGGATATGTAAGAAGTTACACACCGTCGCATTCGGGTTGCCGCTCCATCCACTTGAGGCCGTTATCCAAGCAAATAAATGCCTCGCTGTGAGATGGTATACTTTGGTGTTATGCCTCTTCCCCTTCGGTCTCATTGTCACCCTCTTCATTATCCTGTTAGTCCACGGCATTCGCTGCGATTTCATCGTCTGTCATTATCTGGAACCATTGATCATTCTTATCACATTGCAACCACTCTTTTTTATACATTTTTTTATTTGTTTTTTATTTTACGTTCTTTAATGCGTATAATTTTTACAAAATCAGTATCAATGTTTCAAATCTGACAGGCGTTTTGTGAGGGGTAATACATATTTTTTATTATTTTTGTAAACAATTCAGGTTATAACTTGTTGCAATACTTTTTGTGACGATTGTAGAAATACTGAATCTCTAATAGTAAACTTTACCTATTTTAAATATCGTGAATGTCTATTAATATGTACATATTAAAATTGTATATACTGCAAGGTGTAACAAAATAGTTAAGATAGTTTGTTTAAAAATTAGAAATTATGCATGCATTGTATATCCTTTAGACGACTTAAATAATTTTCCATAAATTGTAAAGATCTTTATTTGTTTTTCAGATATAATTAAAATATTGTTCGAGTTGCAAAAAGAGTACCTTGATCAAAAAAAGAATAATAATAAGAAAATTACTTTCAGCATTTTAGTACATTCTTATGTTTATTGCACAATTCAGAGAATTTGGACATGTCAAATCATTAAAGAGAAAACCCCTCTTCGTTGAATATGATGTAAAAGTGGATATTATGTTAAGTGTCTTGGAGAATTCAACGTCAAGTTCACGTCAAATTTCTTGTCAAAATAATGTGAGTCACACAACTGTGCTAAGGTGTTTCCACAAAGAAAAACTTTATCCATATAAATTGACATTTGTGCAAGAAATAAAAGAAGACGATCCAGATCGTAGAATGGATTTCTGCGAAAGAATTATGAATACATTGAACAGAAATAAAATAGCTGTTGGTACAATTCTTTTTTCCGAAGAATCAATATTCACATTGAACAGGAAAGTAAACAGACAAAACTGTAGATATTGGTCAGAGGAGATTCCTCATTAGATGCGTGAAACACATACTCAGTATCCTCAAAAGTTGAACGTTTGGGCAGGTATCATAGGTGATCATATTATTCGTCCTATTTTTGTAGATGGAAATTTGACAGCCGAAAAATATTTAAGCATGATTAGAGACGAAGTTGTTCCTGAAATGGCCAACTTATATCCCAACGTAATAGATCCGAACCAATTTGCTTGGGCGTATTAAATACACTAACATTGCTATGATAGTTTTTAAAGGATTATATTTTTTAAATTGATATTAAAAAAACACTGATATGAATTTTGCTTAGTTTATTATAAAGTCTGAAACAGGAAATAAATTAGTAGTGAATGTACTCTAGGTAATTTTTGGAATAATTTTTGTAATAAATTTAAAAATAATCACTTTTTGGGATAGATAATGAAGAGACCATTCAAACGATATAAAACAAACCCATATTTCCCATGAACAGTAACCGAAATAATGAATTTATTTCATTTGGCTTTTCCACATTGTATGTATAATGTATAATGTTTTTATGTTTTAAATTAACCAAGTAAATTAAATTAAAAATATATTTTTTCTTAACAATTTACTAAATGTTTTAAAACATGCATCCATTTATGCTAAATTGTTTAATTCTACGGAAAAAATTTACCTAGTTAATAAAAATTTCTGTTTTAAAGAGGAATTTTGTTTGGAATGTTTACTATAAGAGGCGAAATGATACACTTATTATTAATACATTTATTTCGTATTTCAATGCATTACAAGAGAAACAGCCTTTTTATCTGCAATAATGGTGTACAGCTGAAGATGTGAAAATTATTTTTATTTATGGTAAAGAAGATCAGTGTTTTTTTAAGAACGGCTGAAGAATTTAATCACAGGCATTCGGAGAGAAATTTAAGTCTCGTGTACTTGTAAAATTTTTAGAAACTGGTACTGTCAAATAAAAAAAGGATCGTTCAAGATTATTGGGCGAAGCCACGCAAATTGAACTCGATCAGTTTCCAATGAAATTTACTTTATGAGGCGTATTATCCCACAAATGTGTAAGTAAATAACATAAATTTTATCGCCATAAAATGCAAATCATTCAAAGGGAGGAATTAAGTTTTGTAAAATTAGAATTATAGCAGAACCTCATCTAATCAAAAAAATTGCTCTACTGATTAGTGCACATTTTATTTAAGTTATAATCTAAATAAATAAAACTGTCGTTACTGGAGCGACGAGTAATTAGAGAAGGACATACGGAATATTCTCAAAATGTTAATGTTAGTAAATGTTATTTATTTAAAGAAGGAAATTTATATGGCGAAATGTATGATCACATGCCAGAATGATCTATCACAGTTCTAGAGTTTTTCTAAAGCAGTCCTTCTTGTCTATCATCAATACTTATAATTTTGACAATTTATTATACCGACGCCTCTAAAAGTGATCATTATGTAGGTTGCTCTGCAACCACGCAGATTCAACCATCTCTAAGCACCTTTTTTCACCCCACTTCACTGTGCACACAGGGGAACTTTTTGCCATCTACCAAGCCTTTAAATCTCTAAGCCCACAAAATAAAAATGTAGCAATATGTTCTGATTCTCTCGCATCTATTCATTCCATTCGAGCAATATACACAGCATCCCCTGGCGCGAAAAATTCAAGAGATCCACAACCATATTGCATCATTAGAAGTGTCGGTATCGCTGATTTGGACCCCTACTCATATTGGCATTCAGGGGAACGAGATGGCTGATCACAACCTGGCTTTTGAGAAAATTCAGTTAGCCAAAGACCTAAAGACCTATTTCAAGCTCTCCAACAACGTTGGACCAGTTGCAATTCCAATTTAAGGGAAATTCGGCCCACCATAGATCCTGTGTATTTGCCACGGATGACCAGAAAAGACAAAATTATAATAAGACGGAACACCTTATGACCGGGGAAGATCCCACATTGTGCTGGTGCTGCGGTAGTGCCCTTAGTGTAAAACATGTCTTAATCGAGTGTCTACTAGATCATCTTGAGAGGTTATCCTATGCAAAATAAACTACCAGACATTCTCAACACGACAGATCACTACGAGAGTATTATGGGTGACCTACAGAACACTGGTTTATATAATAGACTGTAAACATTTTTATTTTACATAGTTTATTAATGTTGTATATTTGTATTTAGTACCTTATTGTGTTCATGCAAAGTATCTGTGTCAATGACCTTACAAGTCGAAACACATTAATTCTAAATAAAAAAAAATTAAAGAATCAGAGAAACATATAAATGGCAATTTCCCTTATGAAAAATACTTTTTTTCAACAGGATGGGGCACCCCGTAATTATGTAGTCCCAGCTAAGCAATGGTGAGGCTCTTTAGGGTCAACTCATTCCATTTGCGGAGGTAAAATGTCTGTAAGTGATTGTAGACAGCAAACTTACCTGGAATTACCATGGGGGGAGAACAATTAACAAAGCCAAAATATTCCTCTGAAATCTCAGAAGGGTCTGTGGTAAATCTTAGGGAATAAATCCCAAACATTTACTTGAGACTTCTAGGTGTAACTCCTCTGCATATTATTTTGTGTGACTGGTGAGAAAGTTACAGCGATAAAACGTAAGGGTTAATAAACCAACCTTTAAGTAATAAAAAAGTACAGTTTTTGGAATGGAGTAGAAGTCACTTACGCATTCTAACTCGACTGCTGACTGGTCAATGTCGTCTGAGGAACCATTGTTACCTTGGCCACCAAGATCTCCCGACTTATCCCCAATTGAGCACGTGTGGGATATGATGGGTAGGAGATTGCTCAATTTGCAACGTCCTCCTCAGACTCTAGAAGAACTTCGAGAGGAGTTAGTGGTAGCCTGGAATGAGATACACATTATTAAAGGTAAAAGGGCTTTAAAGCAATACAATAATTTTGAAATTTTTATCATTAATTATTATGTTTCAGTAAGTACTTCTACAAAATATAATTAAAATAATAGTTATTTATGATATAAGTGTTAAAAGTACATTCGCTCCGCTCATTCTGCAAACGTTCACATGCGTGCCTTAAAAGGTACTTTTAACACGTATATCATACAATATTTTTTCTACAAACGTTCAAATAAAGTAATTATACAGTTTGAATTAAATTTTAAAAACCTGCATAAATACATCCAAAGGGGATAATTTTAAATTGCATCGTATATTACGTACCTTAGCAACTTCGACTGGAAATTCAATTATTTCTACGCATTAGCCATGGAAAATGGTAAAACAGCAGTTCCAGAAATTAATTTGTCAAATTGCACAAATTGTAGTATAAATATTAATGTTAATAAATAAAATCTAAATATTTTGACGTTTTGTTTTCAAAATCTGACCATTCACTTTTGACAGCAGTGCCATAAAGTGATTTTAAGGCACTCAGTGCAATAAAGTGACATTTTTAAGGCTTCTATGGAGTGCTAAAAATGGCATTTTCAACACGTTTGTAGAAAAAATCATTTAAACTGGGTGGTCGGATTTTGATGTCATTTAATATACAATACAATTTTTCTTACTGCCGCAGTATGAATTTTCTTGGCGTCAAGATTATGGACTGGGGAAAAGAAGATAGCAATTATACTTTTTTTACTTTCCATATGTTTGCAGCGATTTTAGATATTTTATTTCGTTTCTTAAATATAGCCAATATTGTAAAATTATCACCCTGTAAATTTTACATTCTCATGTATATTTATTTACTTTAAGTATCAAATTAATTTTATTCTTTCACAAATTAAATTACTACTTTAATCAATCTCTGCTTACTGGATTAAAAAAAATTAATTTTTATATTCTTCTGTATACGCTTTGCCGTTTTATACTATATAATTAGTCTTCGCCGACTATAACAACCGATTATTCAAAGCAACCCCCCCTAAAAACCCTTCCGACCACCAAGAAATAACAGATGATCGCTGCTTGAGAAATATAGAAGCCCGGCAAACCTAACTACGTTTAGTTTATTTGGTATCTATAGTTCGATGCACACACACGGTTTTTTAGAATCAAAGTGAGCTTGGTACGTCGCTGAAGTGATTCCTCTTCCTCGCTAGTCGTTTCGTTCGACTGTTACTTTGACTTTGACTTTCAATTTTTGCCGAATAGACTTTTGCTTTCGCAGCCGTTTGTGTTTTTCTAGTGGGACATAAAGTGCAGGATATTAAAATGGCTTGCGGACAAATTTTTTATGCAGTAAGTCGAAAATTAAATAAAAAATCGTAGATTCTGATTTAATTATTATGTAAATGTTTCGACAAATTATAAATTCTTTACAAACTCTTACAATTAATTGATTATTTAATCTTAAATATTATGAATATATTTTTAATGATATAATTTATTGTTCATATCGATATTTTGAAATTAAAATTTAAAAATAACAATTTAGTTATTTGGTTTGCATAAATAATTATTGTGTGAATCTTTATAGTTCTATAGTTTTATCTTCCCTAAGATATAACATTGGAATATGGGAACTGCGGATAGCTGATCTCCTTGAACAAGTACAAGTTTAGCTTTTTTAAAATTAAGATTTTTATACTTCTCATCATTAGTCCAGTCATTACGTAGGAAAAATCGGGGTAGAAATGCAAGCTGAATTTTTTATATTACGTAGGGGGGCTAGAAAAGGGTTAAATTTATTTTTTTCCTAATAACTTGGTTTTTCTTTGAGATAGGACTTTTTTAGTTAGATAATTCTAAAGAACATTAAACAATTAAAGTTTTTGGCTAAAATTTTATTTAAAAAGTTAGGGACTGTAGTACTTAGTACACACTTCCGATAGAATGGATAAAAATAAAGAAATCTTGTATTTTTTGTAAGTGGTGCTAAGCGCTTCCAATTATAAAATAGGCTATCCTCAGAGCTGAAAGTTAAGTTGGAAAATCTTTAACTTGACTTTTAGTTCTGAGGATGAAAGCGCTTAGCTAATATATTAAAATTTTAATATACACACTTATTAAAAACACAAGATTTCTCTCTTTTTCCCCATTTTATTTAAAAGCTGTTTCGCTAAAACAAACATCCTCAGATTGACAAATTTATATAAAATTTTTTTTTCAAGATAGCTACCTGATATTGATTAAGTAATGTCAAGACTGGACCAAGGATGGAAGAAATAAGACGTACAAATACAAAAGCCTAGATGTTATTAGCCCTGTGGGATTATCCGAGATATATTTCTCCCTAAGATCAGCAGAACTGTGAAATGATTTAGAAACACCAGGAAAAAACTATGTTCTGCCTGATGTTTACAATAATTTAATATATTTATGTGAATTTTACGTTTTATCTATATATAAAAATTGAAGACTTAATTAAAATAAACAGTTTAATAGTGGAGAACTTCCAAGATTTATTTGTTCATTAACAACGTTAAATTGTGGATCTGCTAAATGTCTTTTTATTTCAACTCCTTCAAGAAAACTAAATTTTTGATTTTTTATCACAAGTGTGTAGTATTTAAAGTTGTTAATGAACAAATAAATTTTTACTATGATTGAGTCTTCATTTTATACATAGATAAGACGTAATTGCAACACAAATATATTAAGTTATTGTAAAGATCAGTATGATAAAGTTTTCCCTTGGATTTTCTATATCATTTCATAGTTATACTGATCTTAGAGGGAAGTACATCAAGGATAATCCCTTAGGACTAATAACATCTAGGCTTTAATATTGTAATGTATTCTGACTTCTATACTTGGTCTAATCTTAACACTACTTAATCAACATCAAGTAGCTCCCTTAAAAAAACAAAATTTAACTTTAATATTTCTACCTGATGATGCTAGTGTTTAGAGAAACAGCTGTCATTGGGTTTTAAAAAAGATTTTTTTTTAATTTTTAAATATTTGATATTCTTAGTAAGGGTTAGTACAATAAGTTTCATAGATACTTTTTGTTGCTTTTTTGATGATCTACATCTCTCATAGTTATTGAGATCTCGACGGAAAATCTTAAATTTTGGGAGTGAAATTTGTTTTTTAATTTCTTTTTACTTACGAAAGAGGTCGAAAAAATGTTCATTATTTAACCTGTAAATTTGTCGGGCGTGTTTGACCTACAAATTAGCTTTTGTAATTTTAATTTTCCACTATAATTACGACGCTGCAAACTCAGTGAGTTCAGATTGGTTTAGCCTCCGTCTTGACGTGTATCATACATCTGTGTGAACAGTTGAGAACATTAATGTAAGAACTAAAAACTTTGGTTTAATTTTTTTTTAAAAATTTATTTGTGTTTCTATTAAATGCAGATTGACAATGTATCTATTGAAAAGATATATTTAAAAACACATAATAAGGACTGTAATAAGCAATGTCTAAAAAACATCAAAACCATAATAATAATCGTGCACAAATTATTCTGTTAAATTATTAAATTATACTCAAAAATTAATGTTTTTCACTACTAACCTCTGAACCTAACTTTATTGACTTTTGTTGAGGTAGTAAAGTTGTTCTTTATTAACCAAGGTAGAAAAATACAGGGACTGCTTGATTAGAACTAAATCTCAATCCATTTGACAGAATGTGAGGTTAACTGATGCAAAGACAAAATAAAAAAAATTTTCTTACTTATTTCATAGTCATATCCACGTCCATATTCAAAAATCAATTGACTTATCCATGCATCTTATTATAAAATCAAAAAAAAATTATGTACCGTTTACCTGCCAAAGCCACGGTGACCCAAACTTCATAATAGTCCATCGTTCTTACCTCTTTTGGGAGCATGCGCTGACAAACTTTTAGCTTTTTTAAAATAACGAAGGTCTGGGGTTCACGGGCTCTTGCTCTATTTTACTTGAAATAGATACGTGATCTTTATATTTGAGATTAGTATCAATGTATAGCCCCAAATTTTTTTGGCAAAATTCTAGAGAATACCTTACACGTGCATATTTGTTACTAAACATTAAGGCTTTAGTTTTTGAAGAGTTAATTACTGAGTTATGTTTGTTAGGAAGGCATCGTTAATTAAAATTAGAATATCTGATAAAAAGAAATATGTCGTCAGTTTAAAATGGGGAGTCAAATATTTCATGGAATGATAGATTTGAGAGGTAGAAAGTAAATGCAAATAAAAGCCACAATACCTTGAGGGCTATTATTGATTGGGATTTTACTGGTTCTTTTCCAATAAAAATTATAAAAAAAAATGTCATTATTCTGCATATAGCTGCAATTATAAATACACTTGAAAGATTACCCGTGCGTCATTGTATGTAAGCATACGAATACGATAGAAAATACAACAGTTTATAATTTAATATTATCGTTTGATATTCATAGAAAAGGACAGCACATAGAAAAGGTGTCGGTGATATGATCGTTGAATCGTGACGCACGGGTATAATCTTTCAGCGATTCAAGTGTATAAAACTTTATTAGATACCTATGTACTTTTTTAGCCTAATACCATTTGTAATTACATTTAGGATCAGTAAATATTACTAAGTAAACATTCATGTAAATACAACTTAAAAAATATTTAAAAAAAGATGGTTTAAATGTAATTCTGATTCAAAAACATGGGCACATAAAAAAAGGAACGTGACTCCAAGATACAGCTTCACAGCTTCTTCTTTAAAAAGTTTATAATTTACAGTTTTAAACAAATATTGCCGAGTTCATACCTCGTCATTTAAGTAGACTACATTCTAAATTAACACATTCTTATGTCGACCTATTCTAATTTGTTATAAAAAATACCAAAAGTAGCAAGTTGAAATTAACATTATCTTTAAATTCTTAACCGCAATAAATATTTACAGCTTGAGTTTTATTTGGAATTAATATGATTTAATAACCTATAGTTATGTAGGCAAAAATAATAATTTTTTTCTTTTCCAGAAACTCCTTTGGTTAATAAAATTTCAGTTTTATCTAATGGGTTTAAGTTCACAGTGGTACACCAATGTTTTATTTATGCTATAATATGTTCACTTAGGTGAATGCTGTTTATGTACAGTGTGGAAAAGCCAAAATATACCGAAATAATGAATTTATTTAATTTGGGTTTGTTAAACTGTATAGATTTTTTCTGTAATTTCTCTTGGGATGATTTTTGTTTATTTATTGTTTTATTGAAATCACACCCAAAAGCACGAGCTGCATTCTCTCCGTGTTAATCTTTGGTAGAATTTGAAAACAGAAAATTGATTTTTGGCAAACCATATTTACAAAATCCCTTTACTTATTTATGTTTCATTAAAATTAAAGTTTTGTTTCCATTTTTAATTTTCTTATTTCCCTTAAATACTGAGTGTATCTTTTTGGTTCTTACTTCTATCCTTCCAATTTAAATTTGATGTCTTCATCTTTGGTTCTCCTGGCCAAATAAGTTCAGACGAAGTAAATTATCCCTATCTATTGAAAAAACCAAAGAAAAAAGCCTCAGTCAATTTAAAAAACACGTTTTTCCCCTTTGTGAAATTTAGCTTTGACGATAGCAGCCTTCGTTGGTTGTACATTTTTTGTATAGGTTTTTTGCTCCTTTTTATTCCTGTTTAAACAAAACTTACTTTAACTATAGGAAGTTTGACAGTATATAATAATTTTAACTATTTTTAAATTATTTTATTTTTAATTCTTTACATTTGGTGTTACCTGTCTTAATACTTTATATTAAAATTTTCCTCTTAAGCAGTGCTTGGAAATGCTCTCATAAGTATAATTTCTATCTTTCATGCACAGGACAGTGTACATTAATATTGTATATTTGGTTAGTTAGTTACTACCAAAGTCATCAACCTTCAGAAAAAAGGAATATAATAATAAAAATATTTATTGTTTAAGTTAATACAAAACTAAACAGCAAAAGTTCTATCTCGAGTAACATAACAGTAATTTATCAATCTTAACATTCATTCATTTAAACAAAAATGTAAAATTTCTATATCACAACTAAAGTAGAACGAGTAAAACGATATGAGTATCTTTTTTCCAAAAGTTGACAATATAAAATACTCTTTTTAAATTTATAAATACAGCCCAAACTTTTTTTAATTGCAATAAAAGAAGTGATATTCTATAAACCTATTAAAAGAAAACACTTTGTCAATACAACCTGTTTAAAATTTTGAAGTTCTATTAGAATCTTTTAAAGGACCTTTAGAATCTGTCTAATCTGTCTTCTATTAAAAATAAACGTAATTAATCTACAGTGCCATCTATTTGAATGGGTTTGCAGTTATAGAAGCTACTGTCACAATTAAATACTTTTATTGTTTCAAGAGATTATAAAGGCTGGGGTATAATTTTGCCACTTTTTTGTTAACGGAGTCAAAAGCCGGTAAAAATGTTTCCATTATCCAATTTGAAATAAATTATAGCTGATTCTATCTATCCAACTTTCTACGTTTAAAAATCCACTAGTAATATTTCTAACCCCAATAATAACATCCTTTATTGAGCAAATTTATTTGTTACCATTATTACTATTTTTTTAATTGGTGTGTGATTTAGTGTATGTTACGCAACAAAGATGGCTTTTGTAATAGAATCGCGTCATGCTATTTTAATTATTTTCAAACATATCACAAATATATTTCACATAATACAAAGCACTCTTCCTTCATCATTTTATTTAAATGAGTAAGAGGGGCAGAAATAAAAACTTAATATATATAATGTATAATGGGATTACATAAATGATTATTATGATGATCTATATTAGATGACATTGTTAAAATTTCTTGTATACGACGGATTATATAATACAATTTGACGAAACTTTTTTCTTTTTGAAATAGTATGAGATTTTTTGTATTTCATGACTGTTCGTTTTTCAAAAATTAGTGGATGTTTTATGCAATGTTTATTTATGTTCATTAATCAATGCATTTTTGGTTGTTTGGTTGTTTTTACTTTTTTGATCAGGATAGCAAGTTCTATGTTGCTTTGTGACTTTGCTGATTTTGCTCAAAATGTTTGCCCATTATAAGCATATTTTGGTACCTAACAAAATCTGAAATGAGAATTCATACATTTTGTAACGTTTAAATTTAACGCTAAAATTTAAATTTTTCTAAATGCTTATACATTTTAATTTTAACTCTATATCAAACGATTCCTACGCTCATGGTAATATAACCAGTCAATCACCTGGTTCCTGATATCGGGTCGTTCTGATGTTACAAAAAGACAATTAGAATTTTAGTTTTACTTGTTCTTGAGATTGTATTTCAATGAATGACAGTTAAATGTGTCAGTTGGTATTTAGTGTTTTTTTCACTCCTGGTGTAAGGGATTTCACCACTAAACACACAAAACGTAGTAAGAGGGGTCTGTAGATATTGCTAAATATTTGGGGCAATTTGTGTGAACTTCACTACGTACTCTATCGAGGATTTCTTTTTTAACCGGATTTGGATTGGATACGCCAAGACAAAAAGAATTGGAAAAAAAACCTCATCGATAACAGGAGGTTTTTTTTTGTCTGTTGAATTAATTGGTCTTCAATTCCATTACACATTATCTTTGGTTTCTTCCCGGGAGATTGTGATAAAGTTTGGATAGCATCAAATTATTGACTGCGGATTATTTGGCTGCAGCAATTGGAAGGAATACTGCGAAAATAGGACAGCCAACCCTCACCTTAGATGTGGAGGCGTTTAAGTAGACTTTCTTTTTTTGTTCTATTTTTCTTCTTGAAAAATATTTCGCTTAATTAATATTGTATTTGTTTAATTAATACATTTGCTACAGTGTTCAATTAATTATAACGTCTGTTTTGACGTGAAGCGCAAACATGTTATTTTAATGTCAATTAATTTGAAAAAAATTAGTATACTGTTTTTTTTTGGTTGTTGTGCGGCATTCGCTTTGGGATCCAAAGGTAAAAGCTAACTTTACGATATACATTGTTTTTTTTGTTTGGATTATAGAAAAAAATAATATTATTTTACATTAAAACCTTTTGGCCGACTTATATATACAGTGTGTAAAAGCCAAATGGAATAAATTCATTATTTCGGTTGCTGTACATAATTATAAAATATCCCGAAACACGTCAAATTTAAATTATAACTTGACATTCTTTAACGTGAAAATGCAACCCCTACCTTCAACCCCCTTGGTATGACATGTACAACCCCCAATTTTTTAAATGGGAAGTATAGGCTTGTGATATATCATTTGAAAGGTCTCTTCATTCTCTATTCAAAAATGTTATTGTTTTTAAATTTAATGCAAAAATTAACATAAAAAAGATTAATATCATGTTGTTACCGAAATTCGCTACAAAACAATCAAAAACTAAAATGTAATGCAAAACGTAATAAAATGTGGAACACGAAAAAGAACTATAAATGTTAATGAAGTAGATGCTCAAAATGTTCTCCGCGAACGTCTTGGCAACATCCTAATCTCAAATAAAACTGTCTTCTAACATTATTTAACATATCAGGCGTGATCGACCTAATCGCAAGCGTTATTCGTTCTTTTAAGTGATTTAAATCAGAAGGTTTAGTTTTGTACACATGGCTTTTCACATATCCCCATAAAAAGAAATCGAATAATGTAAGATCAGGTGATCGCGCTGACCATTCAATCGATCCTCGCCTCCCTATCCACCGATTGGGAAATATTGTATCGAGGTACTAACGGATATTAAGTTGGTAATGTGGTGGTGCTCCATCCTGCTGAAACCATATCGTATTCGCTGGAACTTGAGGGTTACCTGGATCAGAATATAAATTTGCCAACGTTGGAATGACATCATTTTGAAGTAGTGCCAAATAATTGTTGCCATTCAAGTTGCCCTCAATAAAAAAGGGACCAATGATATTGTTCCTTACAATCCCTGCCCAAACATTAACCTTTTGAGGGTATTGAGTGTGTTCTTCTCTCATCCAGTGAGGATTTTCCGTGGACCAGTAGCGGCAATTTTGCCGATTAGCATGACCGTTAAGTAAAAAAGTACACTCTTTAAAAAACATAACGTGTTCTAATTGGATAATATTGTTATCCAGCATGTCCATCATTTGCTCATAAAAAAAGTTCTCCTATCAAAATCGTCTTCCATGAGCTCCTGAGTAGGTATCATCTTATACGGATGCAATTTATTTTCTTTTAATATGTTTGCTATCGATGTATGGCTAGCATTAAATGTAGTGGATGCCTGTCTACTCGATGTATGTGGGTTTTCCTGAAACTCAAGCAACACATCTAATTTTAGTTCATCACTCAGTGCATTGGCAGCTGCTTTTTTTATCTGCCTTACATGACCAAACTCGCGAAACTGCTTTTCTATTTTACTTATTGTTCCTTGGGATATAGGCGGTAAATTAGGAAATTTCTCATGAAATAGGCGAGTTACTTCCTGTTGTGTTCGGATGTTATCTCCGTAACCAATCATTTGTAAAACTGTTATTTTATGCATTTCCGTTAATCTAACCATTTTTCAGAATTGAATTGAACAAACTTTATGCTTAAATTACAACAATGACAACTTAAATAAAACAATTTACTACTGCTTGTTAAAATAGCGTTGCCACGGAAATTCTTTAAAGTTTTTAAATGGTTACCATCTAAAAACCACATTGCTATGGTTTTTGTTCACTTTCTCATTATCAAGACCTAAACGGGAAATAAGTTTTAAGTATATTGTAATAAGTTTTGAGTTTATTTTAGCGAATTTCGGTAACAACATGATTTTAATTTTTTTTTATGTTAATTTTTGCATTAAATTTAAAAACAATAACATTTTTGAATAGAGAATGAAGAGACCTTTCAAATGATATATCACAAGCCTATACTTCCCTTTTAAAAAATTGGGGGTTGTACCTGTCATTCTAAGGGGGTTGAAGGTAGGGGTTGCATTTTCACGTTAAAGTATGTCAAGTTATAATTTAAATTTGACGTGTTTCGAGATTTTTTATAAATATATACAGTAACCAAAATAATGAATTTATTCCATTTGGCTTTTACACACTGTATATATTCTCTTATTATCATAGCAACTAGACCATAACAGATTTTATTTAATGGAATTTTGGTACGTCATATGCACTCTCCTTTAGTAGATTGGGGGTGGTGAAGTTCACTTAAGGGTAAAATCTACTTGGCTCCCATTTATCAGTTTGTTTATTTCTTTTTTTAGGCTTAAACCCAATCCACGGCCACCTTCGGCGTGAGTTTTAGCCTAGAGGCATTATAACCTGTCAACTGACAGCTAGATTCTATTAACTTGTTTGTTTTATTGGTCTTTAGGTGAATGGAATCGCCAGGTGTTTATAACAGCAAATTCTTGTTATAATTTTTATCACTTTCTTTGTTTACTATGTTCTCCTATTGTTGGTCTAAAATCCTTTTCTCTATTTTCGGCTTTTTTGCAGATACAAAAATATTGGTTAAAACAAAAGATATTGCATTAAAACTAAAAAGTTTATAAAGTTTAAAAAACAATCATTTCCTCGTACAAAAATCCATTGTTATATAATAGTCAACAGTCTAATAATTGACTTGATTTCTTCAATTGACTCTTGTTTGTTTTTTTTTCTTATACAAATTATAACATAGTTACAATAATGCGTTTGCAAACATTACTTTTTGTTGACGAATGCAATATCAATTTATCTAATTGGCTTAAAAAAAATTCAGTATACTTTTACAAAAAGTCCTAATGACTACCTCGTCGGTATATATAGTTATAGCCGAATGAACCGGCGTAAATAGAATTTTCACTTTAATGTGACATGGTTAATTATCGACTATATTCCCCAAGAACTAACTTAAGGCTGTAACTGCTTTTAATTCGATACGTGATACAATAAGCAAACGTGACAAATAAACTCGTTAGTTGATGAGACAATTCATCGGTTTTGTGTAACTTAATATTAAATAATTATTTAAAGAATTGTGTGTATTAAATATTTGAGGACTTAGCCAATATCCTTATTTTTTTCTGTAAAAATATGTATTTAGATTTTTTTAATTGTATATAATACAGATAAATATAAATGACTTAAGCCCTTATTCAAGGTATTGTCGTTGTATTTGTTCGCTGATATGTTTCCATTTCTTCCTGGATTTTTTTCTCCTTCTAATTTATAATTCCTGTCCTCCTTAGGTCTTTCATAATTTCATTTAATCATTTCGATATGGGTGTGGGTCACCATAGCTTTTCTCCATATATGATAAAGCAATTGGATCCTATATACAGTGCTTTTCAGATAAAATTATCCACCTTTAATAACTTTTGTAATACTGGTATTTAGGAAAAATCCAAAAACACGTCAATTTATGTTGGAAGGGGCAAGCATTATGGCTTATTTAAACTTACTGGAAAAGTCACCCCCTCGCCCCTAGCGCATCCTTTTTTTTAATTACTTCTCATAATTTTTATGTAAAATTTAGATACTCCCCTTTGAGCTGATTTTAAAAATGAATAATACAGCATCCGCCAAAATAAACAGTACCGAAAATAAAAATAAAACCATGAGCTATATAAAAAAAACTTTAACCCAACAATGCCTATATGATCGGATAGAGAGAAAAAATTAGAACTTTGATGTCCCCCCAAATCTCCCCCGCTCCACCACTTGCCACCCCCATATGCAATATCTTGAAAAGTAGAAGAACTGGAGTATTGGGACCCTCGAATGAAATTCCTACGGGTATTTCAGCTCAAGAAAAAAATATCCCCCCTTTGCCCTCCCCCCCTTTGTTTTTTAGATCTTGGTACCCGAGTAAATGACCTTTTTTATTTTTTGATTTATCAAAAAAATAAAAACAAATTAAAGTTTTGAAAAAAATAAGGGGGGTTCAAGATTTTTATTTTTTTTGGGGTTTTTATTATGCTCACGTGAATCCAGTTGAAAAACTCTCTTCGGTCGACGACCCCCAATGCTCCCCCCGATTTTTTTTTAGCTCACGTATCGCTAAATATTGATCTCGGAAAAAAATATTTTGGGGATCTTCCTCTTTGGTAAAAGGAGACCTTTTCTAAGCTTGGACCATCATTACGACCTTTTCCGTATGAACGAAAATAATGCTCTACCAAAAACACTTTTTCTTCCGTTGTTAGAACCATTTTTAAATCAAATTTAACTGCAGCGTACTATTAATATATCAACTAATGACAATTGAGTCAAATATAACAAATCCATATTACATAAACAACTCCACAGCACTCTCAGTTTCGGTACTGTTTATTTTGGCGGATACCGTACTTGTAGGTTAAAGTAGTTAGTTTATGAGATAAACAATTTTTCTTTTAATAGCACAAATTTTACTTATTTTTTACATTCACCTTATTTGCCTGTAATAAAATGGGTTGTACAACAGTGCAAACTCTTTAATCTTTTTAACTGTGTTATTTATTATGAAGTTACAATAAGTTTTCAAAATGAGTACCATTCACTTCCATACAATCGTATAATCTATTTTTAAATGCTAAAAACTAGCATCGTCAGATTGACATATGGAAGTTACATTTAGTTTGTTTGTAGCTAGATACCTGATGTTGATTAAGTAGTATTAAGGCTAGACCACTTATGGAAGTAATAATACATAACCTAACCTAACCTAACCTAACCTAACCTAACCTAACCTAACCTAACCTAACCTAACCTAACCTAACCTAACCTAACCTAACCTAACCTAACCTAACTTAACCTACCCTAACCTAACCTAACCTAACCTAACCTAACCTAACCCAACCTAACCTAACCTAAATAAGTAGTGGAAATTTTGTTTAAAAGGTTCTATTTTTAATGTTCTTATTAAAACAAAATGGTCAAATGGAAATAATTTTGAACAAAAAATATTTATCTAGTTGTATCAATTGCTGTGACACACTAATTTATTCTACATTTCCTCTTTTACTAGCTGTCTTCCATCCCTATTTAAAATCAAGGGGTTAAAGTTAGGGCATGCAAAGAGCGGAAAATTAGTTTCCCCTCGAATCAGAGTTTGATGGGTGCCAGCGATTTTCCACATTTACATTTAAAAATCGGCAAATCGAGATGATAAGTTTCCATTGGACCACCTTGTATAACAGTTCCTTGTCCAAGATAGAGGACCTACTTTTGTATACATTTACATACATATACCAAAAAGTTTTATTACACAGGATCATAAAACTGTGCCGTAAAACATAAACTTGAAGATGAATTAAGCTTACATAAGGTAATGAAGAGGTAATTCATTGATAGCGTATCCTTGAAATTATTTTTCTTACGTAATTACTTTTTATCTTCAGAGAATTACGTAAGCCGTTCGGTTAATTATTCAAGTTACCATATATATTTAAAAAAAACTGGTACGAATCAAATAAATGTACTCATCGCAAAAATGTGTTGTGTCTAAATAGATATATCAAGGTAAGTTTTTTTCCGTAGATCAATAACAATTGAACGCTATAAATCTCGATTAATTATAATGCTCAGATATAAAAATAAAACCACTGCATCATCGTCTTCGTAGAGTTTTAAAATAGTACAGTTTATTGAAAGTAATATTTAAAGTAGAGGAAAGGAACTAGATTTGAAATTGGCGCCTAACATCTTGTCTATGTGCTGCCAACACGCAAAAATTGGAAGAACTTTATTGATGTAACGTATTTTTTGTTGTATAAAATTTGCAACTGGGTATAAGTCGTTGTTTGGCTAGTAAGTACAGATATTCAAAACTGTTAACAAACAATGTAAGATTAAAGCAAAGAGATTTTTGATTATTTACTACTATTTATTTATTTTTTGAACAGTGTGTCAATTGAGGTACTTATTTTAAGTTTGGACTCCCTTGTGCAGAGCCGGAAGTAGGATTCTAGCGCCTGTGTCGAACTATCAAAATGCGCCCTTAAAGACATTCGTTTCTCAATATAAATACTTTTTTTTCATAACTGAAATTTATTGATTAGGTATATTTAAAAGAAGTAGTTCACAAGTTGCTGTGGTCACTGGTAGGTAACGTTAATAATACCCTGAGGACTGTGTCCAGGAATATATTGTTTGAAGCGATAATTCACGCATTTTCCAAAGAACATCAAGAGCATTCAATTTGCCTAGGTCCGTAAACATTGAACGTGCTTGTAATCTGAAGCTTTCCAATTTGTTGACGAATTCATACAGATACAAACTGGAACTATATTTCAATAGCAAATCCGCAGCTTTCTTCTTTTTCAATTCACCAAGAGAACACTCTTTTAAAGATATTCTTTAAAAAAAACTGAAGTCTTCAGAAACTTCCTACAGCGCAGTAAATCTTTCTCTGAGTTGCATCAATATGGAGTCTAATACTTGAAGCAGCTCCTTTTTTAATAGATTTTTCCCATCCATAATGAAAGCCTCATCATCAGCTTCTTCTCCTGGCATTTTTTTAATTTTACGTTGCCTACCTTCTCTGAAATTCGGTCCAATTTTGATTGTTTCAGCGAATGATTCTGAAGACTCTAATAGAGACTCGAAGAAATCAGATCTATAATTATAAATGTCATCAGATAGCCCTTTTATCATTCTCGCACTATCCTCAACCAATAATCTTTGGTTCTGTAGTGTCAGATTAATTCTATTTATTTTAAGAAGAACTTCATCCCAAATCAACAGGAAAACAATAAAAGTAAATTGCTTCATTGGCTTCAGCAAAAGCTTTGCACCTCCTAATGTATCTCTCATTTACTGCTATTGGACATTTCTTCGAGAATATCTATCACAAATTTCAGTTCCGTTCGTAACGTATGAATGGAAATACATTTGGTCGACCATCTTGTGTCACTAGACCCCTTGATACTCACTTTTAATTTTTCTATGAGTGATTCCCATCTTATAGTCGAACTCACAAAGAAATTTAATACTTGCTCTACGGTTCTAAAAATAGTAGATTATATCACCAGGAAAAGAAGTGACTCTTTTTGTCTTGAGTCCTTAGTTTGCAGCCGAAGCGAAGCTGAGGCTGCAATCAGGACGAAACACAAAAAAAACGTTCTACTCCGTGTAATTTATACTATTTTTTCTTCAAGCGTGTAAAATAAATCAAAATTAAACAAATATATTTACCTACCTTAAACAACAAACTTTAGTTCTCACTGAAATAGTTGTCGCCATCTTACTTTTTTTTGACATTTGTCAAAGTAGTTGGTATTCGCGTATTGGAAAATAATATTCAATAACAATAACGTAACTGTTGTTTAATATATTATATTTTTTTAATTTGGATAATTGACAAATATTAATTAAATATTTTGTATAAATATTGATCAATAAATCGGTATTATTATTTAAGAAATTTTAAATGAACCTTACTTTATGACGTCATAGGCTCCGCCCATAATTTACTTTATCTCCCATGGCCTTTTAAAGACTTTATCTCCCAGTAATCAATAAAGACGTACTTTTACTTCGTATATATCAGTGCTGATCAGGAAATTAATCTTGCAAATTCATTGTTCTTTAAAATTCTAGTCTTGGCACCTTTATATTTACCATATTTCCACCATTATCATAGGATTGACCTCTAATATCCGTCCATTTTCAGTTTTTCCTCACTTTGGCAAGAGCTTCTCCAGCATGTACATTAGTTGTTATAAAATCAAGAAAACTGTGTTCAATATTAATAGTACACTTATTGGAATCAATTTCAAGATATCTGCATATTTGAATCATCTGTTCTAAATGTGATACATCTGGTTTACAGTCAAACAAAATTAAAAAATATGTGGCTTTCTATATGTTGGCTATGATGTGTTTTCTAATTTTTGTGGAAACCAAATGAATCAACTCATCTTATATCTTATGAGAGAAATATGAAACCTGTTTCTTATTATGTGTCTCTATCTGATGTTTCGTTATAGGGTCGCCTCGGTAGATAATAATATCGTACTAAGGTGGGTGCAAGGGTACGACAGGAGCAAAGGTAACCGTATTGCTGACTCTCTGGCCAGGATGGCGGCTGGACTGAAAATTTTGGGACCAGGCGACACCCATGGTTTGACGACTTCGACAATTGCGGAACTAGCCAAACGTTACACCCGTAGTCAATCCCTTAAGAGATGGGATAAAACCAAAGGATGCAGTTTTGCCAGGATTACCCTGGGCGACCCTGAGAAGCTGGATACGAATAAATGTTTGGCGATGACCAGGAAGAACCTACGTTTAACAGTGGGATTTCTGACTGGACACTGTCAACTAAGGAAACACCTCCATATTATGGGGCTAGTGGACATACCTCTATGCAGGAGGTGTGAACAGGAAGATGAAACTGTCATTCATGTCTTATGTGAATGTCCGAAGCTATCGTCGATAAGAGAGTGTGTGTTCGGTAAGTCTTGGCCTACACCTGCCGACATTAAGGAGATGTCCCCTGGTGACCTGTCTTCCTTCCTGGATAAGGCAGGATGGACAATGTCCTAGGAGGGCGACTCGTTGGGAGGATGTACAATGGGTCATATTGTGGCCTAAGTGCTGTGGGTCTATACTCACCATTCCTACTCTACAGATACAGATAAGGTCATTATGGCTTATAAGCTCACGTGATCACGTCGCCCAGTAACCGATAAGGATGGAATTACCGCAGAAGTAAAAGGAGAGTTCATATGTACCTGTTTCGGGTCACGTATAATTTTCTGGAATTTTGTTCCTTATTTTTGGTAGCGTTAACTACTTTTCACCCAACATTGTACAATTGGTACATGCGTCACTCTAAAATATAGAGAATTTGTAGTCAAGAAAGTCTTTATTTAAATGGAAAATTTAAAATTTTGCACCTCTAGATCATTTGCGCCCGTGGCAAATGCCTCCTTCGCCACGACCTCGGTTCGGCTCTGCCCTTATGTCTCAAATTAGGAAGCCTATTTTTGCTTATTAAATTAGACCATGTTCTTAAAAATTTAATATTTTGAGTAAAAATATGTCGTTCTTTTGTTTTTATTGTCCAAAAGATAGTATGATGGTTACGCTATTTTACTTTTTTGGAAATCTTGTTAATCATTTGCCTTAAGGTCTAAGTTATCCCACTAAAAACAATCTATCATATTTTATTTTACATTTTTATAATTATTTTGATATTTACTCATTAAAACGCGTCAACGAGCCTCGAATGACGTCAAAGTCTGCGAAACAACAGCTTTTTGTGTTATGATTGTGTATGTTACTGCATTGATGTAAATCGTACTTAGGAAATCGTAATTAGGGAATCTAAATCACGTGACTTTTTAAAAATCCAAGTAGGCGACTGGTTGAAATACAAAGTAGTTTGTCGTTTTCTTTCAATTTAGTTACATTGTATTTCAAAGAGTTTTTTCAATTATGCGTAGTCAATATTTAATGTCTTTGTTCATGGCATATCCAGACATTGCAGATGGGTGAGTACCCATATTAATATATATATATTCTGAGGCATTTTGCTGTTAATTTAGTTATTCATATTTTGACTAAAACTTAAAAAATCTACTTAATAGTACTATAGTCTATATAGAAAGGACAAGGAGTAATAAATCATTTAAGTAGATTTCATAGACGTACCAAAATATATTTTAAGAGGGTATAACGTAAGGCACATTTTGTATTGAACCTACATTGTAGAAGAAATGGCTTCTTCTCGTGGTATATCAGTTCTTCGACTTCCCCCTTATCATTGTGAACTTAATCCCATAGAATTAATATGGGCTCAGGTAAAGGGGGAAGTTGGAAAAAAATACTACTTTTAAAATAAACGATGTTGGGAAATTGTTTGAGAGTGCTGTAAGTCATGATAGTAAGGAAAATTGGACAAACTGTATCGAGCTTGTTATCAAAGTAGAGGCAAATATGTGGAAAATTAACAATATTTGTGATGATTAAATCGACCCTATTATTATTAATGTCAACAATGATTCTTTCTCTTCCAACTCGGGTATAGAATAAAATGTAAGTAATAAATGTATTCCAATAATTATTTCTTTTCATTTTTTATTATATTATAATTTAAAATGTATTTTTTGCCCAAAATACACACCACTGCATTGCGTTATTGCTTATCTGTTAATCCTTTAACAATGAAGAAACCCTAAACTTTGCTACAACTGAAACAAATACGGGGTCGAGCTACCTGGTTTTTAGATTTACGGAAGAAATGTAATTTAAAGTAAGAGATTTATCAAAAATTTCATGGTCCTCCCTGTAAAGGTTTTACATACTTAATTAGGGTTTATTACTCCTCGTACTTTTTGTACATACTATACAAATTGTATGCTGAAGTTTGTTTTGTTTCGTAGACAATGACGTCAGGCACTCTTATAGATGTAAAATGTCACGTGACTAATAGGAGTAATTTTATATTATTGTTTCTAAGAAAAAGTACCTCTCTCAAATTTGGTTTCTTTTTTCTATAATACTTAACCATTAAAGTTTAAATATTGTTTGGCCATCAAAACATATTGGACATTAAAGTATGTATAGGTCAATTAATGAGAAATTTTAAGGTAATATATAGTCAATGCTTGCTAAGAATATTAAACAATTAAACTTCTAAATAAAACTTCCACTCAATGGCAGCTTATAAAAAAGATGGACCACAGAGTAAGAGTTAGTAGAGATGATTCCAAAAGTATCGCGACAGCTCCGGTTTTCCCACCTATCTTACCATCGACTCGAACGCTAGCGATTACCCAGTTCGAGAAATAGATTCCAGTGGCCCAGCCGCCGCTGGGACTAACAAACACCGCACACGGAATCCGCTTAGCAATTGTTCTACTAGAATTCTCCGATTGCGCTGCGGCGCGCGCCGATCGGAGGATCGTCGGCGAATATCCCCACATTGCCGAATTTTACTGGAGCTGTCGCGATATTTTTGTAATCGTCTCTAAAATAAATTTTGAACTACATCATCGCATTGTTACAGACTCTAATTAATTTTTGCGTTCCATCAAAACTATTATAAATACGATTTATGAGCCTATTCGTTGTTCGAAATCTTGAAATTTTATAACCTAGTTTAAACAATCCATGACACCAATTTGTATTCATGATGACGTCACTTTTTAAGGGATGTCCTTATTGGTCTGTAGATATTTCGATAATTATTTCCTGAAACTTATAAAATGTGCTGATTCATTTTGAATATTATTTTGACTTTATTAATGATTTAGAGTTCGTATGATCAATACAAAAAAATATTAAATCACCTAATATTCATGTAGGTTTAAATATAAATTTAAAAAAAATAGTTCACTCGCCTATTGTCAATGGCCAGATGCATATTGGAGGTTCCCCATAGTTAAACTTATAAACTATCGCTTATTCTGTTCATTATTAGACTGCACTTTTCAAAATCAATGTACCCGAAGTATCTTCCTCAAAGAGCAATACACAAAAAGTTGCAAGCAATTATTGATTTTGCTCCAAATAAACTAGACTATAAAGAATAGTCGCCCCAAGACAGATTGTATTTAGAATCCATTACCAAGCAATAACCATAAAAAACATGACTAAAACATCTCAATGGTATTAACAAGAGCACCTTGAAATACTTTGATGCGCATAAGCACAATGAAATTTACACTTTGCTGTTACATATTTCATTTTGAAGTAAATAAATAATTTTTTATGCTATTTCCTTTATATCTTATATATCTTTGTATGTATGTATTTAAAATTCAATGAACAGTAGTTATATAATCACTAAAATTAACACACTTAATGCATCTTAATTATAAATTAGAGTAGTATTTAGAGAATTTACATATCTTGAATTAAAAAATAAATTAACATAGGTGCGCCAATGTTTATTAATAGGCACAGCAAAAAAATCTTTGATTTGGTAGCCTCTGATGGTATTGTATGCAAATCTAAGTATATAGTAGTAAGAATAATGTCCGACCTTGTAACTGTCAGTTCAAAAACAATTTGGATCAATTATTAATGTCGTCCTACCAGATTTTTTTTATTTTAATTGGGAATCTACTGAATATGTATAGATTTCTTAGAAATATTAATAAAACAAATATTCTCTCTATTAATTGGTATAAAATATATGTGTCTGTATAAATAAATATTTTTAGAAAAACAAATTTAAAAATCAAATAAATATTTATGAAAAAACCTGTTTTGTATAAAAACTACTTTTAGTTTCTTTATTTTTATCTTTATTCAGGAAAATTTATTTAAGGAAGAGGGTCTAGTAAATCCGGATGTGGTCTCTTCTGCCAGCTCATTCATATATCTCCACTCATATTTTTTTGTAAACTCTAGAATTGTCTTGAACATTATCCTTATTTCAAAGCTACAGTAGGATAAGTCGAAAAAATTGATTTTAAGTATTTGCATGAACAGGATAGCAAAAGATGACTCTATTTGTGAGTAACATTAGGAGATCGTTCATGCACCATTTTAATTGTATAAACACGTTAACTTTGTATTACTCCTATTACTAACCTAACCTAACCTAACCTACCCTAACCAATTTTTTATCAAGTACCTTTTAAAGCAATAAGTTAATTTAATATATCTAACCTAACCCAACCTAACCTAACCTCAAAATCGTCGAATATCTCTGAGGGTAACAGTAAGATAACTATTTCATGTGCGTATTTTAACGACTTTATTGCAAAGCATGATTTTAAAGTTTTGCTATATAATATAGCGGATTTGTTTACTGCTTTGGAATGTTTTCAACTTTTAAATGTTTTTAATATTAAATTCAACATTTTTTCAAACCGAAGAAAGAATTATGTTCAATTTATGAGGCATTCAAGAATATGAATGATAATAAAACAAGCTAACAAACATGTTAAAATAGAGAGGCATAATAAGAAAAAATTTTTTCGCACATCGAAAAAGAAATTAACAAAAAGTTTGCCATCGATAATGACAAGATTTTATTATAGGTAAGTAACAAAATAAACAATTTAAACGATAAATTTAACATTTTAGTATCTGGTATTGCCACCTCTAATAACATCTCTCATTCTCAGTGGAAGGCTTCTTATCAGGTCAATTATGTAATCCAAATCCAAATTTTCCTATTCTTCTATTAAAACATTTTCCAGCTCATCAAGGTTGTCTGGAGCGGTATTACGTGTCCAGGTAGTCCCAAACATGTTTAATTAGGTTTAGGTCTAGACTAACTGCTGGCCAATCTAAAACTTGGATACCAACCTCTTGAAGGTATTCCATCGTGCATTAAAATAAGATGATTGGAACATTTTCTGCAAGAACCTCCCTTATATACCGATCAGCTGTCAGTGATCCCCTACGAAACACAATTAACTCCGTGTGGCCTTCAAAGCAGATGCCTTCCCATACCATAATCGAACCACCTCCATAATTTCTGGCTGCTCTTATGTCACAATGAGCAAATCGCTCACCTGCGCGTCTATAAACTGGAATACGTCTATCGGATCCAAAAAGTGAAAATCTTGATTCATCCGTAAAAAGAATATTAGTCCAATCGTTAATATCCCAATTAACATGTTTTCTTGCGAACCTTAAACGTGTTACAGGGTGTGCTCTGGTTAAAAATGGAGCAGTAACAGGCATTCTGGGTCTGATTCCAAAATTCCTTAATCTGTTTCTAACTGTATTGACAAATATTCTAACATTACGGACTCCAGAGAGAACATTTTGCAATAGGCATGATGACAGTAAGTAAAGAATCACTAAATTATTGATTTGTTATAATTATATAAGATACGGAGATTCTAAAGAATTTACTCATTTTTATATTACATGTGTGATTACATTTATTTTAGTAAAAATAAAAGCACTAAGTTTAACAATCCGCCATATTAGCTGAAACAGCAATCAGAAGAGCGTGACGTCGTACTTTCGTAAATATTGTTGACATTGACATTAGAACGTAAACAAATATCTTGTTCAGAGTTTTTATTGATATATTCTTACATTGTGGAACCGCACATCATCGATATACATTAGGATTCATGACTATGATAACTATTATAATCGCACAAAATTAGTAAAAACAAAATAAACTTTTTTAACCACCCTCTTTTAACCTGCAAAATGTTTGAAGTTTGACGTTTTCACCAAAGAATCCACAGATGACACGGGTCGCAGTGTATTATAAATGGTATTTACGAATCGATGATGTCATAGATAGACGCCATTACTATTCTAGCGTTTTGGCGTTAAATTTAAAATGCATTTTTAAAAAGTAAATTTCTCATTTAAAAACTCTTTTTTTGCAAAAATAACATTTATTTCAGATAAAGTATATACGTGAAAACATCGTGGATCAGTTTTTAAAAATCAGTCATCATGCCTATTGCCTGGCTGTAACATGACGAATTCGCAAAGTCTGAATTCTTAAATAACGGTCATCTGCAGGATTAGTACACCTGGTACGTCCTGGAACTGGTCTTCTATTATAACTTCCAGTTTCTCTAAACCTTCTTAAGACTCTAGAAACGCTGGATTGGTTGATTCTCATGACTTCAGCAAGATATTGCTGAGATCGTCCATCTTCAACTAAAGTTACGATTTGAGCTGCCTTTTCTGGGGTTAAATTACTCATTTTTATCCAAAATGTTTCTAGACACTTCCAAATGAAAAATTAAACAAACGTACTACACACAAGAAATTTTAAAATGTAAATACTTAATACAAATAGGATTTATCAAAATTTATTCATTTTTTGTTTTTCAAAAAAAAGCAATTTAAGCAATATTTTGGGCTTTTATACATCTAAAGGATACCATACACTCATATTAAAATATTCTGAAAAAAGTGATGATATTTTATTTTACACCATAATTCAATTTTTAACATTATGCGATACTTTTTGCGACGAGATTTCATTTTAATCCCTCCCTAATAGTACAAATTAACAAGTTTCGACTTGATGATGGCTAAAATATTATCCCATTCGAAATCGGACTACCACCAATCGACTCCCCATTAAATTTTCTACAGGATGGACCTATTTACATTTTTCATCCCTTTAACGGTAATGGGGTGTAAAATTTTTAATAAGGTCATTTTTTAATCTTTCGAATCTTAATAAACTACCTACCCTTAAATTTTCGATTTTAATGGAGTATAGTACATTTTCCAATGATGTTTAATAGTCCGCCAAAATGTAGGAGCTCAAAATTTAATTGGAAATTAATGTACTTAGCGAAAAATATAAAAAAAAGTGTGGAAAGCCGTAGCCTTTCTCCCGTTTTACCGATTTTAACGGGGTTGGTCTTATTTCACTTATCCATTGATTGATTGATTGTTGGCTAACTAGATCCCAAATGACTTGGAGGGTAGATGCTTTTTATGGTGTAGGTCTTCGAAAAATAGTGCTCTTATGTATAAGAATCAGGTAATTGTTTCATTTTATTGGAAAACTGCTTTCATTCAGTTCATCATCAATTCACGGATCTTTGGCCATTGTATCAGAATGATTCTCAATTAATTCCTGCGTGATTGAACTATGATGATGATGATGAACAGGATGTCTTTAAGTAAAAAAACAAAATCTATGATTTATTTACATAATTGTTGTCGGAAATAGTAGAAATCTACAACAGAAGGAACTGCAGCAAACAGTATTTAATTACTTATTTTGGTGCATACGTTATTATATCATGTAGTACCTTTTCGATTAAACAAATTAACATACCATTAATCTCCCACAGAGAAGGTATATTATAAAACTTTTAATTCAATGCGTACATAAAATAACCAATCCACCAATTCATCTTCATAATGATTCTAAGCTTCCTATGGACTTATTTTCACTTTCTCTTAGAAAATTATAAGAAAGAGAGGCGCTCATTATAATATTCCTAATATAATTTCGTGGTATTCATCTTTTTTAATGACAGAACATACTTATTCAACAACTCGTGACCGATTGCTAGACGTTATATTTGTTAATGGCTTTGACACGATGAGTAGAAGTATCTTATTGCAATATTAAGTAGTATTTTTTATAAATGATCCTATTCTTTCTCTTCCTCTATGTCGAACGACGACGTTCTATTCACTTTAAATTTTGCGCTGACTTCCTGTCACTGGGTTACGTAAGACACAGAGAATCACAACGATGATGGAAATACGAAAATACTGGTAGAAGGCATGATTTTGTTTAACACGAACAAGTACCTAATTTTTGAAATTATTTCTTTACTACAAACAATTTAAAAGTTATGTATATTCTGATGATATCTCTACATATTTTATTGTATTTACGTATTAATATTTTCTTAAATTAAAAGAATTGCAAATATACTGAATTTATGTATTATGAAGAAATATTGCGAAAGAACAGTTTGTAGAAAATAAATTTTGTTGAGAAACGGTATCACTTCAAACGAGTGCGTTTAATGAAATTAAAGGTAATTAATTGTAGATATAAATCTTGGTTATCTCAATTTGTTGAAGCATTAAGTTATGGTGTCGGTAAAAATTACACTCGGCGATTACCTACAGTTTCAACTAGGGAGGTCATTAATTTAATATAAGTAGAACAATGTTTCGATGTTCAAATTAGCTATAATAAAAATTAACTGGCACAAGTAACGACCAAAAGTAAACATTGATACCTCAATTCTGAATTTATACAGGATGTTTCATTGGTAAATGTTTCACAGGAAACATTTAGGTATGGTACAGCTTCTGGAAAAACCATTTTTGACAAAAGTATTCACCAGAAAAGTATAATAGAAAAATATACATTCTTGTAGGGTTATTAACGTCATTTATTTCATATTTATTATTTTGTATTGCTGTAGATTGCTCCTCATATTTTAAATTTTTTTTTTCATTAATAAGCGACTACAACTAGCAGTTAACTTTGATCTGTTGGTTTGAAATTGAACCTAACCTAACCTTATCTAATCTAACCTAACCTAACCATAACATTCATAAAATCTATATTTCTGAGATTGCTGAGTTCAAAATTGATGTTAAAAATAAGAAATTGAGAACTGTCATACTAAAAAGAAAGTGTCAAACAAAAGCAATTATTAAAATTGATAAACTCCACCTATTTTTGGTGTTGTTTCACATAGCACTAGTACTATATTTAGAGTGATCACTAGAACATGTACTTGTATTTATTTTTGTTTTTGGGCGTAACAAGAGTACCTAGTATTATTAATAATTATGATAAAAATTTAAATATCTTGATGTAACAGGAAAACTTAAGTCCGCTTGCTACACCGAAAAAAAATCATACTGCGGCAGTAAGAAAGATTGTATTGTATATGCCTCAGCTAGAAGGTTTTACTGTGGCAGTAATACAAGATTTACTAATATTTAAATTACTAAAAATTTGATTAACTGTGGCGGTAAAACTATGTTTCTACTGTGGTAAAATATATTTACAGAAGCAGCAATTTTTTCTTACTAATGCAATGAAATTGTTTAACTACTACCGATACGGTTTTATTACTACAGTAAGAATATCTTACTACTGTGGAAAAAATGTTTGACTAGTGTCGTAAGACAAATTATTTTATCAGTTAAGGGCATTCCTACAGCAAAAACAGAGGTTTTGCTCGTGGCTAATTGTACCTTTATTTTTTTAAATTATTTAAAACTGCTTGTTGAGGCTACAAGAGAAAAGGTGTTGCTAGGGATTTATAGAAATAAAATAATGAATATTTTTTTAACATTGCTAATATTGAGGGGAAAAAATGTTAAAAATTAGGTATTTTGAAATGCAGTTCACGCCGTTATCAGAAAAAATTTGAAAAATCTAATTCTTTACACCTCTAGTATCGCCCTTTAACAATTTTTCAAGTTTTTCTTTTTTCAAAAAAGTTAAGAAATAAGGTTGTAAGGTTGTTGGCAGTAATCGGCTGAACCTCTGCACGCTGTATTTTTCGATCTATAATGTGGCGCCATCCACACTGAAATTTATTAACACCGAAACTTTTATATATGGGCGTGTTTTACATTTTGGACGGGGTAAAAATTGTTACAAGCCATTCATGAATTAAAGAACTTGTATTCTGGATATCTATTTATTCGTAAGACTAAAAAATAAATGTAAAAGAGTTGATACAATAATTTTTAAGAGTAAAAAAATCTGTTTTTAATTTTTCTTAACTATTATATAATAAAAGGGAATTTTTTTGTAAAATTTCGAATAATATTATAAATACCTACAGTGTGAAAACCACTTATGGAATAATAAGATTAATTCTGCTCTTAATTTTTGCTGTATCAATTTTAAAAACGAATATGAAATATGAATAATAAACCATGATACAAATAAACAATTTAAAACTTTTGTAAACATGGTTTCCTGAAAATGCTTGTACGAGTGTGTGAGTATGTTTATAGATAGTTTCACAATTCATAAAATTAATTCAGCCTATTTCCAAAATATTAAACTCATAGGCTTATGTTAAAGGGATTTATTAGGTTTTATATAAAAAAAACAAATTAACTGATTTAATTAAATTTTACTACAAATCTTTAAAAAAATCTAGCTACAAAATCTATATTACAATTTCTAATCAGTATTGAAGGAAAAAAGATAGGGGCAGTGGGGGACTGGATATGTCGTCGTAAGGATATAATTAAACACTTCAGGTAGGCATAGATGAATTCCGGACAATAAACGACATTAAATCGACAAGAATAGAATATATTGCGGTCCTCTTATAGGCATATTTCTAAATTTTCTTGAATCGATAATTTCAGGTAAAATACAAAATACAAGTAAAGTAAAATTTGCAAACAACCAGTTTCATGCTTCTTGCCCAGAATTCAGAATCATAAAATATTGTTTTAAAACGTGAGGTGTCCAAACCGCAAGTACACAATTTGCAATTGTCCTTGTACCTGATAATACCAGTTATCTATTTTATTAATGCCATCCTTTTTCCAAAGGGAAATTTTTTTTGTTTTAATACCTTCTTCAGGCGTCATATTTTTCACCTCTTTTTTTAAAGGAAAATGTTTACGCTTTAGTCTCTTTGTTGTTAATCTTAGATGTACCTAATTCATTTCTAAATGTCTGCAAACACAACACAATGCACAATCCCGAAAAATATTTATAAACAATGTAAAAAATCCCGCAGAGCACTATTAACGAAACAAATTTAAATAAATCTTGACCTATATAGTTTCTCGCTCTAACGGCAAAATAAGTGGGAAAGGGATAAATACTCAACTGACACGCTCGCACCCCCCTGATATTTTAAGTTCGCAACCGTTTGAAGGATGAGCCTTAAGCAGTTTTACTACACTAGCAGTTAAATTGTCGTACCAATGCGGTATGACAATATTACTGCGGCAATATAACCATATGTTCTATGTGGTAATCCTGGTATATCCTGCATACCCGTATATACCAATACAAAAAAAGGAATGCTAAATAAAAAATATACAGGGAGATCCGAACCGACATAAAGCAAGGACATGTAGGGAAACTCAAAATAGGGCGACTTAACGCAACTTACCTCTATGCCAAGTTGCTTTCCTGAGAAGTTATAAGCTTTAAAAGAGAAGTTTCAAATTTAGAAAAAAATCAATATCTCCCTTATACTGGAATTTAGAAGAACCAAATTTGGTACATATTGTGGGTGGACCAAGAGCAGTAAATGACAGTAATTAGAGTTTAATTATAGTATTTTACAGGGTGGATGGGGAATAATGCGAAATTAAAATGTCAGATATTTTTTTAACCCTTTGACGGATTTAAAAAATTTGTACTTTGTTTTGTGGGCCATTTAATTCTAAAACTTTCCTTATTCTAGTTATAATTTTAAAATCCTCTTCGTTTTCAAAAAAAATCGGATTACTAAAAACGCGTGCTATAGGAATGTTACTCAATCGAAAATTCAAAAGTTGGCTATGAAATTAAATGGAATTATGGATAATAGTACTAATTTATAGTAAAACTATAAATATTTTAAATCCTAGCAGAAACAACAATAAAAAAATTCAGTAACAACGGAACACAAAACCTTTGGTCAAGGCATACCCCACTTTTCTTACAATTTAAAACAGACCTCACGTAATTATGTCGTAGAACATTTAAAAATTGGGATAGGGTGGATATCTCAACTCTGGCTGTTAAAATTTTGCGCCTACACACTTAAGTTCAATATGTGAGAGTATAATTTATTTTGTAATTGTTATAATTATACATATGTGTATTTTTTTATTCTGCTTTTGTAATTTTTGTATTTATGTGAATAAATATTATTATCTACAAACTAGCCAGAAGAATGAACAACTGACAAATTGACAAGCACTGTTCAACCTATTTAGACAAGGTTCTCGACTAGTTAATGGTTATAAAAAAATTATAAGCATTTTATTAATAATTGTGGATATCAATTAATATTTATGCATAAATGTTAAAGGCTTATAAAAATTTGTGTCATGTTGATGATTGAACTTTGCGGTAAAAGATATGGATTATTGAGCATGAAAATCATAATTACATGCCAATTTATAAATTTAAATGATCACGCTTGGCTGCACACCGTTCTTATAAAACAACTCCCCAAATTAGGTAGTAATAATATTGGCAGATATTATTCCATTTCCATAAAAAATTCTCCTAATTTCTTCGATTACTTCTAACCTCATTTGTTTGTAACTTTTAACAACAATTAAGCACTTTGTGTTTGTCTTAAATTATCGGTGCATGCAAAAGTATGTTTCGTCATATTGACACTATTAGATTTCTATCTCTTAAAACGATTTTTCTTAGACCATCAATTACTCACCTAAAATTACAATTATTTGATCATTGCTTCAATGTTAAGAATTGTGTAATCTTTCTTCACGGTACAGATAATAGTAACCATGTATTAAGGCAACATTAAATATAATTTTTGATAAACTGTATTGCAAGAATATATGAAATTAATTATTACCAATATGATCATTTGACTTGTGGGTGGGAACAATTATACTGCGCTCCATGTTTATAGAATACGTTCATTTTTAGCGATGGGGGGTAATATTGGGAGAAAGGAAAATATTTAAGACCTAATATGGGATTGGTGTTAGTAAACGACGTATCTATAGTGATATGGGCCGTCGAAGATGCGCACTCGTCGACCCCACTATCAAACTAAATACAATCTCAGGGTGGACTCAGTTGAAGGTTACCTAAAACAAATATAATAATATACAAAATTCACTATTATTTATAATCTTGAGTTTATTGGAATGTTTTCTTTTATCTTCACTTTATTTCCCTCTTCTTTCTTCTTTTGTACACGGCTTGGACTACTGTCTCCTTTCTGGAATTTAATTTAGAATTTCTAATAGTTTTTCTACTTTGTTGTTGCCAAACGGAATTTTAATTTCGAAATTACCCTATGGAATATTTTCCTAAATTTACTTTTAAAACTTCTGGAATTCTTTATATTCTTTTCTTGTTATTAACAATTACTGTTATTTCTTTGGAAAATAATGCTCTTTACTCTATCATAAATATTTAATTAAAGAGTTAAACTTTTTAAAATAACAATCTGACAAATATTCATAATCTGACATTTTTATATCATATAATGACAATCAACCTTTTTTAAAAAAAAAAATCCTGGTCACCTGAATTAATTGATCTTAGGGCCGACAATAGGGATGTTCACTAATTTTCAAATGTATTGTAAATGTTTAGTTTACACACTATATAAACATAAAAACACCACCAAATTAATTAAAAACGGCTTTTTGCTTTAATAAATGAAAAATAAAAACCATATTTTTTTCGAGGCTAAAAAATGACTCCCTTCGTCGAGGCTAGCGTCTGTGACGTCAGCTCCTCTATTTACCGTTCCGGCGCCATTGTTTATTGTGTTGAAGTTCGTGTGTGATTGTTATTCCACTGTTATTCTGTGATTAAAAACGTTAAAAATGAGTGAAAATACTGCAAATAAATGGTGTTTTGTTCCTGGATGTACAAATACTTCAAAAAATAGTCCTAATAAGATTTTTATCAGCGTTCCGAAAAATTTAAAACGTAAAAAGAAGTGGTTTGCTGCAGCTAGGAGAGATTTAAAGGATGTTTCAATAAAAACTTCGTTCTATTGCTGTGAAGACCACTTTAATGTAAGTTTAATTTAATCTAAATAGTTTTTACAAGTTTTAATATATTTTTTCTTTCTTTTAGCTTGAGCAAGATATGGAAAATTATATGGAGTACAGATTAAGTAAGGTTTCAGCTCGGATGAAATCTGAAATAGTTTCCCAAATTTTTTTGTGCCAACCTGACAAAAAAGAAAGTGTACCTAGAAGTACTAGTGAGAAAAGGGCTTATAAAAGGAAAATTGCAGAGATTTTAAATGACCCAGTAGTGCCAGTACCTGAGACAATAATGGCAATAGATATTATAGACAATATGCAACCAAGTACTTCCCATCAGCCTGAAACTGCAAAAAAGGCTGCAACTAGAGAAGTTTCAGAGCCTTCTAAACATGATTTTTGTTGTCAAGCTCGTCCTATTAGTTACCGCAGTAAAGGAACTCAAGTGGTGGACCACAAAAAGACAGTAATGAACATAGCAACATCACCTTTAAAATTTGCCCACCCAAAACCCATCAACATTGCAACAAAAATGATTGTAAAAAACTTTGGAGTTTGATAGTGACAGTAGTAGTGTACGTAGTGTAGAACCAGTGGAAATGTCTCCTAATTTAGACATTTGGCAACCTTCTCAGGAAAGTAGTGATAGTAGTGAACTTGAAGAGGATAAACAGAAAAAACAGGTCCAAATTCGAGGAATGTTCATTGACATTATTGAAGAAAAATTACGCATGTATACTGGTGTGCCAAAAGAGAATACAGAATTTATAAATATTTTACAAAATAAATCTAATTTAAAAAGCATTTCATATATTTAACATTATATAAAATTAAAACTAACGACTCATTTGAAAAAATTGGCGATTTATTTGGTGTATCGAAGACATATGCAAATAAGATATTTCACAAAACATTAGTTACTATGGCTCATTTAATGAAGAAAGTTATTTTTTGGCCTAGTGCCCTTTCTATTAAAAAAAATCTGCCAATACAGTTCAGAATTACATTTTCAAAAGTACAATCTATTATTGATTGCTTAGAAATTGAGATTCAGAAACCAAGTTCAGCTAAACAGCAAGCCTTAACTTGGTCAGATTACAAAAAATGTAACACTGTGAAATATCTTATTTCAACAACACCAGATGGTCTTATCAATTTTATTTCTAAAGGATATGGTGGCCGTACTAGTGATGCAGTTATATTTCAAAACTGTGGATATTTAGAAGTACTTCCTGAAAACTGTGCAGTGATGGCTGATAGGGGATTTAAAAAAATCGAAACATTTTTAAATAAGAAAAACTGTAGTTTAGTGAGGCCTCCAAGTGTTATTAATAAAGAACAAATGTCGAAAGATGATGTTCTTCTTACAAAACGTATTGCAAGTGTTCGGATTCACATTGAAAGAATTATAAAACGTGTTAGGGATTTTAAAATGCTTGGTCCACATGCTACAGTAAATTTAGATTTAGTTCAGAAACTTGACAATATTATAGTTATAGCTTGTGCAATAATTAACTTACAGCAGCCTATAATAAGACAATAATCTGTACACGATAGATACTTAATACTTTATTTATTTACAAATACATATTTACTATTATGAAAATAAAACATTTATTTTATTATTTACTTGCAGCTATCATATAAAATAGGAAATACATAGTTTTTCCAAAAAGAAAGTGCATTTTCAATAATATTTTCAGTAAATTCGGCATCATAATAAACTTCCTGTATAGTGTATTCACTTGTAGTTTCAAAATTTGGGTGAGCAACACAAAAATAACCTTTTACTACATTAGTAGCCAACATTTGTAAATTAATTTGTGCCAAACATTTTTTACTTATTTCTTTATTTTTATTAATGTACCTTTCAAAAGTCTTATCAGAAATAGGGCATTTCACTTCAATCACAGCATCTTCTGTCATCCCATCAGGTGAAGCACCTATAACAGCACATTTTTGAAGAATAGTAAAACCACAAGTTTTCACATTCACTTTTAGTTGCTTTTTGACCTCCACAATCACTGCTTTTTCCAATTTTTTACCTCTATTTGCAGCGAGGGTGTTAAATTTTTTTGCTACTCCTATAATTTGATTCACTAAGGATCCACTTGAAGTTTTACACACTGCCATTTCATACAATTTTGAAGCAGTTATACGACCATAGCGAAGCTCAAACCATAGTGAGTCGTCGCTCTGTTCGTGACTCAAATTTGAGGCTCTTTGGATGTCTTCTGTATCCATATTTTGTGTACAAAAGTTTACAAAACTATCTGCTGTTTGTTGTAAGCCACTGCTAATAAATTTCATCATCAGTTGATGAATAGATAGCCTCCGAACTGAAGTCAATGTTCCATAATGTGAATTTATAGGGCATGCATAATTTGGTTTACTTGTTGCTTCAAGTACTTCTTCAAAAAATCCTGAAGCATCCGGCATGGTTAAGGGATATTGCTTCTTTTTTTTACCAATATTTTCAGCTTCGATGAACTTCTCTTCTGAACCTACTTGCGACAAAGCTGCTTTTTTCCAATAACAATCCACTTCCGTTGGAGCAGGCTCCTCCGATCAACGATGCAGCCACATTAAAAATGCGATTGCATGTTTGCAACCTCCCTGAGAAGCAACACAACTAATGCATGACACTTCTAATATGGTTTCAGCTTCCTCATCGATACATGCAGTCACAAAATATGGCTTATCTCGAACTTTATGTTCGGGACAAATCCTAGCTGTTACACAGCATTTGCTTCCAGTCCTTTTAACCTGAACATAGCCAATGGCGGAGTCTCCATAACTTGCTCGTGCAGATCTAAAACAAAAAATATATTATAGATATTAATAGGTACTAGTCCTATTAGATATTGTATAAACTCCAAAACCTTATTTTGGGCACATAGCTATGAATGTTATTCAAATAATAGTAATTTAACATGTAAGTACTTACTGGCTTGTTTTGGCTCCACTGGTTTGTGGTTGATTAAAGTCTTTATTTAAAATTAAGAAATCTGATACCATCGTAACATCCACATTTGGTAGGTTATGTGAATCGGCTTTTTGAAATCCTTGCTCCATTTCTTGTTTTAAACAAAAATTAAAATATTGAATACACGAATCAACAATCAACTCTCTGAACACAACAAAATATACTAAAACAATATTTTTATACACGTAAAAGGTTCTAAAATGCGAAGAGATTAACCCAAAAGCAGGTAGCCAGGTCAAAATAACATCAGCTGGCTCGGCGGGATTTAATCGATAAAGGAGGTGACGTCAAGCCAATCAGAGAGCCTTCCTTGAATTCAAACGAAGATAGTATTTTTAATTGAGTTTTTTGTATAGAAAGACATTATTTATATTTAATATGTTTTATTAATGTGTTATTAGGATTATTTTTCGATCATTTTATGTAGTTTACACGCGATTTTAATTTTTTGTGAACATCCCTATTGCGATCTATCTCAATTCCCCTAAATTTGATGAACATTTGGTAACTTGCCTTGGCTGGTTACCGAATGGAAAACAAATTTATAGCATATCACCATCATTCAATGTTACTAATAACACATATCTTACATTTGAAATTTATACACGTCTTGAATATTGAATATCCCCCTAATTTCTTCACTGTCGATATATTTTAATTTATAACTGTTCTCCCCATTTTCTGTAACTATTTCGTATGGACCTTCAAACGGAAATTGTAATTTAGCACAAAGATTTTTCCTTTTATTCGAAACTCTTAAAGCTTTCACTATAACCAAATCCTCTTTTTTAAATTTTACTCTCCCCTTTATGTTCCGGTTCTGTTTTTCAATGAATTTTTTAGCATTCTGATTCAAATTTCCGTTAAATTTGTATTCTAGTTTAGTTTCTCCTATAAAATTTTGCCCTCTATAAAAATTTTGACTTTCGCTGTTTCCTATTTCCCTTTCTTGCTCGGTTTTGATTTCTTCAACTTTTTCTTCTAATCTGTGCAATTTCTCTGTGGTGTCTGTGGTGTGGGACTCCATATTTTCCATTCCCTCTTTCCATTTTTCATCAACTTTTGCCTTAATTTTCACATCTTGTAACTCTTCAAATTCCGTTACTCTGGTTATTAATTCTACTCTCATCTCAATTTTTGTCTTCTCATTCACCTGCTCAACCTCTGCTATTCTTTCCATCATCTCTTTTCTAATGTCTTGTTTTGTTTCTTCTACTTTTTTTACCATACATTCCATTTTAAACTGCATTCCTTCCTTCAACTTATTATTTATTTGATTCACCCTTGCACCAATTTCCCCTATGTCTTCTCTCATCATTTGTTGTACATGTTTCATCTCCTCCATATTTCTATCGCATTTTTGTTGCAACCCATCCATTTTGGCTTCAATTTTTTCTCCATTTGACTTCATTTCTGCTATCATTCTTGCTTCCATTTGCTCTCCATTTGATTTTACTTCTCCCAACATTCTTGTTTCCATATTTTTCAACATTTCCAGAATTAAATTTACATTATCCCCTTGTGAGTTATTGTCTCCCGAATTGTTACCTCTTTCTGTCATTTTGTCAGTTAAATTTTTTCCACCCCTCAATATCATATACTAATTAAAATTTTTTTAATGATGTACCAAATTTTAATCCTAATTTATTTGTTAAACTTTTCTACCTTATTAAATTTTGTAAGAATTTGCTCGTATACTTTATGTGTTATCAGTACAAAGATCAATGGTACTACCTTACAAATTTGAATTCCCTTCTTACCACCGCCGACACCAATTAAAAGTTTTAAGATCCTTCTCCAGGAAAAAGCCTCACACGTTTGGGCGCCACGTTGATATGGGCCGTCGAAGATGCGCACTCGTCGACCCCACTATCAAACTAAATACAATCTCAGGGTGGACTCAGTTGAAGGTTACCTAAAACAAATATAATAATATACAAAATTCACTATTATCTATAATCTGGAATGTTTTCTTTTATCTTCACTTTATTTCCCTCTTCTTTCTTCTTTTGTACACGGCTTGGACTACTGTCTCCTTTCTGGAATTTAATTTAGAATTTCTAATAGTTTTTCTACTTTGTTGTTGCCAAACGGAATTTTAATTTCGAAATTACCCTATGGAATATTTTCCTAAATTTACTTTTAAAACTTCTGGAATTCTTTATATTCTTTTCTTGTTATTAACAATTACTGTTATTTCTTTGGAAAATAATGCTCTTTACTCTATCATAAATATTTAATTAAAGAGTTAAACTTTTTAAAATAACAATCTGACAAATATTAATAATCTGACATTTCTCATATAATGACAATCAACCTTTTTTTAAAAAAAAAATCCTGGTCACCTGAATTAATTGATCTTAGGGCCGACAATTGCGATCTATCTCAATAGATTTTTAAGTCAGAGGAAACGGGGAAATGTTAGTAAACCAAGAAACACGTAGGAAAAATAGTTATTTATGTATCAAGGGTATAAATAGATGTTTATGCCCTGAGGGCGACATCTTACGAACCCGAGGGCCTCTGGCCCGAGGGTATGTAAGTCGCCCGAGGGTCCTTTCTTTGTATTTAAATAAAGAGATTCCGACTTTGGACAAAATAATGACTGTTGTAGCAGAAGTAGATACGATTCCCAAATTTAGACGAAATACGCTATGGAAAATTCTAAAGGAAATTTGTTTAAAGTACGAGTCGCATAAAAAACGAAAATTTTTGAATGAGACAAAAGAAATTATTTGCTGGAGAACACAATACTTAAGAAGTATTAAAAAGTTTTGGAGCGTGGGAAGAACTATCTTTTATTTAGATAAAACATGGTTGAATGAAGTACACACTGTTTCTAAAGCATGGATGGACACCAATATTTCAAATTGCGTCAGGCATTTTTGGAGGGATATTCAACAGGATTAAATGCTCCTCGAGGAAAAGGTCGCAGACTAATAATCGCACACATTGGCAGTGAACATGGTTTTGTAGAAAATAGTTTATTATATAGTCAAACAAAGATTACCATGAGAAAATGACCTCTGATGTTTTTAAAGATTATTTTTCCCACCTATTGGACTTTTTGCCAAGTGCTGTAGTGGTTGTCTTAAATAACGACAGTTATCATTCAAAACTGGTAGAATAGTTACTAACGAGTCATGGAAAAAATAAGATATTAAAGAGTGGCTCCAGAGCAAAAATATTTCTTTTGACGACACCATGCTGAAAACGGAATTACTGCAAATTGCAATGCTTCATGCATTAATTTATATTTAGTTCTTACTTTTTAATATGTAACATGATTTTATTTTACTTTTAATTTTTATTTTAATTTGAATTATGCTTTAAAAAAACTTCGGTTCTACTAGTCCAAGAGCCAGCGCATAAAAAACTGTTTGGAATCACTAAGGCTAATTTTTGTACAGCTTTTTATATTCGATGTGTACACAAACATACTGCGGTCAGTCAAGCGAATCGTAGAACAGGTGGCTCAGGTAGGCAATCAAAGGTGTTATATTTGCCGAGGTATTCCAATACGTTTACTAAGGCTGAAATTTGTTACACATCTTTTAAATTGCATATTAATTAAAGTTATCTTTGTCAGTCAGCTGAATATGGGGACGGAGCTGGTCAGTCAGCTGATATATGTGCGCAAAAAAATTAGTCTTGTGCAATTCATTTACTATACTTGAAATTTTCTTTGGGATTATTAAATATTATTTTATATATAAAAAAACCTGTCAGTCATCGATTTGACAGAACAATACCCGTCAGTCAGTAAGTAAACGAATAAAAATATCACTCGCGCGCTCATTATCGCAGGTGCAGGCTTGCTTATCATCGAACTTTAACACGTAATTTATTAAGGATAATAGAATATTAAAATGATTTATTTTTTTATAAACAATGTACAATGTAAAAAAAGATCACTTAATTAGTTATTCATTTTCGAATTCGTCCTCGGACTCATCGAATTCGTTGATGTCGCTTTGTTCAGATATGTCGCCGTCGGTGGTTTCTGATAGTGAATCTGAAAAATGATTGTAATTGCTATAAATAATGATAATAATAATAATTATTATATTTTAGTTTTTCACCCATTATTGACATACCTGAATTTTCGCGTTGAGGTTGAATTACGACATCGTTCACCAATCGAGGTAATTGATCGCCTTGAAACCAATCGAACTCGTACTTCTCCTCGACTACTTTCCAGCCATAATCGATTGGAGAAAGTTCAGTTGTTATTTTTGCATGTGCATTGCGCCAAATATTTGATATGTAAGCAGCTCTTAAAAATTGTTGTAATAATTCTGTCTGGCTTGGTGGCATACTAGATCCATCAACATTTTGTATTTTAATCTTGAACGAATCAGTGACGTCACTGGAGCATTTGTATGTTTTCGAAAATAAAACAAACCGTGCCTCATTTACAGATTTAATTTTTTTCATGCCGTATAAGTGGCACACAAATTCTTCAATTTTCTCGAAGACCTCACTCCTCATATCGTCGTTCAGAAACCCCAGATCGGCGAAAGCTTTTTGAAAATCTTCCCGTTGACAAAGCAGTTGCAGAGGTCTTTTTTTACCCTTTTTATAGAAGGCAGGGTTAAAATCGCATCCGGTAAAAGCGTGCAGTCCTGGCATAGCATTACACAAAGAGTTTCCGAGCTCTTTGTACAATTCATTTACGTCAATAATTCTTTGCCGGTTTCCAGTTCCAACTTCAATCCAAATCTTCGATGCATTAGATAACTTTTCCATGTTTCCTAGCATTATGACAAGAATATCAGTGTCTGAACACCGGATCATAATGATTGAGTCTTGTACGATATTACATGCATGGAAAATTATTTTAGTATCCGTTTCCTCGTGGGATGGACACGAAAAACTGTCTTCAATCCTGCTATTTACTTTGCCATCGTTTACCGTATACTGATAGCACTGATCATAATTTAATTGAATGGTTTTAATACCAAAGTATGGTGCTAATTCATCGTTGGCCCAATGATCAATTAGGAATTTTACGAAAGCTTCTTTGAAATTAATATTTTTCAATTCTTTCGAAAAATCTGCGCTACATTTTTGATCTGGACCAGATATATTATAAGCGCGCTTTTCCGAGGTACCACGTAATATATGCTCGCAATCTTTAATCGATGGCAAAAAATATCTGTCAAAAATTACATTCTTAAATTTTCATCAGTTTCAAGCACGCGAGACCGATATTTTATTTCTTTTTTGACTGACTGACGATCATTGTTCCGTCAAATCGATGACTGACAGATTTTTTTATGTTTAAAATAATATTTAATAATCCCAAAAAAAATTTCAAGTATAGTAAATTAATTGCACCAGACTAATTTTTTTGCGCATATATATCAGCTGACTGACCAGCTCCGTCCCCATATCCAGCTGACTGACAAAGATAACTTTAATTAATATGCAATTCAAAAGATGTGTAACAAATTTCGGCCTTAGTAAACGTATTGTAATACCTCGGCAAATATAACACCTTTGATTGCCTACTTGAGCCACCTGTTCTACGATTCGCTTGACTGACCGCAGTATGTTTGTGTACACATCGAATATAAAAAGCTGTACAAAAATTAGCCTTAGTGATTCCAAACAGTTTTTTAGGCGCTGGCTCTCCGTCTATACGGTCATGGGATCTATTCAGCTACCTGTTGTGACAATATTATCTAGGGTGTCTATTCGTCATGCTAGAATAACAAGGTTCTATCTGCATTTTTTCCATAAAATGAGATTTTGGTATATCCAAAGTGTATTTAACAAAATCAATTTTTTAAACCAGGTTTTAGCGCCATCTGCCCTTAGGCAACTGAGTTAGCAATATATTAAAGTTCTATCTGCCATTGTTTATATAATTTTTTTAGTGTTGCAGAGTTCTATTTGAAAATTTTAGAATATCAAGGTTCTATCTATCGTCAGATAGAACTTTGTTATACTTAATTTGCAGATACACCTCTGTTTTACCAAGGTGCAGTATGACAATATAACCTTAAATTATTTGCTATTTTGATTCAACCTGTTGTGTCTGTTCCAATTACAAAAAAGTTTGTTATATTATATTGATTCCATCGTTGTTTAATACGCAATCAAGTGAATATGAACTCTAGAACATCTAAAATTTTAAATCTGGGTAAGAATTTGTAAAATTGTAATTAAATTTGTAGGTAATTATTGTTCGTCTTGTTTTAGCGAAGTCGGTTGTTAATGATTCCACTTTGATGCCAAATGATTTAGAACATGAAAATGAGTGTTCTGATGCGGCTATTTTTGAAGCAAAAGGTTAATATATTACGAGTACATCCTTAATTCTTCGTTCGGTTCAAATTCTAATATTTATTATAGGTTCTCCAAGTAGTAGGAGTGGTGTTATTACGAAACAGGTAGAGCCCGTGGCCGCTAAGAAAAAAATAGAAAAAAGCTGGGTTTCTGAATCGATGGATTGTTTTAACATTATTGGTCAGTATATTTTTAAAAGTATGTGTAAATATGAGTCTTAAAAGATTGCCACTATTTGAATACCTTTCATTTCTTTGAATTACAGTTCCATTATTGGATGAAATTGGTATTTCAAATGAGGTAGAGGTCGAAAACGAAAGAAATGATTTAGAAAAAGGTAGTACCATCACAAAATTGGGGGATAACTTGGATTATTTGGAGTAAGCTAAAAGCATTTTTTTATTTAAAATTTGCTTATTTGGTAAATTTTAGATCGCTTTCTGACAACGAGCTTTTAAGTGTGGCTCAAATATGTGAAAAAAATTTAAGGCCTCCTGAAGACGCTATCTATTCTGAAAGTGCAGCTGGACTATGCACACTTAAAATACCTACAAACCCAAATGAAATTGAAAAAATTGAATCTGAAGAAGTTTACTTGATCCATAAGGATATAACAACGAATGATAATGAAGATTTACCGCTAAATAACGATATTGAAAATAAATTACAAATAAATAAATCCAATAATAATAAGGAAGTTGAAAACTTAGAAGATACTGCAGTCGCTGACGAGCTTGTTGCACCAAATCGTCCTACAAAGCGAAAGAGAGAGAACGTTAAGAAAAGGCTTTGTAAACCAGAAACATGGAAGATTAATCAAAGGAAAAAGATGTATCAGTCTGGAAAAGAGTACATTAGTGTTAGGGGAAAATCAGTTTCAGCTAAAAAAGTAGTTAATAAAAAGGATTGCCTTAGAACATGTAAATTCTCTTGTGGAAAAAAAATTGGCGAAACAGAAAGAAAATCAATTTTCGAATTATATTACAGTTTCACTCAAAATGAAAAGTATCTTTTCTTGAAAAGTACAACCGAAAGATACGTGAAAGGACGAAGAACTGTAGATCATTCACGCAGAAGTTTTACATTCAGGTATTTTTTCACTGTTAGGGAGGAAAGATTACGTGTTTGCAAGCTATTCTTTCTCGGCACACTCAATATTTCACAAAAACCTGTATATACAGCCCATAGTGTAGAATCAGAAAACACACCTAAGAAAAACATGAGAGGTAAGACTGGAAGCAGAAAAATTTATGATGAAACAAAAAATATTGTTATGGATCATATATCAAAGTTTCCGGTTCTGGAATCTCATTACTGCCGAGCTAGTTCAAATAAGAAATATTTAGAAGCCACTTTATCGGTTTCAAAAATGTATGACTTATATTTAAAACACTGCAATGAAAACAATGTAGCTAACCCAGTCAAACTATCTATGTACAGACATATTTTTAACACAAATTTCAATTTATCTTTTCATAAACCAAAGAAAGATATGTGCGAAAGATGTTCGAGGTATTATCTAAGAAAGAAAGAAAATAACCTGGATGAAGAGGAAGAGGAAGAAATGAGAAGGCACATGGCTGAAAAAACAGCGATGAGAGCAGAAAAGGATCGAGACAAAAAAAGCGAGGTTCCAGTTCTATGTTTTGATTTAGAGAATGTTATAACCTGTCCCAGAAGTTATGTTGGAAACCATTTTTATTTACCCAAACTTAGTATGTACAATCTTACAGCTCACCTTTCTTCCACTAATACTGTTTATTGCGTAATTTGGATTGAGACTATGCAGGGTAGAACTGGTAACTGCTTAGCCAGTGCGTTTCGTAAAATTGTTGACAAGATTTTAGAAGATAACAACATAGAACATCTTATCACTTGGAGCGATAGCTGCGTTCCTCAGAATAGAAATTCGTTTATATCGTTTTGTGTATTAGACATTCTTAGACAGAATCCAGATTTACAAAGCTTGACCATGAAATATTCTGTGCCAGGTCATGGGGCTGTACAGGAAGTCGATAACGTTCATAGTCAGATAGAGAGACATATGGCTTTGAAAGAGTTCTATTCTCCTGTTGGTTTCATTAAAGAGCTTAAAAATGTGAATAAAAAGAGACCATTTGTAATAATGCAAATGAAAACTGATGATTTTAAAAATTTTGAAGAGTGCGCCTCCAAAATGAACTATAATAGAATTCCGTTTACAAAAGTTACATCTATGCGATTCAAAAATTCTGATGTAAATTATGTGGAGTATAAGTTGAGTCACACTGAAGAGGACTTTTCTCAAAAATCATTAATTCATGATGTAGTTCCGCGCTTGACCAGAAAAAATAAAACTGCCGCCATTCCTCAACCACTGAACTCGTTAATCCCTAAGACGCTACAAAAAACGAATGGCCTTTCCAAAGAAAAAGTTCAAGCCATTAAAAAAATGATGGCTTGTATGCCTCATAATGACCAACTTTATTATAAAGCCATTTTTCATTTGTAAGATTTCGTTAGGTACCTTCAATCTTTTGTTTAATTTTAATAAGAGTTTAAACTTTTGTATTTTTCATTTCGTTTACTGTAAATACATTATTTTTTTTTAATTTATGGTTTCATTTAATTCATACCTATGGTAATAATAACATAGTTCTAACTACCACTTGGAACTATTCTATTCTGACAATAATACCTCAAAACCACCAAAATAAAGCAACAAGGTTCTAAGTGGTAGTTACAACCATCTTAAATTAACAAAAAACTATATTTGTGAGTAACAAAGTTCTATCTGCGATTTTGGTTATTTCAAACAAATACTAAAAATAGAAAGTTTTGAAATTTTATCTTATATATAGGTAGATCAAAAATTCTAAAATAATCTGGTAAAATTTTATTCTAATCAATGCAAAGATAAACAATCTATGAGTTTTACAAACTTTAACAGTAAATTACTCAATTTGTTACTTTGCTCAGATACCACTATGTTATTCTAGCGTGACGTATTGTGTTTGGGTTAGTTAATCCCTAATTACAGTGTGGACTCTTTGAAAAATAACAACTATGACTATTTTTCAATAGAAATGTATACTACCTTTAGTTATTTTTCATGAACCACCCTTGCTTGGGCTTTGAAGGATTTGCATTTAAGTAAAATGAATTCAATGTGCTGCTACCTCCAAACAAATGAACTGTAACTCAATTAAATAAATATTTACAGATTCTTTTAATTAATACTGCTGCTATTTCTGTCGCCGTAACTCAGTTATCACCTTTGATATTTAATATTTTATACTGTTTTATTAACAACAGCTGACAGAATAAGGCAGAATAGAGTTATAAATATCTAGAAAAACATACACATACATAATGTAGTACAAATAACCTTTTCTTATTATATTAAATAAATAATGGTCATATTTCATAACCGACAAATTGCTAATACAGGTCAGCAGAGAATTTATGTTTCTAAAACCATTCTACGATATTTTTTATGATTTCGTTAAAAATAACGGAGAGATGATAATGTACTTATATATTTTTAAGATATGCAATAAATCCTTACATGGATAAATATTACAAGGATACCTTTCAGTAAATTATTATTGTTGAGGATTAACTAATTTAAAGTTAAACGAATAAATACAGTAATAATTTAAAGATTTACATCGAGATTTGAAAGCAAAAGTGATGAAAATTAAGCATATAGTAAAATCGTTTCCCAATATAATTCATAGTTTTATCAAGGTAAAAAAAACTGTTTCAATATAAATATATTCTTCAGATTTTATCAAGAATAAGAAACTAGTATACTAATTTAAAAAAACGCAATAGTTAACATAGTTTCCTTAATGAAAATATGTTGTTTATCAAATTTTCTAAATAGCATTAGCACTGTTGTCTTTATAGACATTCACAAGGCTTTTGACTAAGTCTGACAGATATATATATGATAAAAAGTTGACTACATGAGCAGTTGCTCTCCAAATTGTCATGCTGATTTTTTTGGTTTCAATTTCTTAAATGCTTCAGTTAAATTTTTATCAGTTATTATATCTAAAGTAAAAGTATCATTGTTTCTTTGATGGTATCATTACGAACTTTATCTCTTCTTGAAATGCCGAGTGATCTTCGCATTGCATCTATTTCCACCGCTTCCATTCTTTTCTTATATATTTCAGTTAATCTCCAATTCTCTGATCCGTATAATAAACTACTTTTTATTATAGAATCGTATATATTAATTTTTCTCTCCTTTGTAATATTTTTGGTCCATAGGATACTATTAAAACAGGATATTGATTTTTTTGCTGTTGTTATTCTACTCTCTATTTCTTTGTTGTCCGTTCCGGTTATATCAAAATTTACACCCATGTAGTCGTATTCCTGACAGTATGTTATGGTTCTTCCATTGTTCAATGTTAGATCACTAGGTACTCCACCATTATAGAGATATTTGGTTTTTTGGATGTTTACCCCAGCTTTCATATTCCTTCATCAACTTGCGAATCATATACACCATATCCTCCTTGTCACTAGATATAACTGCTTGATCATCGGCAAACTGTAGTGTGTAGAGGGTTGTGTGCTCTAGTTCTATTCGCATTCCTTGAATTTTCGATAAAATCTCTTAGTACTCGCCCATACAATCTGCTAAATTTACTTGTTACTGTTAATCCTCTATAATCAAAGAAATGATGGGCATGGGAGGAAGTATTTCTGACGACATTGAAACAAAACAATTAACGTGGTATGGACATATTCAAAGGATGTCAGAAACGAGGCTCCCTAAACAAGTAATGAACTGGCAACCGACAGAACGTCGGAAAAGGAAAATACCAAAGACCAGTTGGAGACAAGGAGTGACCAAAGCCATGAGTGCCCGGTTCTTTTGTGAACCACTAGGAAAATTTATGACTTTTATTAGAGGTAACAAATTTTGGAACACACTGTTCTACGATATAATCTCAAATTTCATAGAATTTTTGTAATGTGTCATTTACATTATTTTTATGTAGAACTAAATCCCAGTTTGCAACCCTTACTCTGATGCTTAGTTGTTCAAAATTAGCTTTTTTGTAGCTATATCTTACTTTATTTATATTGTTATTTAAAACTGCTTGCTTTTGAATCTTTATAGATATATTTAATGCAGGATGGTGTATATCTTCCGTAACAAACGGAGTGCTCTCTTTCGTAATGTTTTAAATGTTCAAATGATTTTTTGATGTGATAACTACATCTAACGTTTTACCATTTTTATTAGTGATATCATTAAGTCGTTTAAATGAGTTAAAATCCATAAAATCAAAGAAATTGTTGAGATACATCAAAGGGCAGTATCCAGTGAGAAAAACTGCCGTTATGTATTTTTTGCTCATTCCAGAAGACACTTTGCTCTTTTTTTTTTAGCTTGCTGGTGTATTCATCTACTAGGATTGTAGGATCCTGATCCCGGGAACGGAGTCACTCTTTGGCTTTAGCACCTTCTTTTGTGAGTTTATTAGCTTCCTCATTTCCTACTATCCTCCCTCTATGACCTGGCATCCACATTAAGGTGACCTTGTTGTTTCTGGTCAGTTTTTTAAGAGTTTTTACATTCCCAAACCTACTTTGAGTCATACGTAAAAGAAATCAGAACCTTTAAAGCTACATGGCTGTCAGTAAAAATATAGATGTCTAAAATATAGATTTTTACCTTTTACTCAACAGTTTCGCCTTAAACTGAATTCAGATTTTGTATGAAGGCACACACATTTAAGACATTCCGCAAAATAAAAGGTCTATCAGCTTAAGATATTGTTATAACTAAAGAAGGTCCAAAATACCGACTAATGCAACATTAAAAAAATAAAAGTACTTTTACATAAACTATACATATGTCTGCCATCAATTTAAAAGAGATGCTAATATATTTTTTACCTGGTCATTACTTCTCTATCTATTGACAATAATTTATGATAAGAGATTGTATCTAATCAATTATATATTCAACAAACAAGCTGCTAATAAATTATGTTACAACAATCGGAAAAGATATCACCACAAAAGGTTTTTTTGTTTAAATAACAAGCATACAACGTTATATTGACACCCACACATTCTTACCGTGTCGACTACTGTTATTACTTTGAGTTTATGGTAATTTTTATATCAAACAGCTCTTCAAAAGTAAAGAATGTTTACTACTTATTTTAAACATTGCAGAATTGTTAAGACCAAATTATTGTTTAAAATATAAGACGTTAGATGTGGATTAAATCTGGGTATTTTTTATCCATTTTATCCGTTTTCAAGGCTACGACAGGTTATAGAATATTATTAAACTGTTTAACTAAAATATCAACCAAAAGCTTTGCATAGAGCTCTCGTGATCTCTATTCGTGTAAATGGGAAAACAAAAATTGGGGTTGTAATAGATGAAGACCTAATAAAATAAGTAAAAACTGTAAATATCATATGCGCCATTGTTGATAACAATGATATTAGTGGAGCTATTAGTTTATTTACCGTAGAATTTATCTCTACCAATAGTCTAGCCTAATTTGTACAAGCCCGAAGCGAAGGGTTCATATCCAGTCTTTAGGATATCGACTCCCGCGCCCCTTTGCCATCCACCCCCGGCCCTCCTGAACCGGTCTGTACAAATTTCCATTCTTCGGTTCAAAGAACAGACTTGTTGTCTTGTTCGTTGAACCAGCTGATGCTAGGCATCTTTTTCTGGTATCCTCTTCTTGTCCCTCTCGGTTTTGGTAGGCTTCTTTTGTCTTCTTGTGTTATCCGATTAGGTCGGCCTCGTATTTTTCTTTGGGTCTTCTTCTTGGTTTACCTGCAACATTCGGAGATTATGATTAGAGAAGAAGAAGCTGGCTGTTCGGTCTGACGTACTTCCACTGCCCATCGCCCGGGTCGTAATTCAGCAGATTCCTGAGTTACGCATTTGGATGGTCTTTAAGACTGACAAAACTTACCTCCGCCTTATAATTGATAAGATCTAGAATTCTTTCGAATTCCAGATCTCTGAAGATGTCTTGGTTGCGAACGTACCAGGGTGCGTTCACTGCCTGGCGGATACATAAGTTCTGCTGGACTTGTACCATGTTCCTGTTGGTTTTGCATGTTTGCCCCCCAAGCCAGGGATGCGTATGTCAGGATCGGCATGATCACGATCCCACGGTCCGGATGAGTAGCAGTTTTGTGCGCAGTTGAAGGTCGCCGTTGCTTCTGATCAGATCACTGTAGTGCAGACCTTGCTGTTGTAGCTTTCGCTACTACCGTTTGGACATGCTTCTCCACCAATAGGGAAATCTCCTAATTATTTTATTCTTTTAAATAATTTCGAATGGTTAATAAACTAGAGTTTAATTCATGAAACCGCCTAAGTATCAATAATTTTCGAAATATTCCTTCATAAAGAAGTGGTTTAAAGCGCTCTGTTCCCTTTTTACGAATTGGCCACACCGCATCAAAAGTGAACGCAGAAGAAGGTAAATAGACATCCAACACTGTTCTACATGTTGTTTGTTTACGTTTGTGGAGCTCTGGAGCACGGTGTCTACACTTCTTTGCATTCTAACTGCAATTTCCCGAAAAGAAAATCCAGCTTCCCGAAGTTCCACTATACGACCCCTATCAAACTCACTATGTTAACAAAATCGTACAGGTCTCCGTACCCTAGGCATCGTAACCAATCGTAAAGAATGTCAAGAACCAAAATCAGCAAAATTTGGATCTTTACTACTGCTACAATATTCACAAGGAACACAAAAGGAAGAAAAGTTCTCCCATTATTGAACACAATTCTGTGGAACTGAAGTATTTTCAAAGAAAATAAACATATAATCCACAACAGAATTGTTAACAATATAGAAGATATATCAACGAACTTTGGCCACTTAAGAAACATCCGAAAATATTCTCAGATCAACTGAAATGGTCTCTGGAGAAGAGTCGATGGTGTATAAAGAAGTGGTACAATCGGAGTTATAGGAATATTGGAGATAAAGGAGGTAAAACATGATGATATAAAACCAAAACAACTAAGATGGTTTGGCACGTATGGACAACGAAAGATTACCCAGGGAAGTCCTACTGGGGGCACCAAAAGGACCGGAAAAGAGGAAGATATAGGAAAAGCTGAATAGAAGGAATCCATTACGACAGAGAAAAATGGCGATTGGGAATCGGAATAAACTTAAATTTTCCCCAAATAAAAAATGGTAATTTAAACGAGCATAAAACGATGTTACAATCCGTAAAATTTTAAAAATTAAAAATATGAATAATTTAAGACTAAAAAAATATATAATTTCGCTATAATTATGTAAATTAAAATAATCCCCGTTTAATTAGCTTGATTTATAATGCATTAATTAAGATATAAAATGTTCTTTTAATTATTTTTTTCAAGCAATAAATTAGATCTGTATACGTTTATAGTTGGTAGTTTTATCGACCGTTTTATAATAATAATCATAAACCGAACTTACGCAACAGTGCAACTGTTACTTTAATTTTTTAAGAGAAAATGGATCATTTTCGTTATGGCAAAATTATTTCTTCGTTGCCGCAAAACAACTACACCTTGAGGAAATGAAATATACACCTTCCCATATTTTTGGTTTTAATTCTCGATCAAGACACACTAACGTGTGCATTAATTGTTATTGTTTTAGAACGTTAGCCATTAAAAGTAACTTTTTAAACTTGTGGTATGCGATAGAATAGAAAAAAAACCTGGGAAGTGTAGAATAAATGTGCACAAGAAACTGCAACCAGTATAATATGTATCTTGATTAATACGATATTAAAGTTAATCACTTCTTGTTTTCTTAAAACAGTGTTTTTTGTTATGCGTTACAATTTCTTAACAGTTTTAGCAGACGTGATAATAACAGAATCTGTTTTCGCGGCGACAAATCAATGTTTTATTCTTTGCCAATTACAGAATAACAAATAGTAACAAATAACTAAACCTACACTCGATACAAAAAGTAACGCATAATAGTATACTAAGTGATATAAAAATCCGAACACCCAGTTTAAATGTTTTTATTTTAATAAAATTTGGTGAATTTATTTATTTTACTGAAATAAACAATTGATAAAATTTTCAGCCTTATCAGTTGAAGATTCCGGTTTTTATACTGCTTTTTTTGAAATCCACTAACAATCCAAAAATGAATATTGTAGCCGTAGTAAAGATCCAAATTTAGCGGTTTTGGGTTCTTGACATTCTTTACGATTGGTTGCGATGCCTAGGGTACGGAGACCACCTGTACTACTTCGTCAACTTGATCATTATTTCTATAAGATTTAATTTTTTAAGTCCAGTGGTAGTTTATATTTACGAAAGTATTTTGTGTTACCTACTTCAAAGCGCAAACCTAACCAAAGTTTCTCTGTCAACATTCATTATTATTTTTTTATTGAATGTTGTATTTTGCGATTATAATAATAATTTAGAATTTGTTTATTTATTAAATTCGTTTTTATATAAATCAGAATGGCGTTAAGTGGATATGTTGTACGCAATTGCCGAATTCGCCCACTGGCCGAAATTTATACCCACGACGCATTGTGGAGACCTCTGTTTTCTCACGTCGCGTTGTGGGTAAATTTTTCATCTTTCCTTCGGTCACTGGGAGGGATAAACGAACAGCACCCACAATGCGAATTGCAATACAAGGTCAGCTGTCAGTATTCTAACCTATCTTTAATAATTTGTGTATTATTTATATTTGTTTATCTCCACTCCGACTGTCTACAATCGACATCAGAAGACTTGATCGATATTTAGAAACAGTATTACTTATCTAGGTTTAGAAAGATGCAGATGACAACAAAAATAAACGGGGAAGAAAACAGTTCATTTTCAATTATTTATTTACTAACAAATATATGTTTACATAATGGTAAATATGTGCCTATCTATGTGTTATTTATTTTTACAAGTTAGGGATCCATGACATTTTGAATTGCACTTAACTTTTCGCTGTTTACACGAGCATTTATTGTCAGTGCAGAATCTCTTGCAGTTGCACCGAAGAAAACCTTGGCCTGATCCCTTCGCCGACATATTTGCGGCAGTTCTCAGAGGTATTTTCTTGCTAGTATTGGCAGACGACTGTAAAATAAATTTTGAATCAGCTGGAAGGAGCTCATTTCTCGAAAACAATCGGTCTAATGGCCCATTTTCTGTACTCAATGTGTATAGCCCACCATCATTCACTTGAGTAACAACAGCCAAAACGTTCCTTGGAGTTAGGCGACCTCTATCTACGTCTGGAATTTTAACTAAAACGTTAGTGCCTTCTGACAACGGATGAAAGCGTTTATTTGACTCTTGTAACATTTCCGTTGCTTGAATTTTCATCATTTTGTGTGATGCTTCCCGCTCATTTAATATTCTTTTATTTCTTTTGATTATTTGATGCTCTAAATTGTCATTGAGATCACTTGCAACTTCTTCCAATTTTTCTTCTCTTTGACGATCTTCACTGTCTCTGGTCTCCACTTCTCCAAATTCTTCTTCGCTTTGTACACTGACCTTTTGATGATCTTCATTTTGTCGGGCTCCCATTTCTTTCAGTTCTTCTTCGCTTTGTATGTTTACCTCTTGGTGATCCAGGCGATCTTCATTTTCTCTGTGTTTCATGATTTCTTCCAAGTCTTCGGTTCGTAACTTGGCAAGAATATCGTTTGGTAAGTCTGAATCACCTAAACCATTTATCTGTCGTGTACCAAACATAGCTTCGTAGGGACTTCTGCCAATACCCCTATGAAATGATCTATTTTTTCTTGACTGTATGAATCTCAACCACTTAGACCATTTTGTACTGTTATTTTCTTCAACCCAAGTAATTAACATATCACGAATGTCCTGATTAGCTCTTTCTACAGAGCCTTGGCTCTGTGAATGTCTTGGACGACCATGGACAATTGTAAGACCGGGCCAAAGCGAAACCAATTTATTTATAACTGAATTGGAAAACTCACGGCCATTATCGCTCTGTAATATAAACGGCGAACCTATTAAACAGAAGATGTCGACTAAATGATCTGCTACTTCATGAGCCGTTTTTGTTTTCAGGGGTCGCAAAAATAAAAATTTCGTTAAGTGGTCTTGATAATTTAAAATAAATTTGTATGGACCATCCGGCTCTGTCTGCATGTCGATCAAATCAACCTAAAATGATCTCATCTGTACCTATTCCGACATCAATCCGTGGACACACTTACCTGGCATCTACAGTTCATATATTAGGAAATAATGGGTTTAACAACTAAACCTTTTTTTGGAATTTTCTTCTTTAACTGGCATGCTTTACATTTACGAAGATATAAGTTTATAATTTCCCGTGTAATGTTAACGTATTTTTTCTTCAATTCATGTTCCATGCCTAAAAACAATTGTCAGGTTATATGACCAAAACAGTAAGTAACTATATACCTTTTTCTCTTTTGTGACCTGTATTTATGTGGGCAGCATGAACAATGTCGAACAGCTGCTCACGGTGTACATAAAATTTTATATCATCGTTGTCAGTGTGTCTCTTGGCTATTAATTTTTCATCTTGAGCAATATTCAACAAATCGTATCTCTTTAGTCTTCGGTAGTGTTTTGATGACATTGGTTCGCCTGATTCTCGTAATCTTTGCGCTTCCTTCACTTCACTTATAATTAATTTATAATCACCTTCCAAAAGAAATGTAGATCTGGCACTTGATGTAATATAAAGTTCATTTAAACCAAGTTCAAAATCTTTTCTAAGATCTTCGATGTTTTCATCTATTTCTTTTATTGCAATTCGCATTGTGGGTGCTGTTCGTTTACCCACAACGCGATGAACCTCATGTACGTTCGATTTTTGTCGTCATATCGTGTAGTGGATATTGCGCATTTGTCCACACCGCATTACGAGTATGAGACGGTATTAGAATTCGCTCAGTGGCCGAAGGAAAGATAAAAAATTTACCCACAACGCGACGTGAGAAAACAGAGGTCTCCACAATGCGTCGTGGGTATAAATTTCGGCCAGTGGGCGAATTCGGCAATTGCGTACAATTATTGTGCTCTACAGTGACATGGTATATTATGTTTATCGTTTATAAAAAGAAAATGGGTTTTATGCCTGTATGCACCATTTTTACGTTTTCTCGTAATTAGCTAACCACAACTAAGTATGTAATCACGATTAAAAGGTCGATTCAATGCACCAAAGAATGTTGCACTCAAATTAGCTAATTGGGACTTGTTAATTATGACCAGCTGGGTGGAGCTGGCAGCATCGCAATTTTCCTAGGAATCCGTCATGTCTGTCACAATTTAATGTTGATTGATGTGAAGGTTACGGACAAAGAGGCTGTTTCGGGTTTCGGGTGTTTAAAATTATAATTATTGTCAGATATAATTTATTTCCTTTTGATTTAAGAATAAAGTTTAAAGTGCAATTTCATATAGTTATTGGAGCCATAAAATTGCATAGGGTATACTTACACCCTATTATCATAAGTTAGGGCTTCTTCAACCTCTTCAAGAAGATCTACATTTGTTGGTTTCGTGAGGCGGAAGCGACGAAAGAAACTAAGGTCATCCAGGGCTTCAAAATAATTTTCTCTCTCTTTCCAACGCCTAGGAAACCCATCTAACACTATGTCATTAATGTCTAGATCATCATCAAATAATAGGTCTTCCACTTCCATAATTATTTTTCACTGCCACAGTTTATCACTACAGTTGACAGAAGCAAACATGAACCCTGGGTGGGCGTGTCCTTGTCGCTGTAGTTGTATTTTCATCTCACTTATGCAGCCACTAAAATTGATATTATCGTTAACATTGGCTCGTGATTGGCTGATTGTGATAACCTTGAAATTAGTTGGCATATTTTCCGCGGACCATGTTTGCTTCTGTCGACTGTACTCTCTATTGACAAAAATACATGTAAATGAAATCAGAACCAAACAAAACATCCTAACCTCACTTATTAACTAACCGCGGTTATCTAGTCTTAATCCCAATTCATGACTGTCATTCTTTTATTTATTTTAAACAAAAATAATTAAGCGACAAAGTATACTTTCTGCCTTAAAGCGGCAATAGTGTCAAATTATGACAGATCGCGTAAAACATCTAACATCTAACTTTGTAGTTAGAAAAAACATTTTATTTTAGCACACAAAATAAGTTAAAAATAAAAGATTTCAATACAAAAAAACTCTAGTGGCATTTCAGATAATATTTAAAACAATTTTGACTATTATATAATATCGCCCGTAGCTTCATCCAATGAAACAATAACATTAAAAAGATTGCACGAGAATACACTTCTTTAGTTCTACTCATTAAAATAAAATCAAGAAATATATATATATGTAGATTAAATGATGTCATTTGAATAATTATGTTTTATGTAAGAAAATAAGTGTTGACTGTTATAAATCCATTGTTTTATTATTTCTTTTAAATTTATTACACATTTTGAACGTATCTGAGACATTTTAATAGAAAATGTCAAGGAAAATCAAACAATTCGTGAATACGGGTTTAACTAAAATAAGTTGAGCGTTACTAATAACACTAAAACACAGTAGCATTATTCATTATAATCTGTCAGTTAATGTTTTGCATAAAACAATGTTTTTTTATCACTTATATAAGAAATAAACATAGATTTTGTAATATACACCTAGAAGAATTTTCGTGAAGAATTCTGTGTGAATTTAAGTCTTTAATTTGTTATTAAGAAAAATTATTAGTTATTAAAATTTAAAGTTATCTTAAGGTGTGAAGTAAAAATATTCAAAACTTCATGTTTTTTTATTTGCAACAGCATTATTGTAATAGTTTTCATTTTTTTCTTCCATAACTGGTTCTTTGTCAATTTGGTAACTTTGTTGTGGCCAGAAATTAATGTTTCTAACCAATTCGGACTTTCCCACCATAATTTCTATACCATTGTCTTTTCCTCATTTTTGATTGATTGTTTACAACGGTTTGTAACATATTATACAAAACAAACATTTTAAGCTTTTATTTAAAAGAATAATAAAAAAACTCTTCGTTTGAACGTAACTTCCAAGTTTATTTAAAAAACAAACAAAATGTAACTTAAATATGTCAATCTGACGATGCTAATCTTAGCGAAACGGCCATCATTGTAATTTAAAACCAAGTTTTTTAAATAAACTTGGAAGTTACGTTCAAACTAAGAGTTTTTTATTATTCTTAATAAGATGGACTTCCAAAAAGTAAGGGTTAGTACAATAAATTTTATTTAAACCATATTATGAGCTTCTTTGCTGCAGGATTCAGATTAGAAAAAATAGGGTTTGTTTATAAACCATTGTCAAGACTGAAGCACAATAAACTACTCTTGATTTCTTGTCTTATCTTGTCAAGTGTTGCCCAATCTGTATTATATAGGGAAAACCACTAATATTCTTAAACGTTCTTTGTGTTATATTAATAGTTATTAGTATTTAGTATTGTTGCATAAGGATATTTATTAATTTAGTTGTAACTTAAAACATCTGAAATGTTGTTATGGAAATTTTTTAGAAAATGTTGTTGATTTTTTGTGACATAAAGAGAGTGTCAAGTGTGACATAAAAATTTTATATTGGTTTTGTATTCGAAGCACTAATAAAACTATTTTTACTGTGGTTTCCACTTATTATTCAAGTAAATACAACATTTGGCGACCGTGACAGGACAATTCCTGATATAGAACTTGAATAATATGGAAAAATTAAAGAAAGTAAGATCAGTGCTCAGGCAGTCTTTTACAAAAGAATATGATAGTCTTCTGAAGAAGATTAATGAAAAGGATGTTACACATCATGAAATTATGGCTCTACTTAAAATTCTTGAAAATAAACATGAAGAAATGGTTAATTTGAACAAAGAGATATTTGAGATTTTACTTGAAGAAGATGTAAGTGAAGATGAATTATTAAATGAGACAAGTGAAACGGATTTTTATCTGAAAAGGTTTGTTCAAGTTAGAGAACAAATTTCTTTTTGAGTACTGTTAAATCAAACGACGATGGACAACTTGTAAGCCAGTCTTCTATTACGAAAAAATTCAGAATGCCTCAGATTGAATTGAAAAAATTTGGTGGTGATCTCTGCGACTGGATGCATTTTTGGGGACTATTTCGAAAAATTGATGAAGATCTATGTATATCCAATGAAGAAAAATTTAGTTATCTGTTACAATGTACAGAACCTGGATCCAGAGCAAGAAGAGTAGTAGAAAGTTTTTCCACCCACTGAAGGAAACTATCCCAAAGCAGTTGAAGCTCTTAAAAGTAGGTTTGGCAGAGAAGAACTACTTATTGAAATGTATATTCGAAATTTGCTTGCTTTGGTAACCTCTCCTGTCCGTTCACTTTCGGAACTTTATGACAAACTTGAGTGTCAACTGAGAGCTTTAGAAACTCTTGGCATAACTACTGATAAGTATTCATCCATTTTATTTCCTTTGGTGGAGTCTTGTTTACCCGAAGGTCTACTGAAAAATATGGCAGCGATCTTTCAGCTCTAATTCCGAAGCAAAACCACAAGATAGATTGGAACATTTGATTAATTTTATTCGTATCGAGGTAGAGAACGAAGAAAAATGAACTTAGCCAAGACCGGTTCTGCAGTTATATCCACAAAGAAGGAACACAAAAAGCCATATTGTAATCAAGTTCCCACGGCAACAGGTTTAATAAGCACGTACGTATCCTTATGCATATTTTGTAATGTTAACAGTCACAGAAGTTGTAATTGTCCAAAAGTTAAAAACATGACATTGGATGAAAGAAAGGATGTAGTAATTAAAGCAGGTGCTTGTTTTAATTGTCTAAAACCTGGTCATTTAAAAAATAAATGTAGAATATATATTAGGTGTGAAAAAATGCAAACAAAAACATAATACTGTTCTATGCCCTAAAAGTAATGATTTTTGAAATTGATAAAAAGATTCGATTGTAGAAAATAATTTAACAAGTCTTAGTAATTTACCCAAAATTGTTTTGCAAACTTTTTAGTAATTTTGAGAAATGATATGGGCAAAGAAAAAGAAGGTAAGAGTTTTATTAGATACGGGTACACAAAGATCATCTATTTTACACAAAACACCTGTTGAAAAGAATTATAAGATTATTTACAATGAGACAATAATTCATTCTCTATTTGGGGGCTCACAAGTAAAGAAAAGAGCATTCTTTATACAAAGTTCACGTCAGTAATTTAAACAAAACTTATAATTGTACTTTTCAGTGTTTAAATCAACCAAAAATATGTGTCAATATTTATGGGGCCTCGCCAGATTCCTTGCAGAAAGAGTTGGATGAAGCAGGTATTGTTTTTATAGATGATCCATTTTCAGAAGTGGAACTATTGATTGGAGCTGATGTTATAGGAAAATTGTTAACTGGTAAAATTTTGCAGCTCTCTAGCAACTTAACCGCAGTGGAGACATACTTAGGCTGGAGTTTAATGGGCAAATATTTGTGTGATACCAGATCTGAAAATTTAGCATCAATGGTAACTTGTATGTTGGTTAATAATTCTAAAGTTAGTTATTTATGGGATCTAGAGCTTTTAGGAATTAGGGATCCTGTTGAACAGAAAACTAAAAAGGTCAGGGATGAAGAATTAATGAGAGATTTTTATGACCATGTATGTACGGATGAAAGTGGTAGGTATATTGTTGATCTACCTTGGATTGAAGGACATCCTAGCATTTCTTCTAATTATTATTTAGCACTTCGCAGATTGAATGGTACTATTAATAAATTAAAAAATAGTGGATATTTTTTTGAGTATGGAAAGGTGTTTGATGAATGGCTTGCAGAAGGCATCATTGAAAAAAGTAGTTGAGGAGTCAACGTATAAAAGTGGTTATTATCTTCCACATAGGCCAGTTATCAAACTTAGCAGTCAAACTACAAAAATTAGGCCAGTTTTCGATGCTTCATCGCATGAAAAGGATTCTCCAAGTTTGAATGATTGTCTAGAAAAAGGTATCAATTTGATCGAACAGATTCCTACTATTTTATTTAGGTTCAGGATGCACGAAATTGGTGTTATTGCAGACATTAAAAAGGCCTTTCTTCAGATTGGTTTAAGTGAATATAATCGAGATTATTTAAAGTTTTTATGGGAAGATGAAGAAGGAAATTTGATTACATACAGACATTGTCGAGTCGTATTTGGTGTCACAAGCAGTCCGTTTTTGTTAGGAGGTGTTATTCAGTTTCATATTCAGAATATTTTGGGTGAATGTCAGAATGGTAAAAGTAAATATTCTGAAAACGTTGTGGAAAAGCTAAAAAGGAGTTTTTATGTAGATAATTGTGTAACTAGTGTCGAAAATCTACATGATCTTGAGAATTTTAGAAGGGAATCTACGGAATTAATGGCTGAGGCTAAGTTTGATTTACGTCTTTGGGAATACACTGATCCAGAAATTTCTAAATCTGATGGTCCCTGTTCGAGTGTTTTAGGTTTAGTTTGGGATAGAAAGAAGGATTGTTTATTTATTTCTTGTGATAATTTTAAACAGTTAGATTATAATAAGATAACGAAAAGGTTTTTATTATCAGTGACAAATAAAATATTTGATCCAATCGGTTTTATTTGTCCAGTAACACTTTGCCCGAAATTACTTTTACAAAGGTCTTGGGATTTAAAAATTCAATGGGATGAGGAATTGCCAGAAGTTTTTAGAAAAGAGTTTGAGATTTGGGCAAAGGAATTGAAATTTTTATATCAGTTTCAAATTCCAAGGTCATTTTCCATAGTCGAAGGAAAAACAAAACTAAGTATGCATGTATTCTGTGATGCTAGTAAAAAATGCATATGCATCTGTATGTTTTCTTCGAGTTGAACGCGATTCAGAAGTTTTTCTTCACTTCGTTCAAGCTAAAACTAGAGTTTCTCCTTTGAAAAAAATGACGATTCCGCGTTTGGAATTAATGGCTGCTCTAATAGGATCACGTTTAGCCCAGTCTATTTTAGATTCACATGCTTATATTCAGATAGAATATTTATTTTGGACGGATTCCTCTACGGTTCTTGCATGGATCCAGCGAAAAAGACAAGTGGTCTGTATTTGTTAGAAACAGAGTGGATGAGATTGTAAAAATTACATCACCGGATCAGTGGAGATATATTCCAGGTCATTTGAATCCAGCTGATTTGCCTTCACGTGGATGTTCCAGTAGCAAATTGCTAACATCAAAATGGTGGGAGGGTCCTGATTGGCTTAAAAGTCCTTCCTGTGTTTGGTTTTGTGATGAAGTAGAGTACGCCGAAACAGAAATTTTAGAAGAAAAAATAAAAGGTGTTGTGACTTGTTTTACAGTATCTGAAGTAGATTGGTGTTACAGATATTTCTCAAAATATAGCAAAATTGTGAGAATGGTGGCTTGGTTGAGACGTTTTATTTTTAATTGTAGAAATGGTGGAAAACGTAAGAAAGGAGAGATATCAGTTCAAGAATATATTGACAGTGAATTGTTGGTTCTTAAGTTTGTACAACAGGAAAGTTTTGAAAATTTGGATAAAAATAAGTCGATAAAATCTTTGTGCCCATTTAAAGACACCCAAGGCATTATTAGAATTAAAACAAGACTTCTTAATCGCGATGATGATTTTGATTTCTTAACTCCAATTCTTTTGCCTTCCAATCATGTAGTGGTTAAAAGATTAATAATGGAGGAACATCAAAAAAATTGTCATGTAGGAGTGGTTGGTCTTTTAAGTTATTTGAGAGAACGCTTTTGGATATTGGGTGGTCGTAGAACGATTCGAAATGCTATTCGTGAATGTATTCCCTGTAAGAGATATTCATCAAAAAATATTGAGCCCATTCCCACGGCATTGCCTCAAAATAGAGTTCGTGACGCTTGTGCTTTTGATGTGACTGGTGTGGATCTTGCTGGGCCATTATTTTTAAGAGATAAAACAAAAGCTTGGATTGTTTTGTTCACCTGTGCAGTATATAGGGCAGTTCACATTGAGTTAGTAACTTCACTTTCTACAGAAGCTTTCTTACAAGCTCTTCGTAGATTTATTTCTAGACGAGGGAGACCAGTAACGATTTACAGTGACAATGGAAGGAATTTTGTTGGCGCTGCCAACTACTTTAAAAAATTGAATTGGGAGCAAATTAAAAAATTTTCAACACTGAATATTATTGACTGGAAATTTATTCCTCCGTCAGCTGCGTGGTGGGGAGGATTTTGGGAGCGTTTGGTTAGACTGTTGAAACAACTCTTAAGAAAGGTTCTTGGTAGGGCTTGTTTAAGTTATGAAGAGTTAACAACAGTTTTATGTGATTGCGAAAATATAATAAATAATCGTCCAATAACTTATGTATCTGATACGCTTGAGGAATATTCAGCATTAACGCCTGCCATGTATTCAAATTTTCTTTCTAGACGTGCAAAATATAGGAAAAACTTATCGGAGCAACTTAGAAAACGTTTCAGGTCTGAATATTTGGGTCAACTTAAAAACCTCAGAGATTATAAGAAAAACGTATACGAAGTAAAGGTTGGAGCGGTAGTATTGGTGGGGTCTGATAATATCAATCGACTTGATTGGTTGTTAGCTTTAGTAGTAGATATTTATCCAGGACGGGATGGAAAAGTACGATTGGTAAAACTCAAAACAAAAAATGGAGAATTACTAAGACCTGTTCAAAGAATTTATCCATTAGAAATATACAACTCAGATAATACTGAGAGTGTTTCAAAAAACATCGATGAAAAATGTCAACCTTCAAATGTGACAGATAATTTAATAGAGTCGTCCAATGTCACCACACGTAGTGGTCGAATTGTTAAAAAACCTGTTCGATTTAAGTAATATTGTTTTCAATTTTTGTGACAGTTAAAAATTGCAAAGGTGGGAGGATGTTGCATAAGGATATTTATTAATTTAGTTGTAACTTAAAACATCTGAAATGTTGTTATGGAAATTTTTTAGCAAATGTTGTTGATTTTGTGACATAAAAAGAGTGTCAAGTGTGACATAAAAATTTTATATTGGTTTGTATTCGAAGCACTAATAAAACTATTTTTACTGTGGTTTCCACTTATTATTCAAGTAAATACAACAAGTATATATTTAGTATTAGTTATTAAAATACAGTGTACTCACCTGTAATCATAATAATAATAAGGGGTATATTCTGTATTATTGAATACGAAATTAATACAGTCCACTTTGGTGAAGTTTTGTCCAAGAAGAATGAAACAATTGGCTGTCTTTTATTGCCAACGATTAACGAAAAGATAAAGAACCACTCAAGACTTAAATTTATAAAGGACTGGTACAGGTTTTTTTGCCTTTTTAATTAAATAGGTAAACACATTATAAAACTTTGTGTTCTGAAAGGGAAAAACAACTGTACATTTTTATTTAAAAATAAAAAAAACAACAAAAATGGTATTCAACAAACTTAATATCGATATTGAATTTTGGTAGGTACATTGATTAATAATAACCACCCCAAGTGTCACGCGGTGCCAGGTTCGATCTTCCCCTTTGCGTTTGTACGCTAGTCTTCTCAATTTTAGTCTTCTGAGTAGTTTTGTCACTACAAGACTGCGGCATCTGTGTAGAATTAAACTCTGGGTTAAAGGTTATTTTGCTTCTGTTTCTGGATGTCGTAGCACTAGTGTCCAGTCTACTTTGCTCGAGAGTATTATCGAATTTGATTTTCCTCAAAGAAGTATCTAGCGGAACGTTTTCGTTTTCGGCAACCAAAACTTCTTGTACTTGTGCCACGTCGATTTCTTCGGCGACCACGGTCGCCCATGGCGGTCTCTTTTTAACAACTCTCTTCTTTTTCCTACCAGAAGGTTCATCTTCATCAAGAGGTCGTATGTTGGTCTCGTTGAATGACTTTATTGTTTGAGCTTCGTTGGCTATTATGGATTTCTCTACGTCTATATTGAGTTGTTCTAAGGTACTTCTCATGCTTTCTTCTTGTTTTTGCAGTTCCACAGCTTTAGCTTCAGCCGCTTCCGCAGCTTGAGTCGCGTTCATCTGTTCAATTTCATGTTGGCGTTTAAGACTGTGCAATTTGCTCTGTAAACGTTTGTTTTCTTCAAACATACGTTCCCCTTCGTTTCTTAACCATTGCAACCGGTGGTATAGTTCTTGTCTCTTGGCCATTTGTTCCGTTTCCTCGTCCAAGTTCGAAGCTGCTGGTAAGGGTAATATGGAGTTTAGGTATGCTTCTCTTGCAATGTAATATTTTTGAAAATCAAACGTGGGTGCCATATCGTATATCTGATTGATAGCCTGCATCATTTTTTCGATGGCTATATCGTGTCTTTCTTGGTAGAATTCAACGGCAAGTAGCTGTTCATTTATTAAAACATCGCTGACGTCTTGTGTCATTGTCTGATAAATTTTTCTGCTCATCGCTTGAAACCCTGTTATATCTTCGACCAGACATGTTCTGAGTTCGTGGCCGTTATCAGAGGTATATGGCGAAATCAAATTTATAAAATCATGTATAGGAATACTCTTATCTTTCAGTTCTTTAAGAACCAACCTGATCGAGTTTATATCTTCCCCTTCGGGAGCTTGTCGTCGTATTACCTTTTTTTTCACCTCCTCCCAATCTATACCTTCTTTTGGTTTTTGGCACACGCTGAAAGCAGGCAACGTCCATTCGATACCTCGTTTAGGTTTCTCGGTACCTCTTTTGGGAGGCGGTGCTGCTGGTTTGCGTGAAATTCCAGATTTCGCTGTTAGTTGACTGGGTTGTTTACTGATTCCGGCGCGAGATCCTTTGGCTGACATTTTGTCCTTACAGACATGGAACTATTCTCCTGGCTACGCAACAAAGTGCTACTACTAAAACCGCTGTAGCTAGACTGGCATAAAGGCACACCATCGTTTAACTTTAATTTTATTTGAGTAAATTGGTAATATTAAATTATCACTGGCATTTTAAATTACTAAAGGAAATGTCAAAAATGATACATTGTCAGTCATTACGTGAAGGTCTTAAGCAAACTTTGATGATATTTCGTTTAATTTTTCTGAGGATGAGAAACAAAGAAGGTGATGAAATATTGGGCTTAGGTAGTATTTTGCTAGTTACATAGATTGTCAATAAAGTCAATATGTCAATATAAACGTTTATTTTTAAAGATTTTATTTTATTTTAACTTTTTGTTGCAACCAAATAAAAACAAATTATTTTAGATTTGAATTATATATACCTACCAAGGTACTTCATAAAAATATATAATTATATAGAAGACTGCCTATTACTATATTGTGCTTTTGAGAGTTGAAAGATAATTTCAGTTAAATGTTGACGATTTTAAAGATTACCTTGGGAATTGTGTTTAAATCAAATACATACAAACATTGAAAATGCAAAGTATTTAGTGAAAACATGTCAGATAATTATTTAATAGTTTACATAATAATAATAATATTGACATATACCATTGTGTTTTGATAAGTTTAGATTTTTTAATTCATGTCAAACGAAACCTAACCTAACCTTAAACCATTGTTTACAAATAATATACAATAACATCTTTCGATACTATTTGTCTTCGTTTAATATTTGGAGAAGACAAAGATAAATATATATTCGATATTTTATCTAAATATTTTTTGTATGGCAACAGTGCTTTCTTGGAAAACAATACGGCTCTACTAAAACGCTATTTGGTTTTCGTTTAATTTATGCATTTATTTAATATATATAGTTTGTTCCACCATCCTCTGCCATTACGTCATACATTGTCCAACTTTATCTCTCTTACATGAAATGGATGAGATGGAATTATGACGTCATTAACGTATTTCTTATTTAATGTTGACGTGAATTTTATTTGTTATTTTTGACAGTTCAGCTGTCATACTTTGCATTATTAAGGTAAGTCCTCAGGTAAACGAAATTGCGAAAAGCGAACTTTTAAATGTCACATTTTCTACCTAATCCCCAGGTCTGCGAAATTCGCACTTTTTTTCAATTTTTTTAGAGGTTATGTGCATTTCTTTTCTTTATTTTTATGTGTTTAATATTTTAAATATTTGGATTCTTTTATTGTTTTGTATCCATTTTTATCTGAAAAATGATGAATAACCTAAAAATCACAGATAGCCGTAGCCCTACAAACATACATAACCACACAATTTTCGCCAAATTTGAGCTTTTGTACGCCGCAAGAAGTTGAAAAATATCGCTACTTACTTCCCCTCTTTTCAATGTCACTGTCAAATGTCACCTATATCGCCAATGGGAACGATTCCGCACAAAATAATTCGCAATTTCGCGTGCACGAGGACTTACCTTTACAGTAGAAAAAATTTACCTTTGCCTTGACAGACGTCACTAACAGCGAACAGTAGTAAACACAAACTTATACCTCATCCTTTTCTCAAACAATTATCTACACAGGTCTAATTTATTCTTTTCGTGAGGTTTGACGTCAGGGTAAAGGTCAATTTTTTACTGTATACAGTAAAATAAAAAAAAAACGTTGCACATCATAAGTGTGATGTGATAAGTGTGTTGATGTGTTGACATATATCAAAACCACAACACAACCCCACTTAGCATTGCAACTTCTGTGTTAAAAAGTAGGGATAGAGTTACTAGCGCCTCTCGTGACTGGCCGCATAACGATTTGAAGGTAGGCGGTAAAATTTAAAAATTCGTTAACTAGTTCATTAATAAGGTTTGTTCATGCAACAGTCAAATTTAGTAGGAAACGTTTTGAAACGTGCGCATGGGACTAATATTCAATAAAATTTCCTTTCTGAGCACGTTGCAAAGGGTTTGAAACCACATTTAACTGCTGCTTAAATGGACCTATTGTGACAGAACAGAAATAAGGTTACGTTTGACTGTTTGACAAACAGCGCCAAAAAAGTCAACTACATATATGCAGCGTTCGTGCATCAGAACAGTTCTCTGATTGGCTGGGCAATTGACTTGACAGTTGGTAGGGACAATAAATGTTCTTATTCATACTACGAAAAACATCAATGTAGCCGTAGCTTATTTGATTGTGGCGCCTCTCGTGACTGGCCGCATCATAACTTCATCTCTAATTATCTTATCCCAGTTACAATGCTATTGGGGTTGTGTTGTGATCAAAACTAGTAAGAAAAGTCAAGATTTTTTATGTTTAATAACCAAAAACTCATATTTATACCATAGAACAGAATAAATTACATACAGTTTCGAGATTCGATTGATGCGGGGTCAGTGATGATGACATATTTGTATCAGTTTTATCCTTAGAACAAAAAGATACAGGAAGGAGTATATGCAAAATGACCTTGAGTCCAGAAAGGAGCTTGCATATGGCGGCCAATTGTCAATTTTAATTTCCGTTTCCATTGACGTACCGCAAAAAAATTAAAATTATATCATGGTTTTTATTTTTAATAAATTTCAACCAATCAAGTGTGTGAATACCATTAGTGTTCTAAATAATTTAGTATTTATAAGAACCGAATGATACGCCTATGCGCTCATTTTTGACATTTATATGCACATATTGCTTTGACAGTACACTGTAAACATAAAAGGAGCTTCAAAATGGCCGACTTCCGTCGCAAATTTTTCTTAAAGTTAATATATGACAGACTCCTTTCTGTTTCTTTTTGTTCTAAGGTTTTATCATTTGAAACATCTCAATTATTTTGTTTATTAAAAAAACATTAAAAATAGGATTTTTTAAACAAAACTTTTACTTGCTTTTTTAACTAAATGACAACTGTTTCGCTAAAAACTAGCATCGACAGGTTGACATATTGAAGTGCAACGTGCAACGATTTTTGTTTTAATTTTACTGTATGTCATTGATTATAATTTTGGGTTGTCTCTGCATTCTACTAATATACAGTAGAAAAAAATTAAGCTTTGCCCTGACTTCACATCTACAAAGCTCGCGAAATGAATAAATTAAACAAGTTTACATAATTGTTTTTATATTTCGCACTTATAAAAATCTTCATTATAAAACGCATTTGCGTATCGTAATGTAACTTTTACGCACGCAAATTTTTGTTTTAAATGGTTGGCGACATGAGTGAAGTTTCTAAAGGCAAGACTATTGACAATGACATTTGTGGCTAATAGCAATTTATTAATTTTATATTGTTCTTTAAGAAAGTATCTGTGAATATGAATATAATATTTTACTTATATAATATATTATTATTGGTGTATTATTCATTTTAAAATGTTTTAAAAAATTAACATTTGATAATCTAAATGTCACAACTGTCAAATTTTATAAATTACTCAGTGCTGCCGACATACTTTTTAAAATAAAAATTTTCGTAATTACATAAAAATAAAAAATTAATTTAAAAAATGGTAAAAAGGGCAAAATATAAAAAATATTATAAACAACTTATTTCATATGGCTGTTGTGACACTCGTTCTTTAAAAAACTCATCGCTTCGCGATTCGTTTTTTAAACTTGAACTCGTGTCATAACAGAATTCCATATGAAATGCGTTGTTTAATATACTATTAGTGTTTTTCTACTATTAGTAGAAAAGAATAGGGTATATAATAAAGTTTGTGTTTACTACTGTACCCTGTTAGTGACTTCAGAGTGTTTTCTACTGCGTTAAACAGCATGAAACGTCACCGATGATGACGTAACGGCAAAAGATGGTTGAACAAACTATACATCTGTGTTAGTTAGATCTGAAAAATGCTATACTTTTATAGCTGCTTTCATAGATAACCGGGTTGGGTAGTTCCGAGTAACACCGCGAAGCAGCAGTGATTTCACTGGATCATTTTGATCCAACCCTGCAAGTGTCATTTAATTTGAGGTTAGGTTACGTTGGTTGTATCTGATCGTCCTTTAAGTACATAATGATGCAAATAAACGACACTTCTAATGGCCTAAGCTAATCAAAATGAAAATAATATAATAACAACTTCTTCCATTCAATTTGATTGTGAGGTTATGGAGGGAGAGTATTCGTTTTAATCTGAATTGAACTGAGCCGTTTAGCTCTAATTACCCTTAAAGATTTGTAAAACGAAAGCAGCTTATATATAATTTCAAAATTATAAATAATTGAAAATAAAAACTACCTATCCAGTTCGAGATTCGAACCTACTACTCTATCATTCGGAGTCTATTTTATTAATTTGAACGTAAGGATTTTTTACTTTTTGCCCTTAAAAACTCCTGTTAAGTTTTGAGAGGACTATAACTTCAACAATGTCAAAATCATGGTTGACTGTAATGCTATAGTTGAAGGTTCTAACTGTGTTGGTAGGTTTGGTTCACAAACCAACTACGGCTATTTTTTGAGACACCAAAAATGTAAAGAACTCTTCCATGTTTAAAGATTCAATCAGAATAAAGACGCTTTACAGGATATGAAAGAGTAAATTCAAAGAATTATAGGCACGTAACGAACATCTTGTCAGACTCCTTGAAAATTAAATACAATTATAAAAACAAGATGCAAAAATGATTTAAACATCACCAAAAGAATCAACAACTCTCATCATATAAAGAAGCTAATGAAAATTAACTTTACAAAATTGTTGAGGTTTGTTCTTTCTATAGATAAAAATGACAATAAATCTATTTTATTTTTTCTATATCTTGAGGCGACAGCAAAATAATAATTAATAAAAGGTTAAAAATTATAAAACACACGAACATTTCGTGGTGTATCATCTTTGATGCAAACATGTGACCCAATTGCATAATATTACTCTATAATCAAAGTAAATTAGCATTTTCGTAAAGAATTTTAATGGTACGCATGTATGAAGAAGCATGTTAATGCTCACAAGGTTAACTCCTGCGTTTATAATCTGCTTTTTTTATTTATATAAAGTTGTTTTTGGTAATACCAATATTTCTTATATTTTTTTTTTCTCAATCAGTGACATTTCCTGTCATTAAAATGTTAATTGGTTAATGTTAATTCATTTAATTTACCTGTTCATTAAAAGGTGATTTGAGATTTCTGGTTAAGTTAATTCCACTAAATAGAAAATTAAGTCGGCTTACGTTCCTCATTCTACGTAAATATGTTGACATTTCTATGTAAACGTAGTCGATGAGTCTGCAGAATTCATATTAATTACACTGCTCAACAATTAAAGTCAATGTTATATAAATATTTATAACATTATTTTACAATGTCTAAATCAGTTTGAGATATATTTAGGGGTCAATTTTATACAAAAGTAAATAAATATTGGAAATACTGAAGACTCCCTGGTTTATCATCTATTTTTTTTATTTATATAAAGTTACTTTTGGTAATACTCATATTTCTTACATTTGTTTTTTATACAGTGACATTTCCTGTCTTAAAAATGTTAATTGGTGAATGTTAATTCATTAAAATTACCTGTTCATTTAAATTTGCTTTGACATTTCTGGTTAAGCTAATTGTATTAACTAAAAAAATTAATTCGGCTTACGTTATGACAATAGTACAGATAAGTATACATAATCAACAAATAGAACAAGTAGGTCAATTTCAATATTTAGTGAGTAATAAATCAGGAGTGAGAGAGGGAAGAACTAGAATTAAGCAGACTTTTTTCTTGATCCAGGCTCCGGACACTAGTTTTACCGTTCCCCGGAAGTGCGGGATTCTCTCACACGGAACACAACCCCACTCGGTTTGCCCATACGCGAAACCAACAGCATAGGGTTGCCTATGTATCCCAGAGCCGACCGTGATATCTTTTATAACCCCGTATGTCCAGCGTCCATTTCTACTTGTATCCCAGCGTTGTTCTCATTTTTTTAATGTGTCTTGGTCAATTTTATTTTTTCAGTACCTACTGTCTATCAGAATAATTTCCTTACAGACCCTGTATTTCCCGATGTCCATAGATATTAACCAAATTGATGCTGCGTATTGCAATATAGACTCAACCAAGCTGGCTAATACCTAACCTAACCTAACCTAACCTAACCTAACCTAACCTAACCTAACCTAACCTAACCTAACCTAACCTAACCTAACCTAACCTAACCTAACCTAACCTAACCTAACCTAACCTAACCTAACCTAACCTAACCTAACCTAACCTAACCTAACCTAACCTAACCTAACCTATCCTAACCTAACCTAACCTAACCTAACCTAACCTAACCTAACCTAACCTAACCTAACCTAACCTAACCTAACATAACCTAACATAACCTAACATAACCTAACATAACCTAACCTAACCTAATCAAATACAAGCTGCAGAGATGAAATACCCATGAACAAGCGGGGTGCTATTTATTAAAATACGAATTTTAACAACGCTCTTAAGACGTATTCACTTCAGTTATTGGACAGTGTATAAGAAGACTTTTACTGTTCGTGCGATTGCGGTAACTCTGTCCTTGAAGAAGTGATGCGGCTAATTCTTTATTTCAACGGCGATCTCCGATATTTATTGGCAACTTTGAAAACTGAATTATGCAACATAAACGATAAAAATGAATAGTTCAACTTTAATATAGCAGACAGGCGATAATTACTTGTAATGGAAATATTGGTCTTTAAGATTTCTTTTTTTAGGTTCTAATAGCCCATTCCTATTTCAGTTAATCGACCTTATATTTATTTAGAAATCTGTCAAATGGTAACGACATAAAAGTAACACGAGATTTGTGTTTAAATTTATTTGTTTACATAATTAGACTGTGTTTATCAAAATAAAAACCTAAGAATGTGTACAAATTAGGAACAAATAAAAAAAGTGGACAAATACAAAACATCTGATTTTAAAATACACAATTTTGGATAATCAGCATGGATTGATGAATTCGAGATCAACAATTAGTAACTTTGCTTAAGTTAGTCAATATTTACTGTCAAAAGAGGACAGACAGACAGACTTCTATCGATAAAAAATTTGTCGATAAAATTTTATCAGTCTTAGAGGTTTACCAAAAACCAGTTCGACAGAAGAAGCTTGCAGATCATCTCGCCAAGCAGCTCTTATGCCTAGAAGTATGATGGGCAATACCTCAGTCCAACGTCTTATGCGGCACCTGATGACTGCTTTGAGTTAACGGTGAAAACGTTCAACGAGCCCATTCGCTTATGGATGATAGGCAGTTGTTTAAATACGACTCGAACCTAACAAATCACTTAGCTGCTTGAAAAGACTAAATTCAAATTACCTACCTTGATCCATAGTGATCCGCAGCGGTGTTTCAAACCTTGAAATCCAGGTAGTAAATAATGTACGTGCTACGGTTCCGGCCTCCTTGTTTTCAAGTGAAACTGCTTCTGTCCACCTTGTAAAACGATCAACACAGGTCAAACAGTATCAGTACCCTTCAGAAATAGGAAGTGGGCCAACCAAATCAATGTGAATGTATTCAAACCGAGAAGATGGAGGAGCAAACATACCAATAGGAGTCCAATTGTGAAGAGTTACCTTGGATTTCTAGCAGGATATGCAAGAGCGACAGTCACACTTGAAGGCCAAACAAATCGTTCAGTAATTAGTTACACCTGGATCAGAAAGATTAAAACGACTTGTCAAAATTGTTTAGTGAAAAAAGACCTGGGATTAGGAGTAGAGAGATCACAACCTGTTATACTTTGGCTTTAATTAAATGTACCCCCCTTTTTTACTTAAATATTATCTACATTAAAGAAAGCTATTTAATCATCTGATTGGATATAGCTTAATGATCCTAAAGCATCTAGTAAAGTTACTCTGGGCCGGTTTATCAATAGCAATTTATCTGTCAGTTCCTTGATTTCCTTGAAGAACTTGAAATAAAAAGACATCTAGCAGATCCACAATTTAAAGTTGTTGATAAACAAAGAAATCTTGGAAGTTCTTCACTATTAAACTGTTTACTTTGATTGAGTTTACATTTTATACATAGATAAGACATAATTGTAAAACACAAATATATTAAGTTATTGTAAAGATCAGCATGATATAGTTTTTTCCTGGTTTTTCTATATCATTGCACAGTTATACTGATCTTAGAGGGAATTACATCCAGGATAATCCCTTAGGGCTATTAACATCTAGGCTTTAATATTGTTATGTCTTATTACTTCCATACTTGGTCTAGCCTTAATACTACCTAAACATCAGGTACCTAGCTACAAACAAACAAAATGTAACTTAAATGTCAATCTGACGATGCTTCTTAGCGAAACGGCCGTCATTGTGAATTAAAACATATTTTTTCAAATAAACTTGGAAGTTACGTTGAAACGAAGAGTTTTTTATTAATCTTAATATTGATTACTGTTTCCAGTACTTGTTTGCCTTTAAATTAATAATATAATTAAATAATATTAGCACCCCAAGCTTATTACTCTGTCCACTACTACCCAAGCTAATAGAAAAATGTGTTAAAAAAAGTGTTTATAAAAATTTTAATGGTTGGATGAACTTAAATAGGAAGTGGTTCGTATTTAAAAAAGTAAATACTGGTCAGTTTTTTAAGAATTCGTAGAGACTCGATGTGAATGTAACGAGTTTAGGGTCACGTAATTTAGGATAATTGTTGAAACTAAGTACATTCACCTTCAGAACGTAATGATAATAATAAATAAACAATCTCGGTCGTTTAATTGCGAAATAATGTTGGAACATTCATTTTTTTACTTTATTCCGGAAATAAAGTATGCAGTATCCGCATTTTCAGTTTAATTATATCTCACGACTGATGTTTTTTTTATTAAAATAAACCATTTTACCTACCAAATAAAGGGAGTTCTATTTAACTGTAAAAAACGAAAGTGGAGTACGGTCAAAATATACCTCATTGTCTTGGCATTCAAAGTTTCATGCCATCCCCATATAAATTAAACATGTGCATTCAATATATATTGAGTAATACCTTTCAAGACATAATCTAACTTATGTATATTAATATTCTATAATGCATTAATTATTATTAAGTAGGCAAATTACCTTTAAACAAGTATTTAATAGATTTGCGTTAATTTATCAATTTGAAATTACTGACAAATACGAAAATATTGTATAGACATATGGCTTGTATGTGTTTTATGTTAATGCTGCAGATGATTAAGTGTTGTTGGTAAATTCACCACTCCTCATTACCGTAATACGCTGGTAGTATGTTATATTTTTAAATACCGTTGAAATCCGCAAATTCCTTATTTTATTGGTATCTATCTAAAATATTTATATCTAATGTGTTGAATGCACCTGGAATATAAGAAGAAAATGCAATTAAGAATTTAGTTAAATATTTCCATACCTACAAAAGTTTATGTAAATATTCGGCATCATTATTCACAATCGAATTTTATTTGAAGAAATGTTTGTAATTTGAAATTTTGACAGAATAAACCACAATATTCTAATAGATTAAAACAATCGTTACGCCAACTGTCAGGTTAGTAGCCTGGACATGTTCAAATGAAATTGGATTTGCATTAACTATTAACTATTGCCTATACTTATTAGAATTTCACATAACTTTCGTAATTCTTAATTGTTTATTAATCTTTTTATTTCATACTGCATCATAACAGCCATGTTTAAGTAAACGATTTGAGTGCGGCAAGAATCAAACAATTTATTGTGAAAACAATACAAAATTAATAAACATGTAATTAAAAACAATCTAAACATTAAAAGTAACATGAATTGTGCAATCTGTATTCTCAGTTATTTTAACTTTCGGTAAACCATCGTGGAGAGTGGAACTCGAGCAAGCACTTGTATTAATAATTTCTTTAGATTTCTTAGTTAAGAATTGTACAAAACTTTCTCCTTCCTGCATCATTTTAGCCACTTTGTTCTTTCCTTCCAACGAATCCTTAATATACTTTTCTGCCTCGGAGAAACTCTTCCATCCTCCATGTCTTTTGAGAACGGAAGTTCCGCTTCCCCATTTGCTAGTAAAGTCGCCGATGCGCGGCTAAAACTATGGCCGGTGTACAACTCGGGATTTGCTAATCCTAGAAATTCCGCTATTTTCTTGGGAACTCCACCGACTGTGTGAATTCCAACGCGCTGGGAAATGCACTTGCCCATACAGTATCCTACGAACAATTTGTTGTGACCTAAACCTTTGGGCCGCAAGGCAACGTATCTTCGGAACAGTTCCAATACACTTATGTCCTCCATTTTATCAATGACCGTCAATACTCTTCTTTGATCCGTTTTTGAGAAAGAGATTGTGATTACCAATTGTGTAGAAGTTTCCTGGATGTCATCCAAAGACATTTCATATATCTCTTCGCGGCGACAACCACCAGCGACGGCGATTAAACCAACGATCCAACAAGAACACAAAATTATCAGTAAATATTGAAATGTAGATCTTATATTATTACCTTTGCCAAAAGAGATTGTTGACATGATGCCTCTTTTACAAATTTTACCAATTCTTCTCTGGTGAGTGTTTTGGCTTGTTTAGGTTGATAGCCAACAGACTGATTTGTAAGGAACGCTCGAAGTTTGGAGAATCTTGTTATATCCACGTTTTCATTAAATTGGAGCATTGCTTTAACCATCGAATACTTTGACCATAGTGAAGAACTGGACATTTTCTTCGGCTAGAAAATCACCAATAATGATTCCTTCAAAAGAATATTAAGTGCAACTTACCAGATCAAACAAATACGCCGACATTATTCCCTCATTGATTTCACTGACTACGTTTACCCTTTTCCAGTCGCAAAACTGTATATATTCGCTATAGTACCTTTCTGATGATTTTGTGGGAATCAGAGTGCCGGCAGCTTCATTATATTTACGCAAAACATCTTCGGGAATGTTATTGTTTGTCGACATTTTGTCTGTTGACATTTCGTTTCACAAAAATCAACAAAACAAACACCAGAAACAGTAACCTTGGAAACTAGCGTTTCCATCATGAATGATCATATTTTCTATTTTTGTTTTAATAATGTAAGATTTAGTGTCTGCAGTATGAAATAAAAATTTCGACTCGTACTGTAAAAATGCATTTCCTGGCCTTATGACGTAAACTTCTATTATGCTATATATTTTACTTTTGTAAAATATGACACATCCAATAAAATCATTTTAGCTTACTAATATGTGTTTATTAAAATAAATTCCAAAATGGTTACCTAAACCTACTGACATCTAGCGGAAAATATTAAGATTATTGAAATAATTATAAAATACAGGCGTCACTCACTGAAACTTCTAGTATCTCATAGATGTCTCTCAAAATCGACATAAATTTGCTTTTAGGCACTGTCTATTCTAAACCGTTTATAAGCGCTATTCTATGATTTGAATCTGAATATCATTTATACTGTAAAAAATAAAATTATTATGATATGATTCTGGAGTAAATTCTAGCTTATTTATTAATAAAAAAGTTGGAAACAAGTAATACCAGTTATATAATTTGAATATATTTATATTAAAGTGAAGTGAGGTTATGTCATTAGATTTATTCTTAGAACATAAAATAGTAAGGAAGTATTGCTCGTTCAAGGGCAGGTGACCGGGATGGTTATCCAAGATGGCTACCGGAAGTTACTTTTTAACAGCGGCGTCCTATATTTTTATTTGTAGAAAGATAATGTCCTTATTGAAACATACCTATTATTATTCAGTATGGACACTAATCATTATTTATTAAAATAACCACTTTAATAAGGAAAGAAGAGGAAAAAAAATAGTATAACATTGCCTAAAATGGGGGTACTAGATTTAAGGAAATAAAACCAGTTATATACTACACAATTTTTATTAAAAATTTTCATTCTACCACTATTGGTCCTTAAATTGATATTTGTGTAAACATCTAATTTTCTACATTATTTATTTTACTTTTACATATATAATAAATTCTTGTTTTTAAATATACTACACAGATGCTTTTTATAAGTTGTTTCCTACGAGGACTTTCAGAAGTAGATGGTAGAGTTTCAGGAACAGGAACTGGTGAAATAGTTTCACTGCTAGTAGTTATTATCTCTTAAGCATAAGGGTCGTTAGTACTTACCTGCATAGAAAAGGTATATATTAATGAAATATATGTTTAAGTAAAATATCTGTAAATAGATTTGAGAAAAAATATAGATTTGGTCAATGTTATTAAAGCAATTTGTGGATGTAATAATTACTTACATATTTCATTCTTACAATTTTAATTGTAGGTATAGCATTTGGTACTAGTAAAACAATTACTGAAGAAATTCTATCAAATGATTGTTCTGTAAAATGTTGTGAGCCTAAAAAGCTATTCTTACCTGGACTCTAGTTATCTTTATCCACAATATTTAACCATTTCCGTCTAATATTTTCATCCCGTGGGAGACTGTGAATGTAATAATGTGTTAATTAATATACAAATACATTTATTGTACAACGTTGCTTTATAATACTCCATAGACATAAAAATAATTGACATATACAGTTATGAGATTAACCAAAAAATTGTAAATTAATGATAATTAAAATAAAATATCCTCTTTCCATTATTGATACGCCTATGTCAATTTAAGTAGATAGGTTAGGGATCAATACATGTTGAAACATATACTAGCAAAGTGTTAACTTAAAGTTACTGTCTTGTTGACTAAATATAAACAAAGTAGTTGTTATGAAGTTGACAAACATTTTATGTTTTTTGATATGTATATTGCTGTCATATATTCTCAAGTATAATTGTATATTGCCATTAATAAACCAATTTAAATCGACGACTGAGTTTCCCACAATTGCTTATACACAATAGGTTATGGGCCCAGAACTCAGGTTCAGTCGAATTTTGTAGAAATAGTCTTCTACAGAATAGTTGGAATGGAATTAGCGAAGTACATCAAGCCCTTGGTTGGTGAAGCAGACTGGCCAGTATGGAAGAGAAAAATAAGAGATCTCTTAGATTATCATGAAGGAGCGTTAGACGTTATTGAAGGCATATTGAAAAAACCTAATCCTTTAGACACAGGTGCAAATGAAGCTGAGATCAAGAAGCATAAAGAGTTATCTGATCTTTATAGAAAGGCTAATAGTTATGCCAAGTCAATGATAACAACAACAGTTACCGATGTAGTTTATCAGAAGATAATGGACAAAGACACAGCTCATGAAGTTTGGGAATCGCTAAAATTACAATTTGAGGCGACTTCCAAAGAGCAGTTGTTTAAAATCTGTACAGATTTCTTTGCTTTCAATTGGAGTCCAGGTGATGACGTTTCAACTCATATTGCTAAGTTACGAAGTTTATGGAATGAGTTGAATAATGGACTTAAAGCTAAAAAACTAGCTGTTCTTCCTGATATAATGTTAGTTTGTAAAACCCTTCACATTCTTCCCAGTGGTTTTGAAACATTTCGTTCAGGTTGGATGTTGTTAACGAAAGACGAAGAAAAAACGTTTGATGAGTTAACTATGCAGCTCTGTTCACATGAGAGAAATTTCATGAGCTCAAACAGTCAGAAACTAGTACAAGAAGCTTTATTAGTTAAAACAGACACTAAAATTCAAGAAGAAAGAAGAAAAGACAGCAAAAACAGAAATAGGAAAAGTGATGTCTGCAATTATTGTAAATTAAGAGGACATTGGGTTAAGAATTGCAAGAAATGGATAGGAGACGGAAGACCGCCTAAAAATCGTAATACAGAAGATGGACAAAGCAGAACAGTACTACCAGCTATGGCTCTAACCTCCATTAGCACTGAACTCAATATGGTAGATGTAGATTCGAAGAATTGGTGGTTTGATAACGGTGCAACTAGGCATGTTACAAATTGTTATGATGTATTTGTCAAGTACAAACAATTTGAAAGTCCTTGTAGCATAAAAGCAGCAGGAAAAAGAAAGTTTAAATGCACTTGGAAGCGGTACCATAAGAGTTCAATCCTTTATAGAAAATAAATCATTCGAATTAATATTAGAAGACGTTTGGTTTGTTCCAAATATTTCGAGAAATCTGATCTCCATTTTAATAGCGCAAGATAGAAATCCGAGTAGTGTATTTACATCTACAGCAACAGAGTGTTGGTTAGAAGTTAATGGAGAAAAGAGGTTATATGGTTTTCGGAACGTAGGCGGAAACCTTTTTAAAGCACACATTGAAGTAATTACACCAGAAACCAAAGCAGAAGTTTGTTCTACAAGGGCAGATAGTTCATTATTACAGTTATATCACGAACGATGGGGGCATCAAGATAAACGCCATGTGAAAGACATGCTCAAAAGAGAGCTAAGCATCAACGTGAAAATAGAACATGAAGTCTGTGAGCCATGTATATATGGAAAAGCTCATCGATTCCCTTTTGGTAACAGAAACCCTGCAACAAAACCAGGTGAACGAATATTTTCCGATGTGTGTGGACCATTTGATGAGTCTTTTCAGAAGAAACGATATTTAGTCATTTTTAAAGACAGCTACACTAAATTTCGTTATGCCTTTCTAATCAGACACAAGTCAGAAGTGAAGAATGCCTTAAGAAACATGATTGCTTACGCTAAAACAACAGGGCATACCATTCAAGAACTGGTGAGTGATAATGGTGGAGAATTCGACAATGAAGATGTTCGACAGATTCTTCTACAGAATGGAGTGTCACAGAAGTTAACAGCTCCGTATACACCTGAACAAAACGGTGGTAGTGAACGAGAAAACCGCACTGTTGTGGAAATGGTCAGAACTTTCAAGTATTCCAACCCAAAAGTTCAATATCCAGAGGCCATTTGGGCTGAGTTGGTTAGTACAGCCGTATATGTTCTAAACAGGACCGCAAAATCGTCGAAAGAAGGTGTAAGTCCATATGAACTGTGGTTAGGAAGAAAGCCAAGAATAAAGCATTTGAGAATTATAGGATCAGAATGCTACACACATATTCCTAAACAAAAACGACGAAAAATGGATAAAAAGGCTATTAAAGGATATCTTGTAGGATACGATGGTGATGAAAGATATAGAATTTGGGTTAAAGAAACTCATAAAGTTATTTTGTCCAGAGGTGTTCAATTTAATGAGATACTAACAGATTGTATAGAAAGAGTGAGATTGCCATTACATGATATTCAGTCCAGTAAAAAAGGCTGCAGTTTTAACAGTTCTGAAGACGATATTGACGAGTTAAGTGAACATGAAGAGGACATAGATAGTGAAGACGATGATGAAGTAATAGTTGAAGAACAAAAAGAACAAGATAGAGTAACATCCAGTTATGATTTAAGAGATAGATCACAGTTGAGACCACCTAATAAATTAGAAGATTTTATAATGAGTGCAGAGAATATACTAAGTACAATAAAAACTCCTGACAATTTTCAAGAAGCAATTGACAGTCAAGAAAGCAATAAGTGGCTAGAAGCCATGAAAAGTGAGTTAGCCTCATTAAACGAAAATGAAACATGGGAGCTATCACCTTTACCAATTGGATGTAAAGCTTTACCATGTAGGTGGGTTTTCCGGATAAAAACGAATCCAGATGGTTCTATAGATAAGTACAAGGCCAGATTAGTTATTAAAGGATTTAGTCAAAGAAAAGGAATTGACTATAGTCAAACATTTAGTCCTGTAGCAAGATTAACTACAATTAGATCTATTTTAAGTATTGCAGCAGCTGAAAGGATGCATTTAGGTCAGTTTGATGTGTCTACTGCATTTCTTTACGGTTATATTGAAGAGACAATTTATATGAATCAGCCAGAAGGTTTTGACGACGGAACAAATATGGTATGCAAGCTTAAAAGAAGTTTGTATGGCTTGAAGCAAGCACCACGATGTTGGAACAGCAGATTCGGAAGTTTCCTGTTAAGCTTAGGTTTCAAAGTTAGTGAGGCAGATCCATGTTTATACTTAAGAGAAAGAAATGGTAAGAAGCTGCTTATAGCCCTGTATGTTGATGATGGATTGTGTGCTGGGAGTGATTCGAAAGATTTAGAGGACTTTCTTAAGGAGTTAAAATCAGAATTTAAAATAACGATAAGACCAGCAGATTACTTTTTGGGTATTGAAATAGAAAAGGAACTTGATGGTAGTATTAAAATTAGTCAAAAGGGTATGCATGTAAAATTTTAGAACGTTTCAACTTCTCAGAGTGTAAACCAGTGTCAACCCCTATGTTGAAAAATACAGAAACCTCAAAATCAGGGAAAGAATCCAGAAATATAAGTAATTTTCCATACCGAGAATCAGTAGGTGCACTAATGTACTTGATGCTGGGTACAAGACCAGATCTAGCGTACAGTGTAGGATTTGTATCAAGATCTTTAGAAAATCCATCTTCAGAAGATATAGCTAGGGTAAAACGAATTTTTAGATATATCGCAGGTACTAAAGATCTGGGCATAGTATATAGGTCTCAGACTATTCAGCGTGTCCTGGATTGCTACAGTGATGCAGACTTTGGCGGATGTACTACAACGGGTAGATCGACTACTGGTATAGTAGTACTATATGCAGATGGCGCTATTTCTTGGCAAAGCCAAAGACAAGCCATGGTAGCAACATCTACTACAGAATCTGAGATTGCAGCCGCAAGCGAAGCGACAAAAGAAATTATTTGGCTCAGTAGACTTTTCAAAGAAATAAGTCAATTAATAGATGTTCCTGTTCTACAAGTGGATAATTCTGCAGCAGTTAAATTAGCCCTCAACCCCGAGTTTCATCGTAGAACAAAACATATAGCGGTGAAACATTTTTTTGTTAGAGAAAAGGTTTCCGAAGGACAGATTGGAATTAAACAAATTTCTACCGAGCAGCAAGTTGCGGATATTTGCACAAAGGAGTTACCAAGACCAAGACACAAAATTATTTGTAACAAGATGGGTCTCAAGTAACTTTAAATTAACAAAGGAAAGTGTTGAAACATATACTAGCAAAGTGTTAACTTAAAGTTACTGTCTTGTTGACTAAATATAAACAAAGTAGTTGTTATGAAGTTGACAAACATTTTATGTTTTTTGATATGTATATTGCTGTCATATATTCTCAAGTATAATTGTATATTGCCATTAATAAACCAATTTAAATCGACGACTGAGTTTCCCACAATTGCTTATACACAATAATACAAAGTAATAATTTAATTTAAACATAAAAATATAGTTTACGTATATATAATGTATATTTATTATAATAATAGCTACTTACCAATAAATAATTAATCCAAATTTTTAACAGAAAACTAAATTTTTATAACTTGTCAACAAAGTATGAGTCATAAATGGTTATCCAATATGGCCGACTTCCGTCGCCAGATTTTAACATTGTAGATATAACATAAACTCCTTCCTTACTATTTTATGTTCTAAGGATTTATTACAGTCACGTCTCTCTAAGATCTATGTATCTTTGATGAATACAGTTTCTTCATTTTTTTTCACGTCACATGTTGGAGGGTGGATCTTTTCTACTGCTCCAATTGCAAGAGTTTTCTGTTACAGACAGATTAGGATATCCAAACATAGTTTAAGAAACTATAGGGTTAGCAGATGAAGCAAAGTGCAGATTCTGTGAGGAAGAGGATGAAACCTCAATACACATACTCGCAGAATGCCCTGCCTTGCAAAATTCTAGGGCTAGATACCTAGGAGCACATGGAATAGAGGAAGGGCATCTACCTGACTTGAAGCCCGACGATGTCCTAAACTTCCTCAGAAAAATAGGACTCGAAGAGCTGCTATAAGTCTGAGAAAATATCAGAACATGGCAAGTAAGGGGGGACACAATAGATCCTATGGGTCGCAGTGTTATTATCACCCCTGACATATACATACATACATACATACATACATACATACATACATACATACAAACATAGTTTCAGTAGTTACAATCAGCGCTTTTAATTATCTACTCCCTATAAAATTTGATCTAAAAATATTGATTTCAATATTTCAATTGTCTCTAGGTAATATATCGTATATCTTAGGTTTATGTTATACATTTTACCACTGCATTTTCTCCTCTTGATATCCGCTTTTCCTCATTCCTGCAATTACACACAATAGCTGACAACTTGATAGCATGGTTTACACTCATTTTTTGGTACACACGTACCTAAATAAAAAAGAAAAGTTAATTTTAAATCCACAAGTAAACACCAAAATCACATATCCTCAATTATCTGAATCTTATAGTTATTCTCATTTACTTCTATTTTTCATGAAATAATATTTATATTGTTCTTCACAAATATGATACTGTAGTTTAAAAAATTTCTTATGTAGGGTTACATGTAAATAAAATTTTATTGGAAACATGTTATAAGTACCAACATAATTGTGACACTTTTCCGGTCCCGGTCTATTATAAAATATATTCAACAGAATAACAAGAAGGTTCTGTCTTGTTAACAACATAACCTCAAATTTCAATGTTAAATCTTGATGATTTAAAGCTGTTTATTAAGTTAAAATTATTACAATAAAGAATAAACAACACTTTATCAACTTCTTTTACAATATTAATTAAAACAATAAATTTATTTGCTAATGACAGATGCTTAAAGTAATCACATATCATCAGATGGTTTTTATTGTATTTCTTCATTCTTATTTACATTTATCACCAACTTGAACTTGAAATTAAGTTTTACCATTCTTTGTGCATTGACGTAATATAATATTTTTATGATTAAATGCACTGATATGGTTTTTGTTTTTTTCAAATTAGTTTATGTTTATGAAAGTGTAGAGTTTCTATTGCATAATAACCTTTCTCGCTACAACTTGTGTCCTCTCTTTTTTTAAGCTTGTGTTAACGTAGTGAAATGAAATTGAAAGTTATTTATTCTAGTATGTTATTATCATAGTCAGAAATCGGAAACAGTAAGGAACCAATTCATTGCAGTGGGTTGAGCATCGTGCAATTATGTTTAACTGTCATCGTTATATTAGAAGGAATGTGTATGTCGCTTTGTTGCAGCAGAGAGGGCGTGCGTGTACCAATTCGGATTAGGATAATTAAGTACAGTAGTACGTATTTGGTATCTACAAAAAATTTATATAATAATAATAATAATATAATAATAATAAATGTATTGCTTAGAAACTTTTACACAGTTAGAGCAAGAGTACAAAATAGGAAATGGGTATATAATCTTAAAAAATAAAATATAAAACAAATTTATAAATTATGTAGCAACAGCAGAAAATATATACATATAAATCAAAACAAAATAGCAACAAAAGGACAAAAATCTCAATAGTTATTGGTTAATTATAAATAATCTTAATTAAATATATTACAGGGGCTCGATTCTTGGATTTCGAATTCGAAATATCAGTGTCGACTTTCGACAAATATGTCGATAGTTTTGTACAGTCGACAGAAGCAAACATGGTCCGCGGAAAATATGCCAACTAATTTCAAGGTTATCACAATCAGCCAATCACGAGCCAATGTTAACGATAATATCAATTTTAGTGGCTGCATAAGTGAGATGAAAATACAACTACAGCGACAAGGACACGCCCACCCAGGGTTCATGTTTGCTTCTGTCAACTGTATAAAGGCGATTCTTGAAAGTCGAATTCGAGATAAATTCGATAATTGTTGTTCGAGACTGCATCGAATGGGTAAAACCGTTCGACATAATGAATTGTCGAATTTTATTCTCATTCTGTCATGTCTCTGTCATAAATACAGAATATAAGTTTTAAAGTTTTCTAGATTTTTTACTTAAAATTTATTTTTATTACGTTTTATTAGTATTTAGTTGTTTGTTTTTGGTATTATTATTTGTTTTGTTAGTATTACTGTTTACTGTTAATTTCAAAATTAATCCAAACATAACATTAGGAGTGGCAATAGAGAACTTGGAAGATAATGCCTCCAGGCAAATTATAAACGTTTCACATGAGTGATTATAATTTTAAAAAGAATTTCAGATTAACAAAAGCTGTTACCCACGAGTTAATCGAAATGGTTACATCTTATATGAAAGAGCGAACATGGGCATCTGCACCATCCATTGAAAGAATCGTGAACATTATTTTTTTTATTGTGTTGATGAAGATCCACACTGTCTTTTGTCTTTTAATTTCATTATTATTATTTCTATTCTCCGTAAACCAAACAATAATTTTTTCTTCTAATAAAATAAATGTGTCACTTGACGTAAACAGAATCTTGTTTATGGTGTTCCGTGTCAGAATAATACGGTGTTGCCACTTAATCTTTCGACATCAAATGTCGATTGAATTTCGAATGTCGATTCGTACTGAAGAATAATGGCCGTATTCATAGTCATCCCTTAAGTATGAGTGTGAGGGTAAGGGTAGGTTGAGGGCACTTGGGTGTTTCATAAACAACCCTCAAGATCTAAGGGTCCCTCAAGTCACCCTTAACTCAAGTGAAGACGTGACTACCCTTGAGGGCACCTTGAGAGTTTTATATTCGACAGATTTGACATATCTTATGCTCTGTATAGGTTATATTACATTATTGACATTTTTTATGGTAGTAAATAGGTATTACATAATATATATAATAAGAAATAGTTATTTATGTTTAGGTAGTTTTTTATTAAGGAAGAATAGTTATTATATTTATAGACAGTTTGCATACTTTTTTTTTGAAAATGGAAGAATTTGATGAACTTTTTGAGAGTGATGAGGAATTTGAAGAAGTAAATCGTTTGCCTAAAAAATATATTAGGGACATGCAGAATCCTTTGGAAACGTTTGAGGAACGAGAATTCCAAAGATGATTTAGATTTAGCAAAAACTGTGTCACCAATGTTTTACTGCCACTTGTACTACAACATCTGATTAGACATAGGGTGTGTTCGGGGAGCACGCTATTTGCGCCATTTGCCGCTATCTACTACTATTCCTCGTTTGCGTTATATGGCTCTTGGCGCTACATAGCTCGAAAGCGTGATCCCCGAACACACCCATAGCAATCGACAAATTCAATAATGAAGATATCAAAAAGTATGTTATTAGTTGGCGCATGCTCACAACCATAGAACGGTAAGATAAGCTAGCACAACCAACACAAATGCATTAAAAACCCCGAAAACGTGTTTACTCACTTAAGGGCTGGTTAAGTGACGTTTATGAAACAAGTAAGAGGTTGAGTGCTAAGTGACCCTTACCCAAGTCTCCCTCAGTGCTCAAGTTGAGGGTTGACTATGAATACCGGCATAAGTCCCGTACAAATCGATCGGCATTAGAAATGAGAGATTACGAATTCGACAAATTTCGGTCGAGATTCAAGAACCGAGCCCCAGATGTAATGAAAAATAAATTTTGCGTCGCTTTGTGTGGAATGTTCTAAAGAATATATTAATGTTTTTAAGTTTTCTAAACCGGTAACTTTCGGTTTCATGACATTATAAATTGGACAATCAAACAAAAGGTGTATTGAAGTTTCGTTCTCATTTCTGTTGCAGATAGTACATAAATTCCTGGGGTCTATGATATATAAAATATTGTTAATAGCATAGCTTTAGCTAAATTTGTTACTTAAATGTGGTTATGAAAGTATGCGAGTTACTTGAATTGGTAATTTTAAAAGAAGATAATTTTTTGGCTTTCTTTCAGGCTGTTGTTTAAAGCACAGCTTAGGATAGCGATCTTCTTCCATCGACAGAATTTTTTCCAACCAGTTCAATGTCATTTTTAAAAACGTTATATTCATATATATATATTCCAGTTTCAACTCTTATAGCATGATCGGGAGTGTTTTTGGAAACAACTAAAATTATTTTAAGAAATGCTAACTGTACTCTTTCTAGTATATCTGTGTATCTAAGACTCCAAACAGGAGAATAGTTTGACATAATACTAAGAATCAAATTAACTTTAAATTTTTTTTGTTGGTGTATTTTTCCAATATTAGAAGCTTTTTTACAACAGTAAAACCTGTCAATAACGGCCACTAAAAATGAAAGAACTATTGGCCGTTATATAAAGGTGGCCGCTATTGTCAGGTTTTGCAGTCGACAAATAAAATAAAGATTATGATAATCGAAAATTCAGAAAACGCATTAATAATAAGGCTAGAAGATACAAACATATTTAAATAATCTGGAAATTAAATTGTACAAGAATAAAACAAATGAAGCTAAAATAAATAATAAATTAAAACCGGGAAAACCAAAAAGTATTGTAATGTTTTTCTTATTTATTTATACTGTTTTTGTAGGTTAGGATAAATCATACACACTATGGCTAACTACTATTTATTTATTTACTAAAATGCACAATTATATTTATACACACACCTAATTTCTGCTTAATTTATATACACTCGGTATATCAATCCTAATTTATTTATACTACTGTAATAAAACATTATTTATTTAGACTTATTTTACTCTCGTTAGCTTTCGCGCTTCCTAAGACCGTTAGATTATAACTGAACTCCTTCGCGGGAGTACCGCGCTTTTATATACCCGTCCAATTAGCCGAGAACATCCAGATTCTAGTCGCCATCTTGTTCCGGAACAATCAAGTAACAATGCCGATAAAACGCAATCGCCATTTTTTAAGGTTTAGTTAGTCAGTGTTAGTACCTTAGAGCAGTAAAGGGAGGAACAAAAATAGACAGGGTACCAAATGACACTTTAAAGATGAAATAGAAATTATTAAAGTATTAAATACAATAAAGGGTTTCCTGGAACAGGTGATAAATTTGGAAAAAGTTGGATTAACATATGATCTGTTAAAGATTGCAAGAATACATTTTGATTTGAGATATTGCCTGGACATTCGAGGTGAACATTTTTTCAACATCTACATTGACATTCATAATTCTTTATGGTATTCTATATTTTATTACCTTTTGCATATTTGCTTTTGTTTTTGTTTATAATGTAGCGAGATTAATTTGGTGTTATTTGTGAAATAGTTTGGTTATAGAATTTTCGGACTATCCTGCATGTATTGAGAATGTCTTATTTTTGCAACTCTAGGAATGTAAACTTATTAACATCCAGGCTATGTTGATGAGATAGGGAATATTTGTCAAGTAATGTCTGGTCTATTAAAATAAATAGTTCGATCTGCAATTAAAGTTTGGTCTCAATACATTTTATACTGTTCATTTTCTAATATTATTTCGGATGTGTATAAAAAGGAATTATTTATTTGGTTAGCTTTTGTTTGAATGCCAGTTTTTAATAAATGATTGCTATATGCCTGTTTTTATAGTCAGTTTCAGCTAATATTTTGCTTGTTCTTGTGGTATGTTGTATTGTTTCAGATACGGAGTTGTATCTTCTACAAAGATCCGTATTTCTTATAATTTCACTTTTTCGTTGAGGAAAATTTGAATGGCGATAATTATTTAACACTTAGAAGGATTTAGCTACTCTTTTTTTATTGTTAAATTTTAGTTTATTATTTAAAATATATTGATATTTACGGTGTCAATAAGATTTATATAGTTTGATTTATTAATAAAAAAAAAACATGAAGCCAAAAATGGGATTTAAACAAACCATTTGGAACTAATATACCTGCATTTTTCTATCTTTACTGCATATAAACGACCTTAACTAATATAATAATTAGTTACACATGCAGGATTAGTACAAACCATTCATTTGTAACAATTGCTAACGTACTAAAGTAGCATAAATTCAAATATTTACGTTTCTCATGGGTAATTAAAATTAAAATTATATATGGTAAAATGACATTCGATGCATTTATGGGAAATTTTTTCATTTTCTCATACAAAAAGCATGTTACAATCGACATATTAAACGTAAAAATCTTTATTTATGTAATATATTCACTAACAATCGTATTTGTTGCACAGCATTTATCTTCGTTGATAATTAAATTATAATAATTTAAATATTCAGTCAAGGAATTATTGCAAAAGGTAATAAAATGAGTAAATTATATTTTTATTTGAATATATAAAAGAGTTTTGATGCATTTTAAGATAGTTGATTTATAATAATATAACAGGAAATGGAACAAGTTTTGCTTTCCAAAAGTAGTGATCTAAGAATTTCACAATACTAAAGTTAAAAAATATAAATTATTTGATATGTGCTGGTAATATAATAGTAGATTTGTTTAAATATCTTCTTACACGAACAAAAAATTAGTTAATTTGGAGAAAACAGTAACATCAAATCTACTGGTTGAATGTTTTAAATATTACACGCGGTACGAAGATCCCAGAACTTAAAAATAAAATATTTGAGCTCATGAATAAATAAGTATATCAAATTATTTTACTGCAAATTATTGATGCAGAAATTTTAAAGTAGATGATAAACAAATTTGTAACACTTGTTTTACAATTAAAAACATCATAAATAAATACTTTTTAGATTATATGAATAAAGTCATGTATTTGCTATAGATCCATAGCAAATACTTAATTTTTCTGTGCTACCTACAGTGTAGACTTCCCTGCAGATTAAATAACACTTTTATGGTAATTATGGCGTTTCTAAATAATGTTAAAGCTGTTAAACTTTACAAAAGATTAGTAGAAACAACACTAAGTAATTGTAGAGTTCTTTTTCGTCCCAAAAAAGCAAACGTGAATTATTGGTAAGTCAACCATTTTATTTGATGCATATAATCACTTTTCCACGAAATGTAGCTGATCTGAAATAATTAGAATCCACTATAATACTGTCTCAAAAACAATTGCCGAAGAAATTAAAAAAATCTTTCAGAAAGTAAATCTATAAACCAAGGTTCAATATTTCTTATGGACAATTCGTAAAACCCTATTTGGTTGTTTTTATAGAAGAATTCGAACTAGTAAATTTAATTAAAATGTCTGATAAATAAGGTGATTTGACAGTTCCCGAGATAAAAACCCTTAGAACAAAAAGATACAGGAAGGAGTATACCGGGTGGTGAATGGTCGGACGCACCATAGGAAATCCAATGGAAAATCATAAACTCTTAAATTCCTGCTTCCCAAATCATTTTAGGTGAAAACTCAATAGGAACTTTTCTTTAAAGAATTAAATACTGCATCAGATGAGACTATTAAAAATATTTTTCAGCTTTTGGTAGTTGACAAAATTGACCAATTTATTTACCATTCTTATACAGCATCAAGACAGCAATAAAATGTCAAAATGACTAAAATATTTAGATGTCAAATCATTCAAATAGTCAAAAAATAGAAAACAAAGTTATTTATTGTTAAATAAATACAAACGCTAAATAAATTACAATAAATGCTCAAATAAACCACCGTTTTGGGCTAAACAATATCCTAATCTATCATAAAACTCTCGTCGAACATTTGCTAGAATGCGAGGCGTTATTTTTGCACATTCTTCTCGGATGCCTGTCTTTAATGCCTCTAAATCTGGAAACCTTACCGTGCCGTAAATTTTGGATTTTACATCTCCCCAGAGATAAAAGTCATTTGGGGCAAGATCTCCAGATCTTGGGGGCCATTTAATAAGACAATTTGGTCCTATCACACAGTTATTAAAACAATTATTGACCAATTCTTTCACTTCACGGCCGTTGTGAGCAGGACAACCGTCCATTTGAAACCAAATTTCTTCTTCTTCGGGAGCTACTTCTGCGAGTGCTGGTAAAATTTCTTCTTGAAGCAAATCCAAAAACCTTCCTGAGTCTAGATTTTCCTCGTAGAAAAAAGGTCCAATAAGATGATGCCCCAGTATTCCTGCCCAAACATTGATTTTTGGTGATATTGAGTACGAGTTTCCACAACAATTTCAGGCCTTTTAGTTGACCAAATTCTACAGTTTTGCACGTTGGGTTCATTGTTTAACGTAAGCGTACACTCGTCTGTAAAACAAACATTTTTTAAAATTTTCGGTCTGCATTCGCCCTCTCCAGCATCTCATAACAAAACTCTGCTCTTCTCTCATAATCTCCCTCAAGCAACTCTTGATGACATTGAACTTTATAAGAATGGAAGTTATTCTTTTTTAATATTTTTAATGCAGTTGAATTATGCATGTCGAACTGCTGTGCGATTTCTCGAGAACTTATTCTGGGATTTTCAATAACTGCAGATAATACATTTGTGGTATTTTCATTTTCAAACACATTTATTTGAATGTTTTGGTCATTTTTGTTACACTTGCATAAAGGAAGCAATGTGCCAGTGTTTTCAAATTTTGTGATTATTCTTCCAATTGTAGTATGGCTTGGAATCGGGCGGTTTGGATATTTCGCGCTAAATAAAGCACTTACCGTGCGCGTACTATTGCCGGAATAAAACATTTTTACAATTTCTACTCGTTCTGAAACGGTGTACGACATTTTTTACGTTTATTGTTGTCACTAATTGAATAATAGAATGACAATCTTGATAATAGCTTTTAAAGGTAACGTCATCCTGACATATCATTGCTGTCTTGATGCTGTACAAGAATGGTAAATAAATTGGTCAATTTTTTCAACTACCAAAAGCTGAAAAATATTTTTAATAGTCTCATCTGATGCAGTATTTAATTCTTTAAAGAAAAGTATTGAGTTTTCACCTAAAATGATTTGGGAAGCAGGAATTTAAGAGTTTATGATTTTCCATTGGATTTCCTATGGTGCGTCCGACCATTCACCACCCGGTATGCAAAATGACCTTGAGTCCAGAAAGGAGCTTGCATATGGCGGCCAATTGTCAATTTTAATTTCCGTTTCCATTGACGTACCGCAAAAAAATTAAAATTATATCAAGGTTTTTATTTTTAATAAATTTCAACCAATCAAGTGTGTGAATAGCATTAGTGTTCTAAATAATTTAGTATTTATAAGAACCGAATGATACGCCTATGCGCTCATTTTTGACATTTATATGCACATATTGCTTTGACAGTACACTGTAAACATAAACAATGAGTCATGAAAGGAGCTTCAAGATGGCCGACTTCCGTCGCAAATTTTCCTTAAAGTTAATATATGACAGACTCCTTCCTGTTTCTTTTTGTTCTAAGTAAAAACCGAACTTAAAAAGAGTGTATATACTTAAAATAGTTATTTATGTACCAAGGACGAAAGAGTTTTGATTACAAGCCGAATCTGCATATTGCAGATGAGGCGTAATCGACGCTTTTTACCGAGGTACATAAGTATACATACATCTATACCTATCTTTTTTAATGTTATGTTTTATTTTTAATAAAACGAAGAAAACTTAAGTAACTATTCTTTAATATTTAATGTACAATTATTACAATTATTAATATTTATTCCTGCTGTTGAAGTCCATTTTCTAAATTTTAAATTGCAACTAACTTGTTTCATGAGTTTAAACTGCAAAGTGTCAAAATCAGATACGTGACAGCAACGGGTAACTAGATGTAATTTTTTATTTAATCGCCTGTTATTGACGAATGGCTGCGTAAGAACAGTTAAATTTTGTGACGTATTCAGTGCGGACGAAAAAGGTTTGCGTACGAAAAATGTTGATGTTAAATAATACGCCATTTTTAGTTCTAAAATTAGTACGAAAAAAAAATGTTATTTTTGGTAGTGGTCGACGGAAAAAGATGTTCTTATACAAAGGCAAATGATGTGAAATGAAACTAACCTCAAATAATTTTATTAGAAACGAACATTGACAGATGAGTATTTTGTTGAAAGCTTATTAATAAATAAACCGTTGAAATTTTTCGTAATATTTTCCGATTAGAAGCTTTGTATTATGAAAAAATTTTAATATAAAAAAAGTGGTTGACAGATCTACTTTGACAACAGCGCCACCATTTGGAACTACGCAAATAACCCTGCCATTGCTTCGCTTTCCGCTCACCGCCTGCCGTTGTCTTTTGTTTTTTAGTGACCAAATTCAAAGTTCTAATCCAAACTTTAGACTCAAATCCAGGGCTCTGATTTTAAGTAAAAATTTCGACTCAAAATAATTTCAACCGTCATGGCGGAGTCGAAATGCGACTGGGCGCACCTGGCGGAGCTTTTGCGAAGTGAGCAAATGACGTCATGAAATCGCGACCTGTTGAAATTAATTTCGACTAGACCATTCCGGTCGAAATGAGAATATCGACTCGAAATTATGGCACTTAGCAATTTATTCTTCATGGCATAGAGATACATTTGTATTATCTGTTTTTGAGGTTACCCGTCTGTTTAGTTAGTATGTTACATACATTTTTTAGTGTTTTAATTTGTGAATAAATGAATTATATCCAGCATTTAGCTGTACATTAATTAGGTTTTACTAATTAACAAGTGGTGCAAGATAGCCAGTTTGAGCAATATGTATTGTGATATTTTTCCAGTGCTAACAGTGCTGAATAAATATTTGTTTTATTTTATTAAAAAATTGTATAAAACAATATTTCCTTTGCACAGAAAAAACACCGTTTCCGTTTTGACTTTTAAAAAAATATAGTCTCAAATCTACAAAGTCTAAAAGTACTTAAAACTCTCACTTAATGCTAAAATATCTAAATATGTACCCTAGCATCCGCATAAACAAGTAAACAGGTTTTAATTCAGATAGGTGTAGCCTTATAAACCCAACGTTTACTTAGATGTAGTTGGTGGCAAGGCATGTTCAATATATAAATTAAGTTTATATAACATAATTTAAGTCTGCATCAGGTAAAACATTAAAATGGCATTGCATTTTATGTCAAATTTTATTAAAAAATTTATTAAAAGTAGCCCAGGGTTAACCTAGATACTATAACCATTAATTTTTAAAATTTTAGAGAATGCTGTTGGTTTCTTGCTTCTCCTGAGTAAAGCTTTGAATTAGTAGATTCCCTTTTCATGTTCAGGGTATTGCAATTTTTGTCAAACCTTCCTGTCAATGATGAAACTGACATTTGTAACCCAAGTAAAAAAATGTAAATAAAATGAATACTTATGAAAGCTTAAGTTTGTAAATTAATGAAAATTAAAAACATAGTGCTTGAAGAGATCACCAATAATATTTAAACTTCTTTGTGAAACTGTTGTCAATGAAAATAAATAATATAAAAACCTATCCCTTTGCTGCTTTGGAGAGTGACATTCATCAGAGCTCATGAGTCTTGGAAGCACCACTTTATGAGAGACTTTTTCCAGAGAGCTTTTTTTTAATGTTTCTTGAAGGCAAAAAGTGTTTTTTAAAAATAAATTCATAATTAAGAAATTAATCTGAAAACTTAAAGAATAATAATATAGATCTTCCAGAGCATCATTATCATAGTCAAATGTGGGCATTCAATATATGTCAGATAGCAAAGTGGTTCCGATTGGCTGAATGTTGGTGCTCTCTGCTCATCAATGATTTTTATTGTTTGTAAATATAATTTTTAAAGAAGGCCCCCTTCTCCTTGTCTTAAAGTTTTTTTATTGAACTAGCTTTCCTTTTAACTTTATTTTTCAAACCAATACATACCTAAAATGTTAGCTAAAGATTTCGACTGTCATGGTGTACAATTTCGAGTCGAAATTTCACTTAGAATCATAGCCCAGATAAAAATTTAACAAATGGTCTAAATAACGCAGCATTTAATATGCAGCAAATGCAAATCTTTATTGATTTTTTACTTCGAAGAATTTGCTTTTACTTTATACTTTGGAGAAATGCCCCATTTTTATTTTTGAGACCGATAGTTTCGTTTAGACCAGGACTTTTTTGATGTTCTTGAATTGTTAAAAAATAATAAATTAAAATAACAATCTCAATGTCATACTTTATCAACAATTAATAGCATCCTGTAACGGACTATGATATTAACATAAATACTTAATTATCCATATAAAAATGACTATTTAAAACTATTTTATTAAAAAAATTATTATGACCATTGTGAAATTTGCACTTGAAACAGGACGTTGACAATTTCAATTGTTAATAACAACATCGTGTACGAACTTGACATTCTTGGTCAAATTGTGTAAAATTGTAGTTTTGGGACGATCCACTGCACACGCTGAATGACAGTAACTCTTTAATTGCATCGTGGGTGTTTGTTCTACTTGAATAGATTGAATATGTACGAGGTGTGTACGCAGTTTGCAGAGTACAATGGTCATTATTTATTTTATTACGTTAGTGTACAGGGTTGATTGAATTTGAAGTAATTCGTACTGTGGTGTAATTTCAGTTACACTTTTATGCACTACAAATTACACATACTCCAACCCGAACTCCTTGTAAGGTGGTAAAAAGATATTGAAAGTATATACAGAGCGATGTTTCCCAACTCGTGTCCGTTATTACCTGGCCCCGAAAATCACTGACCAACTCGTGCCCGTTCAAAAACCAGGTAGAAAATTAATACACCAACTCGTGCCCGGGTGCATCGGAACTGCGGTTTTTAATTCTTATTTATTATAATTAAATATTCAAGACCTACATATACAGTTGTCATTTATTTGAAATAAAACTACTATAAAACGTATTAATTAAATATATTACACATGAAAAACTTAGAACTACCTACATATTATTAATACTATTATACCAAGATACTGTTTTAACGAAAGTAAATGTTGATATCTTAGGTTAGGTTAGGTTAGGTTAGGTTAGGTTAGGTTAGGTTAGGTTAGGTTAGGTTAGGAATCACCGATTGTCCGAAAATATGCGTTACACTTTCTATTCACACACACCCACTTAATTTCTTCAGATGTTAACTTTTTGCTGCTTTGATTAAATTTGTGTTGTTCTACAATTAATAATATTTTCCCACGTTGACTTGATACTTCGCGGATCGACATGTTTATAGAGCTGCTCTTACCCTCCCAATTACGAAATAAAACTAACTCATTCATAAATATCAAACCCGAAACAAAATCCTTCCTAGTAAGTACTTCAGGAAAACCCAATAATTTAACAATAATACCTGTTCCTATAGAGTTAAGACAAGATGGGATGTTAATTTGAACAGGTAAATTTTTCAATCGAGCACGAGTTAGGTACAGTACATTCATACTTATTCCGTTCTCACTTCTTAAGGACAATAAACGACCCTTTTGTCCCGTATTGTCGGCCGGCGCATTAGCCTGCTATAAAATTTGAATGGAACAGGGTGGAATTTACTTTTTTTAAAAATGTTTGCATATTTGTACATATTTTTAAACAATTTATATATCTATCTATGAATATTTCAATTGCTTCTCAATGTAAGAGTAAAAAGTCCACTCCGGCCCTGCCGGCCGGTAGGAAGATTTATTGGAGGCAATATAATCGTCAGAACGGTATAAGTATGAATGTACTCTATACAGATTATTGAGACCTTGACTCTTGTACCTTTTAAGGGATGAGTTGGGATACGTCCATACAGAGATATTTCTTTGCCTTTTAACGGCAATAAAACCTAGATTATCTTTTAGGTTATAAACATACCCGAAAACTGTAATAATAGCGGTCAGAGCCGGAATTTGAAATTTAATACCTGCACTGCCCAAATATCTAAATACAATATTATAATAGTCTTGATTAAAGTTTTATGGTTTTAAGTCTGTTATCTTTAATAACTTGTTTTTTTAATCCCCTGACATTAAGATGTGTATCCGTAGTGAGTTATTAAATATACTAAGTTTTATTTAAATTATTTACCTTTAATGGTGGTGATTAAAGGGTGAACAGGACATTTCCTAAGGTCTAGTATAAGTAGGAAATTGGGTATCATAATTTTAGTTCTTATTAAGCTAGTTTATTGTACTAACCCTTACTATGTGAATGTCCATCTTATTAAGAACAGTATACAACTAAACGGTTGAACGAACTTTCACTATTTATTCGAAAAATATATTTTAAATTCAATGACAGCTGTTTCGCTAAAAACTAGCATCGTCTGATTGACATATGTCAAATTTAAATCGTATTTCGTTTGGGTACCAAAATTGTAATTTGGATTTCCTTTCTTTATTATTTCTGATTTTAGTTTATTATTTTTCTATATCGAATAGAGGGCTTGGTACCCAAAAAAAACTAGTTTCCGCCATATCTTACAAACACATAAAAATTGATATAGGAAAGTAAATACGAAGTTACCTTATTTTTCTATGAGGAATAAAATTAAAATATAAAAAATGAGGGTTGCAGTTTAAAAAAAAGAAGAAATCGTCGTTTTCTCAAGTTAAAATTTAACTAAACGTTGTGACCACCCTGTATAATAAATTTCTTATTTAAACACTATAACTTATAACTTAGGCCCTTAGGTGCCAATCGATGTAATAATTTTTAAATTTTATCAATTAGTTAATTGAAATCATTAACATTTCATTAATCGTCTTTTTGTCATTATTTTTCCAAAAAACTAAAATTTCTCTAGAACGGTAAATTTTAGGTACCTGGTACCTTACATAAAGTGACCCTTAAATTCAATCGTCTAACCAAAAAAAAAAGAAAAAAATGTAGTATTCCATTTAAAATAGTGAAGTTGGTGTCAATTTCGGTATAACCGGAAGTGCTATAAATTTGAAAATATTTTAGTTTAATTCGGAAGTTTTGAAAACCCCTGCATACCAAATTTCATCTATCTAGTATTATCAGTTCCCCATAAGCTTCTAGGCGAAGGTCGTAAATGGCATCGATTAAAATCGATTGTTCGAAGAAATAATACTTCCCCAACATTAAATACATCTGTAGTGGAATAAATAAAAAGTTTAGTAAATGATATTACTGCTGAAAGTTGGAGAAACTCCATACAGCATGTTATAAATATGTGAACCATAAGCCAACGGTATTTTGACCAATCACAGGCCACGAATTTCATTAGCCAACAGATATTCTAAGGTATTATACTAAAATTCCATAATAGTAGGCACTAAATTCTCAGAAATATTATTGAATTAAAACGTAAACATTGTTGTCAGGTTGGGTTTCTATATATTTTATCATCTTCTATTTAAATCATACACACGCAACTAAATGGTCATAGAATAACGGACAACGTGTTTTATTCAGTAAATACTAAATACTAAAAAATATTAAATATTAAAGAAACTTCCTGCTAATGAAATATATTCAACAACATCAATGTTTATTAAATATAAAAAAATTTGAATTATATTCTGGGACTAAAATTTATAAATGGCAACGTTGCGTACACAGAGACGTTTGTGGGGCGGAAAAAAGAGAGGTAGATTAAATTTGCCGTAAGATAGAGAGAGATATAAATATTGCTTCATCAGCTGAGCACGGTTAGGTTACCATTCATGAGCGTAACATTCGTTGAATAATACGTAATGTAAATATTATTTTTTTTTTTCTTTGATCTGTTATTATAATACAGTTATAACGAATTAGGTCTGTTTCAACACTGATGACAGTTTTGGAATTTCTGTTGTAAAAATTCTAAAATTGGAAATACCCTTTTCAATAATATAATAAATAATGATATTTTTGTATAATACCTACCCTAGATAAACATAAAAGAGGAATAATACACTTTCTATACAGTTAATCCATTTAATCCATTCGTAAGAAGTAATAATGTAGTAGACGTCAAATAATTAGGCAGGTACATTTCTAGGAAAACGATTAACAGTAAAAAAAGGTAATTTCATATCAGATCAGGTAAAAACCAAGGGATTTGTTTAAGGACTGAAACAAGGGAAATATCATTATAAATCAGTTTAATTTTGTGCTGTGAACTGTGAGCAATATGGAAAGTGAAAGCAGCCAAAGTAAACGCAGACGTCCAAATTTATCCGAAGGAGAAAAAACTATTATATACAATGTGTATTGTGGGCTCCGTGAACGGAATGAGAATATGTTGCATAATGACGTAGTTAATCTGTGTAGTGATTTAACTAAAGTGTCGACGAGAAGTGTTCACAGAATTCTTAAAACATTTAAAGAAAATGAAGGTAAATGTGATAATGTATCTAAAGACATTGAAACTAGAGGAAGAAAACAAATTCAGCTTGATGATTGCACCAAATATGCTATTCGTAGGAAATTCCATTCGTTCTTTTTCCGAAATGAAATCCCAACTTTAAAAAAAGTCGCAGCCGAAATAAGTTCCGATGAATCGATGCCCAAAATATCACGACGTGTTTTATTGCGCACATTAAAGCAAATGAACATTAAATTTATGAAAAGAGGTAGGAAAAGTGCTCTTATTACTTTGAATAGTAGCGATCGCGATAGTTGCTCATCATCCGACGAGTTTTCTTCAGATGATAATGAATAATACAATACTGTAAGTAATTTTAAACTTTTTGTGGTGGTAGTGGTTTTAGTCCAATAAACGTAGGTCTGAAATCGAAATCTCATGCACACGGCTGCATTAATAATAATAATAATGGTGCCTACTTTTCTCATGAAACATTTTCACGTTTTATTACTTTGCTAACACCCTGTACATCCGATCTCAGATTTTTTTATGTCAATCTTATTTCCAAAGGATGCAAATTTTTTATAACAATAACTTTGTCATAAAATTAATAATAAAGGTTTTTCTCCTCTTAGCAACTCCATCCGTGGACACAGTGTATATTTTTTTTATATAATTAATATAATGTAATTTAATTCTTATTTGTGGATATAGTTTTTAAATAATTAATTTTTCCACATCTGTTTAGTATAATTTCCGTACGCCACTGCAAGAGGCAGATTAAGGCAAAAACGTCACAGTCATTTCTGAGAATTTAGTGCCTACTATTTTGGAATTTTAGTATAGTTGTCCATGGCAATGGAAAAGGTTCTACAATGATCAACTATAATTGTACTAAATCTAGTACTTTTTAATTGTAAAGGCATATTTACTACCTCTTTAAAACATTTGGATAAAATTTTGATGAAATAAAATTTGCTATCAAAATACATTTTTTGTATGGTTTTTAATTATTCCATAAGTGTAGAAAAAATATAGTATTATACTCGCGATTATGGCCATTATTCACTAGGGTAATTGAGCCATTCGCCGTCGGCTCGTGGGCCCAATCTTTACCCACGTGAATAATGGCCAACATAATCGCTCGTGTAATAACATACTATTATTCAACTAGTAAGTTTCATTTAAAATTATATTTAATCTCATTCTCAAGCCGACCCTGTCCTCTTTATGGCCCCATGAAATAGTCGGATCTTACACAATGGGCGTTAAAGCTCTGATTGATTTATGGTAGCAAAAGCTACTGCTGTTTTCAGTACTATAAAGTTGATTTTGTAAACGCGAATTATAAAAAAAATTAGCGGACGTCACAATATTGTTGTTATAACATGATTCCATGGGTGTGTTCGGGGAGCACGCTATTTGCGCCATTTGGCGCTATCTAGTACTATTCCTCGTTTGCGTTATATGGCTCTTGGCGCTACATAGCTCAAAAGCGTGCTCCCCGAACACACCCTATATTATATCGTACAATCGACTAAAACAGATTCCAGCGAATAAGAACAATAGCTATTAACGATAATCCACTTACATAATAGAAGATGCATTTATTTAACGGCATTGTAACAACAAAGTTTCTGGTTTTCTAATTACCTAGAGCAGATTTACGCTGATAATCTTAACATTGCGTCATTAGTTTTACAGTAAAGTTATGGTTAGATAAAACACGTATGGTAATTTGTAAACGGAATTTGGAAATAGTGAAATTAAATAGAGATATAATCTCACTGCATTACTAGATTTGGTTTAAAAAAAATTAAACAAATCAAGAGTTAAAATTCATTCAATAAACATTAGATAAAGGGTTTTTGACATTTTATTTGTTTATTAATACATATTTGGAGAATGATTCTTCGAAATAAGTCAATATTTTAGACGATACTAAAATTTTTTGCTGGACATCCAGAAGTAGAAAAAAAATCGAATATTTTGTGTTTGATTTAAATAAAATTTGCTGGATATCACATCAAGGTGTCAGCTTGATACTTATTTAACAAATAAGAGACTGGCAATTAGACAAAATGGACACCAGAGTAAGAATAGTTATAGGAAATGACATACTCAAGAATAATTGTCTGAGTTTCTAATGCCTAGATAAAGCTTTTGTCATGATTCCCATAAAAAACCATGAAAATAATGAACTGACGGAGAAATAAGCAAGAAGCTGATGCGAACAGTTAAAGGTATAAGAATAGTTTTAAAAAACAAAAGACAAGGGTTTAACTTAGGGTCGGTCTATACTGTAACCATTCTGCTAAATATTAGAGGGCGTTAAGATTTTAACGGACGTTAATATTATTTCGGTATTCACTTACTAAATTTTCGTTAAAATTTTAAAGGATTCCGTTAAAATTATATTATTTAGAGGCATGCTAAAATAATGCTTTGAAACATAAAGGAGTGTTAAAATGGCGTATTATTTTGATATTGTAGAAATTTTAATATAATTAGTAAAAATTAAAGAAAGGTAATTATAAAATGAAAATATAGATAAAAGGTTCATCTTAAGAAAAAATACCGAATCAAAAAATTATTAGAGATAAGGGTAACATCTTTGAAATATCCAATAATAACTTATTTAGAACTATTTTTCGATTTAACAAGGAGATAATAATGATCATAATTGATCTCGTTGCACCGTATATACGTGAAAAGTAGAAAATAACTATACACAACATAGCGTGTTTTAACAAAGATAATAGCGTTGAAAAAAAAACGGTAGATTTATATGATCATAATAAGGATAATAATATCCATAGGAACAACAATTGGCAAGCAAGAAGTCCACAAATAAGGGCTATAATTGCGCATCAATATTTTATGAATTAACAATGCTAATATAATTATTAAAAAGTACTCCACCATAAGAATCTTTTAAATAAAATGTTTGAGTATTTATTTTAATGATTGTAAAATTATAACAAAACCCATTATAACAAAATATTTTTTTAAAAACATTACATTATTAAATCTTAAAATAAACAAAACAAACATAAAACTCTTGATAGAAAAACAAAAACTAATCTAAAAGTAACAACATGGGTAACACTTTGTTTGCCTCTTTTCCACTTCTTTTCAGCCAATTGGTTTAAAACTGTAGCTAAACATCATTTTGCAATTGCATTTTGTGTGAGTTTACTTTTTTAAGAAAAATGTTAAAGAAAAGGATATGCCCGCAAATTATAACAAAAATTCTTTTTGCTATAACATTACCAATTTTCAAAATATTTGTCTATATTTTTGTTTTGAAAACTTAAGTAGTACAAAAATAAAATAACACTTTACAATTTTTAATAAAGTGTGAGTATAACAGAGAAAAAATATCGAATAAATTGAACTTTCAGCAGCATCTAAGCACTGTGTGTTTATTTTGATACAAATTTTAAACTTTCTTTATTCATTTTATAAAAACTTCTATAATTTCTATTACATAAAAGTTACATTTTTTTAATAAATACTTTATTCGAATATTAAAACGATAGATAAATAGAATAAAATCTGGCATGTTAGAAATAAAAATTAGTTTTTGTTGATATAAAAAGCTATAGTTCATTTGTTTTCCTCCAAAAATGTCTGGGAATTTGAAATATTGGTATCCATCCATGCCTTAGAAACAGTGTGTCCTACATTTAACCATGTTTCATAAAAATAAAAGATAGCTCTTCCCTCGCTCCGAAATTTTTAATACTTCTTAAGTATTGTGTTCTCCAGCAAATAATTTCTTATCTCTCATTCAAAAATTTTCCTTTTTTATGCGACTCATACTTAAAACCAATTTCTTTTAGGAGTTTCCATAGCGTATTTCGACCAAATTTGGGAATCATATCTACTGCTATAACAGTCATTACTTTGTCCAAAGTCGGAATCTCCTTATTTAAGTACAAAGAATGGACTTGTCTTCTAATATCTCTATTAAAGTTACCGACCATAACGGACTTTTTTCCTACGTGTTTTTTGTTTCAAAAAGTCAAAAAACTGGAACTTGACGTCATTTTCAATACCGAAAATTTTCTTAGAGTAAAATAATAAAAATAGAGATCACAATATAAACCACCAACACTAACGAGTACCTATATATTCTTATGTATTAGGATATAAACAAATCCTCAATTTATCGACTAATAACGTACCAGTTTTTGCAATCCACATGAGGTTACCTTAATCCCTTAAGAGTCAATGCATGAAATTTTGGGCGGGAAGCTAAAGGACAGCATATCGATGCGAGCAAGACAACCTACGAGTAAAACTCTATTTATAAAAAACGCTTGTACACACCAAGTCAAAAGTAGGTGTAGGTATGAGAAATTCAGAATAGTTGCATTATGTAGTCAGTCAGTTGTATAGCGAAGCTTTCTGTTGTGTATACTTAACGTAATACCTTTGTGCGACTATTGTTAGTACAACAGAATTAATTTAGCGGACCACATACAACTCGGTTATGAACGTCACTCACAGCGTATATCTATTCAGCTGACTAGCTCCAACTAGATGCCGATACGGATTTCGCTATTACTGTAGTGAAACACAAAGTAAGAGAATATGAAATGTTATCAAAAAAATATATCGTAGGTAATTGATCTATCCAAGTTTGTAAGATTGTCGTTTGCAACGCAGGTATAAAAATTGAATCTTTTTTAGGCAGAAAGCCATTTATTTATGGTAATCGGTATCCGATTTCAGTATTTATCTTTTACTTTGGTCATACATATTTTTTATTTTATTTTCTAGGTCTGTATTTCACGACATTTGAATGAAATAATATAAAAACAAGTAAGATTATTATAAATTTCAATAAAAAAAAATAAAAAAAAAAAAAATAAATTATAATATTAGGCCTTCGGCTCGTTTGGTATTCCGGTTAATGCTCGTGTATTAATAACCATTACATGAGAGTTGCATTGGTACACTGTTTTTTCTACAAATACACTACTTCAATTTAACATTGTTTTATTTTTTTAAAATTTTTGTTACATTTTTTGTAAACAATAGCAAATAAAATATGAAAGAAATAATCAAGTAATCACTAAATTTCAGATGGTGTGCATGAAAAACTATCTAGACATCTTTTTTAAAAATAAGTACCTTGATTACTGCAAAAGATCCAAACTGACGGACACAAATCTCTAAGAAACCTTTAAACTTTCTACACAAAATATTGGGTCCGTCTACTAGATATTACAAAATGTAGGCTTTAGAGGTCAATTTTTCAGCTCCATAATGAATACCAGTATTATAATGAGTATCATTATGAAACTGAAAATTAGCATTTAATTACCAGCTTATAGTATGAATAAAAAAAATATATATAGTCAGATTCAGAAAGGGGTTCTGAACGTTAAATAATAATATATTAAACAACGCATTTCTTATGAAATTCTGTTATGACACGAGTTCAAGTTTAAAAAACGAATCGCGAAGCAATGAGTTTTTTAAAGAACGAGTGTCACAACAGCCTTATGAAATAAGTTGTTTATGATATTTTTTATATTTTGTCATTTTATCATTTTTTAAATTTATTATTTTTATGTAATTACGAAAATTTTGATTTTAAAAAGTATGTCGGTAGCACTGTGTAATTTATAACATTTGACAGTTTTGACATTTAAATTATGAAATGTTAATGTTTTCAAATATTTTAAAATTACTAATACACCAATAATAATATATTATATAAGTAAAAAATGATATTCAAATTCACAAATATTTTCTTAAAGAACAAAATAAAATTAATAAATTGCTATTAGCCACAAATGTCATTGTCAAAAGTCCTGTCATTAGATACTTCACTCATGTCGCCAACCATTTAAAACAAAAATTTGCGTGCGTAAAAGTTACATTACGATACGCAAATGTGTTTTATAATGAAGATTTTTATAGATACAAAATATAAAAAATAATTTTATTTAACGTTCAGAACACAATGGACTTCCACAGAGTAAGAGTTCATACAATAAATGACATTCAGATAGGGTGTTTTATAATCTCTGTTATATAATATGAGGTGAAAAAATCACAAACTGTTTCCTCATGTTAGTTTCCCAAAACTGATCTTGCTTTTCAATTTTTTCGATATGAAAATTAACCATAGTTTTTAATAATTGTTAAAAATTATAAAACATATTCGTTTTTATAATATTCGTTAAATTAAATACAGGGTAAGTTAAAATGCAAGTACATTATTTTATTGGTAATTTTAAATAGAACACCCTGTATTTTATATCACTATCGAATAGTACTCATATCATTCTTCAAATTTTATGAAGTACTCCCTATACCTTAAAGTTATCCGTTTTCTAGAAATTTTAATTTTTCATCATTCAAAATGATCTCCCAAATAATAGTAAAGAATTTTTATTGCATTTCCCTAATATCCAGGTGATATCTATAATTTCATCAGTAGCTACATTTATTATTACTAATTTAAATTAAATTAATTACTGAATTACTAAATAATAATTGTTGCTAATTAACGGTGTACCACAGATTGATTTAATAAACAATAATGTCCAACTGTCAGTTTCTAACAAACCAATCATGGCCAACTCATAATTATTTGTATATATTAAAATATCTACCAAATTAATACGTCCATAGAAAAATAAAAATATCTTGAAAACTGATAACCTTAGGTATAAGGAGTACTTCATAAAATTTGAAGTATGACATTAGTATTTTTCGATAGTGATATAAAATACAGGATGCTGTATTTAAAATTACCAAGAAAATAATAATGTACTTGCATTTTGACTTAACAAAAATTATGAAAGGAGTATGTTTTTTAATTTTTAACAATTAATAAAAATCTATGATTTCAATAGATCAATGCTCCTACAATCCTTTTGAATTATACAGGAAGTTAAACTTGATACGATTTTCAGGTAATATTGGTTTTAACTTTTTAAATACCTGGTATAACATAATAAAACTTTACATTGTTGTGATGTGGAAGTGATGCAGATTTCGAATTAAAAATAAAATACAGGGTGTTCCATTTAAAAAAAACATAAGTTTGGTGTGCCACCACCTTATGGAACACCCTGTAAGATTGTAACTAATTTTAAAATGTGGAGTTTAAAGTTGCCTACAATTTTTGTCAATAAGTTTTTTTTGTATTTTTCACTATAACAGATCTACTGAGCTTCCTCACACTAATCAATCACCCTGTATATATACATAAATACACCCTATATAACCAATATTTGTATTTGTTTACTTTTCTTTAATAATATATAAACAAGTTTAAAATATTTGTCCAAATGTCTTAATAATATATAAAAAATGTCCACAAATTTAAAAATTTTACTATTTAAAAACGCCAACAAACAATAATAATAGAACTGCAATCTTACAATCAAACATTAGGAATAAAGCTTGCATCCCTAAGCAATACACTCCATCGGTTGGCCAAATAAATTATTAACGTATATTCGTCTATAATAGTTTATTTTTCCAGCTGGTCCGCTAATTCTTACAATTGAAGGGTTCACGCACATCGGCACATTAAAACACGGAGTGTACAGGAATTAATCTGTATGAGGGCGCTTTTATCAGTAGTTTAAAAATTTGAATTTGATCTCTTCTTTGGTACCGTTTTTCTCCGTTAAGAGAAAACATATTTGGATAAAATTTTAAGGGCATATTACTGACAGCTAGTTGCAGAAGCTATGCATGTTTAATCTTAACTTTTTTTATAATTAATAGAAATTAATTACCATTCGTAATCAATATCAACAATATTTAAAATTTAAATATGCATAGCTTATGCGATATCGTGAACCACATATGTCCTGAAAATTTGGGAAATTTTCATGCAATATTAACAAAGAAAAAGGGGTTTTTTGAAAAAAAGACAATTTTTCATAGATTTGTCCAATTATTTTACTTTATTTTGAGGTCTATTTGTGCAAGTTCACGTATATTTACTTATTGCTATTAATTATCAGCAAGTTTTAAATATATAAACATTTTATTAGCTGATATTTGATAAAATGTTTAAATGGTGAAAGCGCTAATGCAGCATTGGCTCTTAATACCCCTAACGACCACTATTATTCTCGTTAACATCGAAAAACAAAATATTCTAAATATCGTATTATGACTACTTATCTCTTACCTAAGAAGATTAAAATATGATGATTAAAAGACATTACCGATATAAATAAGTACGTGCGCTACTGATTTAGGGCCCTGTTTACAACATTTTACGATTTAATGACTTTTCTTAGGTGCCAACTCCAAACAAATGAACTATAGTTTTTGAGTATCTTTTCAGAAATCTACCCGATTAACGATGATACTCTGTGGTGCAAATTGTACGTAATATTTCTGTAGCCAAATCCCAAAAAACTACTACTTTTCGATACCAAATAAAACCAAACTGACAGATAACATATATATTTTTGACAATGACATTTTTACAATAGTAACTTTAACGACCGAAATTTATTTAAAAAAAAATCACGTCTCCCTATGTTCTGGTTTCTTTGCTCTATACTTGTACAAAAGTGGTTTTTCCTAATTTTCTTTAAAAGAAATCATACAAACTAAATGAAATTGTGGTAAAATAATACCTAATTAATATATTTGAAACATTACGAAATATAGTTTAGTGGTTTTGTTTATAATGATAAACAAATTGTTTAAAGAACATTATGTGGTAAGATTCATTGTTAATTATTTTAACCGACAAGAATTATGAAAATTAATATTGATATACCATTAAAACCTCAGATAATTACAAAATAACAATGTAAATTCTAATTTCATTACTTTTTCGGTCACCATAAACATTGCACATCCATTGCAACATTATACATTCATTGTTGCAATGTTTTTAAGGTTAAATTTTTAAAACACTTTCTTTGAACCAATTAATAATTTTCTCTAATAAACATATATCTATGTAATTAAGGTTCCCAATAGGTCAATAACATCATGGACTATCAATTGTATTAGTTAGTTCTATGGAGACAAACTGCCTATTTGCAAGCATGTTACTCTATAATGTTATTGTATATACAGTGCGGCTTTAAAGTCCCTACCCCCTTTATCTTCTGAACGGTAAGAATTAGAACTTTTGGGAAACTAAGCTAGGGAATGAAATTGATTTCATTAACTTTAGGGCTAATTACATCTAGGCTTTAATATTGATATGTATTATTACTTTCATACTTGATCTAGCCTTAGTACTACCTAATCAACATCAGGTTCCTAGCTACAAACAAACAATATGTAACTTCAATATGTCAATCTGATGATGCTAATTATAGCGAAACGGCTGTCATTGCATTTACAAACCTATTTTGCGAATAAATAGTGGAAGTTCTATTTTTAATTTTCTTAGTAAGCTAGGGAATGTTTATTACTTTTTTTATGATACTAGATGAATCAAACGAATTCGCGAAGGAAGGTCTTTTGGAAAATCCAATGATACCAATAAACACTAATTTTTCTTTCATATTTATACGTTTTAACCCAAAAACATCCAATTACTACTTCAACTCTGAGTTCATCCATATGTTCATGTGGTTAGAATTCAAAGAAAAGTGTTTAATGAAAACTCCCATTGTCAAAAGCTGGACCAATCACAATCTGTGATAATAGTTTCGGTAAGATAATACCATCATCAGAATCATCAACAACTGGAGAGTTTATCATCAAAAAACTATTGATCTTGGACTTCCTCAATTTTTTTAAAAATGTTATGGTTAAAAATTTATTTTATTCTGTATTCAGATGTTCTTATGCCCCGTCTTCTGGCAGTTTGAGAATAGTTTGAAAATGATTACTGGCAAACCCGAAAAAAGTTAACATTTAACAAATACGTGATAACGGAATCTTAATTTTTCCTGTTTTATGTCGAAGTTCATGTTTTTGGCAGGCCCATAGTCATATTTGTTATTTTTCAAAGAGTCCATGTAATTAGGGATTAACTAACCCAAACACAATATAAACCCTAGATAAAATTATCACAACAGGTTGCTGAATAGATCCCATGACCGTAGAACCGAAGTTTTTTAAAGCATAATTCAAATTAAAATAAAAATTAAAAGTAAAATTAAAATATGCTACATATTAAAAAGTAAGAATTAAATATAAATTAATGCAAAAAGCACTTACTCCTTTAATTGTTGGCTTCCATTTCGTCGTATTCATCCGAAGATGAGTCAGATTCGTTGCCTGGTCCGATAGGAATTACAATGGGTTTGAACAGTTCTTCAATATTGATATCAGCATTCCACAATGGTTTTTCTTCCTTCTTCACATGGTTTATGGCATTGGTCCAATTTTCCCTTGTTACGTTTCCAAAAGAATTTATCAAAAGTTGTCTAACGTCATTCAATTTAAAAGTTGTATTGTTTCTTGCCACCTCACCTTTTACCTGTACTCAAACGAGTCCGGGAAATGGCACTTTACTGTACAGTACGAAAAAAAAAGAAATTTCTTAATACCGATATAAATAATTACGTGCGCTACTGATTTAGGGTCTAGTTTACAATATTTTACCATTTAATGACTTTTCTTAGCTGCCAACTCCAAACAAATGAACTATAATCAAGTGATTGTAGAAAAAGCATTTTTCTTCTGCAAGGTTTTTTATTTTATTTTTTTACCAAGAAGTCAATGGTGGAAATTTTGAACAGATTGTATACGAAAATATATTTTTAACGTGTGTAGATAGAATTAAATACATTTTTTTGTTTTGTTTCAGATTGCTGTTCTATGCATGGCTATCCTACCCGCTGTGCAGCCAATAACAGTAACTTTCGGCACAAATGAAGGCCCCATCGTTCCAAGACAACCAAAATCGACGCAACCTCGAGAAAACCCCTTACCATACAGAATCCCGGCTCCAGTATCAGAAGAAAGAATAGACGTTCCTAACCCAAGCACATACAGACCTCCATTCCCTCACCAATACAGAGAAAAACTGTTTGCATACAAAGCTCCCCTAAACTTAATCCTAGGTACCGCTTTGGATAAGAAATACACCCCTAGCATATCGAAATATCATTATTATAAGAAACAATTACAAAAATTGAATTCCGTTGGAGTAGGTTATACCGGTCCGCATATATTTGAGAAACAAGAATACGAATTGTATCCCAAAACTATCCTGAGTCCTTCGGTTAAATATAGCAAACCAATATTTGTACCAATTACAGATAAAAATGGTAAATATGTACCAGAAATCGGAGTAGTATATTCTTCAGGAGTGAGATATTACGTACCTCAAGTTGTTATAGTCGATCCAAAGCAATTAGTCGATCCTGAAGAGGAAAATTCAGTGTACGATGTTGAAGATGTTAAATATTATCAGTAAAATAGGTTATTTAGCAATTTTAACAGTGCCAAGCATTTATTATTGTCGATTTTTTGACGGGAACACATGAAACATATCCAAATAAAAGCATTTTTATTTATACAATGATATAGTACTAAATATTAAATTCTATAAGAACAAAAAAGGCACTCTAAACTTAATATAATATTGTTTTAAGTAAAAAATTTTCATGTATTTATATTTTTAATAAAGTTTTTTCAATTAAAGGTGGGGAAAAATATACACTGCCATAAATGCACACAAAAAGCTGTTTCAGGCAAATATTTATTTGAATTTAAATCATTTTTGTGAATTGTTTTTGTTATATTAATGTATTAGAATAAAAATATTGCATCAGTTTTGGAATTTTGGGACATTTGCAGCCAAAAGGATTAAATAATTTGGGAATTACTTTTGTATTTCCAAGTTAATGCAGAAATTTAATAAACAAAAAAAAGGAAAATATAATTTCTTCGCTTTATTAAATTTTTATCTAAATTTCTGAAAATTCCAAAACATTCTTCTTTTATTTACTTTTTATGTAAAAAACTCTAGTTCTAGTTCTGTATGACATAATGTATATAAATTTGTTATTATTCATAAATATTGTATGATTTTGAATGTACCAACGGATGGGATGGACAAAAAAAAGCTTTTTTATGATTAAGTCAATATACGCTTAAAGGCTGTTATACCGTTTTTCCGCCGAGCGAAGTTGAGAGATCCCTCATCTATTCCATAAAATATCTCTGCACGTAACACTGGCTGAGTACGAATAGCTACTATTAATCGTCAAATAGTTCTCTCTTATTTCAACGCTCAATGAGATTGATCTTCGTCTCGCACGTCTTGTGTAACACGGTCTGGCCCCAAATCCGTTGACAAAATGTCACTTTTCTTTCAATTAAGCATGTTTCTGTAGAAACGGGAGTACAACGTCACCTATATCATAAAATTTTTAACTTTTAGGTTTTACCTCAGATGAAAAAATAAAATAGATAAGTATAACGATATACCCTTTCACACAGCGTTGGTTTGTAAGCTACATAAACAACACAGCATGTAGAAGGGTGGTACGAAGTTTGTTTATATCACAGAGGCGTAACATAATACAAATTTACTGGATATTTGGTTTTAAAGCATAAAATCACTTAACTATGTTTTTTAATCTCAACATAATTTATACATCCATAGAACAAAATAGCTATTTGTCTATTAAGAGCGGAAAGTAATACTTTGTCGCTTGAGATAAACATTTATCGAAAGCGACAAAGATCTTTCCGCTCGTATTTTACACTGGATTTTTTCTACGATCAGACGATAATCAAAATATATGGTTTTTGTTATACATTTTATTAGAACCAGTTTACATTAATATTTTAGCAACCTAATTGGAAGTATTTTTATTGTTAATAATATTAAAATTGAAAGTACAATTTTAACAATTTTTAATATTTACTCCAGAAGTTGATGTGTCAGAACCATTATTAGTAGAGTTAGAAGGATTTGACGTAATTTCAAAATGTTCTTGGACTTGGAAGGTTGACTGACTGGATATTTTTTGAAACTTCTGTATTTTATTTTTAATTGAATCATTAATATAACCTTCCACTACACTACTACTTTTCCAGCCACCATGTTTTTTAGTTGTATCATAGAAACCAGACAAAATTTTGTCTGGTTTCTATAATGTAATATATTTTAGGAGAAACTCTGATGATGGCTTTGTAAGCCGAATGCGCTTAGTTTCAAGATTTACAGTTTATTTAATACACACTTGTTAAAACACTTTAAAGTTTTTTATTCAAAATACATTTTCCCATTCACCTACATTTTTAGAAAGTGTGTACAAAGTTTACAGTCTTTTAATAAATTTCTCAATTTACACCAATGTATAAAACATTCGTATTCCTTTTCATATTTAATTTCTGATTTTTCTGGAAGCAGATTTAAAGTTATATTTCTTGCAGCCTCAGCAATATCTGGAGGTGTATTGGAATATTCACTATCACTATCCATTTTTTAGCTTTAATAACCAAAAATACATTTAAGAAATAAGTAGACAATCAATAACTGAATTTAAAAACCCTTTACGCAGTCTTTGTTTGAATGTTAAACAAGCGCGACCAACTTGCCTTAAACTTCTAAATTCTATGGGTTGGTATATGTTGTGTTGCCTATGTATATTTAAATTGATATTTATATCCAAAAAGGATGTAATATTACTTGATCATTATTTCTATAAGATTTAATTTTTTAAAATATTAGATATTGATCTAAAGTATTCAGGTTAGTCTAGAAACTTTAAAATAACTATTAGTTTATATTTACGGAAGTATTTTGTGTTGCCTACTTCAAAGCGCAAACCTAACCAAAGTTTCTCTGTCATATGTTGTTCTTTGTGCCCCACAGTGACATGGCATAATATGTTTATCGTTTATAAAAAGAAAATGGATTTTAGTGTTTTAAAATATATCAGATATTGAACTAAAATATTCAGGTAGGTCCACAATGTTTTAAAAAACCGCTGATCCGTCATTCTTTTATTTATTTGTAATAAAAATAAGCAAGTGACAAAGTAAACTTTCTGCTTTAAAGCGGCAATAGTGTCAAATTATGACAGATCGCGTAAAACATCAACTTTGTAGTTAGATTTGAACGTGCAAAAGCCTACTTTGAATAGTGATCGTAGGAAAAGAAATATTATTTATTTGCATTTGCCACAAACAATTTAGGTATATATCTATGAAAAATAATTTATTTCTTATAAAAAAATGTTTTGACGATAATGGTTGCTGTATGGCTGTACTTTTCCATGTCAATGTTTGTCTTTTTGGTTTCACAATCTTAATGGCTGGTTCATCTGAGCCAATAATATGTCAATAAATTCCCGGGTCGATTTAATCGATTCAATCACTGTTAGGAACCAAACTGTCAAAGAAGTAAACACAAGCGAGCATCGTGGGGGTTGACGTGAGTTACAAACAATAACCGAAGTTCCCTATCTATTTTATTTTTTCATCCTGAGGGTTTCATGAATATTAAAATTACAATTTAGAGACCGAAAAAATGACAAGCTGGACTAGGAAAGACAACAGTTTAAAAACCACCAGTTTTAAAATGAGTAGAAACCAAAAATAAACAAACAAAACTTCTTCTCACAGGGACACAGGCTGGCAAATTCACTCTTATTTTTTTATTAGCTTAGTTCTTTGATGAAGATCTAGTCGTGCATTAGCAAGAAAGCGAGAGAGTCCAAGATAATTTTAATAGTACCAAATAAGATTATTTTCTCGAAATCATTTACTCAATTAGATTTTTATTTTAGAAAAAAAACTGTGAAAGGAAAAAAATTAGAAAGAAAAATAAAGAAGAAGAAAAGAAAAAGAAGAAAATAAAGGAAGAAATCTGCAGACTCCCAAATTTTGATTTTTAAAAATTGAAAGATTAAATATTAATTCTTCATTAAAAAAAAGCAGAAACCTAATATAAAAATCTAAAACCTACAGATTGTTCGGAGTTTTCTTTTGAATGTCTCTGCAAGAAATGAAATGATTTTATTCATAAATAGCCGAGATATTAAGAAAACGCTAAAAGAGTGCACCGATAAAACAGCCCTAACATAATTTTCAGTGATTTCTACACTCCGCAAAAGCATGTGAAGTCCATAACAGTAGTTCTAAATCATTTTTAAAGTAATTATTTAGTCTGCTGTCGATCTAAAGGCTCTAGATCCTCCTTGATAGTTATCTACATAATGTTTTTGTTTACATTCACTCTACAGGCGGTAGCTGTCAATCATATTAAGAAGATAAAATTTATTATCTGAATTGCATACCTGTATGAAACAGCGTCAATACATTAACAGTCTACAAGATATAAATGTCACTAACTAGATTATTTTATTTACTTATAAAACGAAACATCCCATCCAAAGGATAATGTATATTCAATATAAGAAAACATTGATTTTAAAGCTTTAAAAAACCTACTAATCATATATATCATATATTTATATTAGTTCTGAACACAACTATTTGTGATTTCGCACATAGTACCTACAGTAATTTAAAACCTAGTAGACCAGAATGCTGCCATAAATAAACATCTTAAAATATGAAGTGGGTTTTATTAAAGTTTTGAATTACTTATAGTCTAAGATCGCGCTGCAAAATTAATATATTTTATTATTTTAAAGTACATTATGTGTTTAATCGAAATCTAAGATTTCCAAATATACAGTGGACGGCTAATTTATGGAATATTATCATTATTTCGAGAACCGTCGAGTTTTGAGGGTAATCCCGAAACAGGTACATGGAGTAAGGATGACGTCACCGGTGTGGGTGTAGTGACATAATCGTTAATTTTTGTAAATAGAAATCGGTATAATGCGACACCTCATTTGAAGGAGAATTTAATTATCTATTTAGCGAAATTACATTTGTAACTAAAATATTTTTTAAGGGTACAAAAACATTTCTTTTTTATTTAAATTCAACCAAATTACAACTAATGATTTAATTCATAACGTACCTTAAAGTAACCAAATTATGCATAATAAATATTTTAAATTAAATGTTCGAAATGTCCTCCATCGGTTTCTTGACAATATGCACATTCATCAAGTACATTGCGGATGACTTCTGGAGTAATGAGACTCATTTCAAGGCTAATTCTATCTTTTAAGTTCTGTAAATTTTGGGGTCTGTTGACATAAACTTTTGATTTTATGTAACCCCACAGGAAAAAGTCTAGAGGTGTTAGATCTGGCGACCTTGCTGACCACTCTATAAAACCTCGTCTTCCGATCCATCTCCTGGGAAAGCAATTATTTAAAAATTGACGTAATTCACGTGCGTAATGCGGAGGGGCTCCATCTTGTTGAAACCAGATATTGTCACTAGGTAAATTTGCATTATTGGCATTTGGATACATGTTAGCAAGGACAGGTATAAGTTGATGTCTCAAAAAAGTTAAATAACGTTCTCCTGTTAGATTTTCTTCAAAGAAAAAAGGGCCAATGATTCTGTCATCGATGATCCCTGCCCATACATTCACTTTCTGAGGATATTGCGTGTGTGCCTCATTCATCCAATGTGGCTTTTCTTGACTCTAATACCTGCAATTTTGACGATTCACGGTACCATGTAAAAAAATGTGGCTTCATCGGAAAAGAGGATTTGATTGATGAAACGTGGATTGCCGATACATAAATCCGGCATAATTTCAGAAAATTGAAGCCGGCGATCGGTATCGTCGTCGTTTAATTCCTGGTGTAGTTGAATTTTGTAGGGATGGTATTTTTCTTTTTTTAAAATACGTAATACCGATCGTTGGGAAACTCCAGCATATTCACCCATTTGTGTTGAACTACTGTGAGTATTGTCATGGACATTTAATAAAACATCAAGTTTCACATTGTTTTCAATTTTATATAGGACGCCCAGCGTTTGGAATATGTTTAACGTACCCAGTTTCTCTAAATTTTCGGACTATTTTACTTACTGTTGATTGGCTAATGGGTCTGTCTGGATATTTTGCGTTAAATAAATTGCATACCTCGTTCTGTGTTCTTTTTTATCTCCACGTCCGATGAGAATTAATATTTCTATGCGTTGGTTTCATTTAGTTGACCAAAATTTAGAATTCAAAAGTAAATTTTACAATTGGCAACTGATGAAAACTCACAAAATCAAAAAATATTTACGACAATAAATATTACAGTAACTATGCCAATATCACTTGCTTGATTTAACATTTGACAAAAAGTTTCAGTGTTTATGAGATAACTTTTTTTTTGTGTCCACTATTATTTTTACTTATTTTTGCTTTTTTAATTATTTATTTCAGAAAGTCATGGCAGCAACCGATGGATGGCATTTGGAACATTTAATTTAAAATAATTATTATGCATAATTTGGTTACTTTAAAGGACGTTATGAATTAAATCATTAGTTGTAATTTGGTTGAATTTAAATAAAAAAAATGTTTTTGTACCCTTAAAAAAATATTTTAGTTACAAATGTAATGTCGTTAAATAGAGAATTAAATTCTCCTTCAAATGAGGTGTCGCATTATACCGATTTCTATTTACAAAAATTAACGATTACGTCACTACACCTACACCGGTGACGTCATCCTTACTCCATGTACGTTATAAGATGGGTATTTTATAACAAAAATCGACCTGTTTCGGGATTACCCTCAAAACTCGAAGGTGAGTTTCGCACAAAATTTCATTTCGTAACGTTTTGCATACAAGATTTTTTCTAATTTTAAAGAAAGTAATAAAAAAATAAAAAATGATAAAAATTTGGAAAACATAAATTTACATTGTTGCTGTTACTTCATGTTAGTTGTCAGTTGAGTGTCAATATTATGATATTTCGTAACTAAATTACAAAATAGCTGTTTATGCCATCAGATATGAAATGCCTAATTTTGTGTAACCCACAAATTACACAAAATTTCATTTCGTAACGTATTGCATTCAACATTTTTTCTAATTTAAAGAAAGTTAAAAAAAATAAAATTTAAAATAATTGATAAAAATTTGGAAAACATACATTTAGTTTGTTGCTGTTACTTCATATTAGTTGTTAGTTTGACGTTTTGTAAAAAAGTCTAGACGGAAGGTTTTTAACGATATTGATATATTTTTAATTTTATTTTAAAAAATAAGTGATTCAAGTTGTGAAGAGCTACCAAGCGATATTGAAGAGGCAGCAGGTAAAGCTCTATTATCAGTCATTCCCAAAAAGTCGAAGGCAGTTTATGATTTGGCATACGAAAAATTTGTTACGTGTTGTGATAAGAAGAAAATTAAACATGTTAATGAGAAAGTTTTACTTGCATATTTTGAGGGTAAGAAAGATCTAAAAGTTTCCACATTATGGACACATTACTCAATGTCTGACATTACTCAATGTCTGAACTAAATCTGAAAAGGAATATTGATATTAAAAAATACACAAATTTTGTAGATATATTAAAAGGCAAGCGGACGGGTACTGGGCTAAAAAGTCAAAAGTTTTTATTAAAGAAGATTTTGCCAAATTTTTATTGGAAGCCATTTTCGTGTTGATATCCCACCTTCAAAAACAAATGTTATACGGCAGTTTGCAATTACCACTGGAGACATTGAAAATACGAATCTTGTTGAAATATTAAGAAAATATATTAGCTTGCATCCCCAGGCTCTTAAACACAACAGATTTTTTGCAAAATATGCGAATGGAAAATGTACAAGAAATCCTGTGGGAATCAACACATTTAGCAGTCTGCCAAAAGTTATTGCACAATTTCTTGGTCTTTCAAATCCTGTTCTATATATATTGGCCACTGCTTCAGAAGAACCTCTGCCACTTTCCTAGCAGACGGTGGCGCTGATATTTTAAAATTAAAGAGGCATAGAGGTTGGAAATCTAACTCTGTTGCTGAGGGATATTTTGAAATTTCCATTAATTATAAAAAACTTATAGCGCAAGAAATATTTAGTTAAACATCTAATGCAATGTGCGCCGCTTCCCAAATTTTACTTTATGCAACAAGTTACAAAAAGTAATATCAATCAGTTTTAAAAAGTGTCACTTTATATGTCAAAATTAGAAAAAGGTTTTTGCGGGCAGTTTTTGATCGGCAATCCGTTAAAAGTGTATTCCTCTATTCATAAATATTTGTAAAAATTAATCTTTGATTAAACACATGATGAACGTACTAATTTTCTAGCCAGATCGTATACTATTAATGTTGCGTTGCACTTATTTACTTAAGTATAGTCTTAAGATTTTCTTTTACATATTTTTATAAGAAAAATGTCAAAAAAGAAAAATGATACTTTGATTAACACAATTTAATAAATTGGTTGTTACTAATTTTTGTGGAATATATTGTGTAATCTTTTTGTAAATTAAGAAAAAATAGCTCCACGCCTCTGTAACTTGATTGCTTTGAACCAAAAATGGTATACCTACTTACTCGAAAATCAATTGACATTTTAACACAATAAGAAATGTGCCTCGCCAACTGGTTTTGAATCATTAAATAAAAATCAATTTATAAAAGTTGATCAAGTTTTAAACTATGATTTGTTATTCTAAATTATGTGATTTTTATGGACGTAACGTGAGAGATATCTTTAAAAAATTTTATTTGTCTTCTAGTAAAAAATTACTCGTAGCAATTAAAACCCATAATTTATACAAAATGTGGCAATGATTTAAAAGAAATTGTAATATTGTATTGTAGCCCCTGTAAGTTATTTCACATTTTACTTAACAAGTTAGGAAATTAAGCTGCATTAAATTATCTTCATATTTTACTTTACTTTTCAATTTCATGCATTTTAATGTTATTTACTAACTTCACAGCTTATTTTGAATAAAAATTAATTAATTACACTGGTTTTTCCGAAGTAATTAAATCAAGAACATCAGTAGTTAAGTTAAAAACTTAAAATTTTTAACATTATCTATCTAGTTCTGCCTTGCAAATGTTTCATAAAAAATGTTTAGCGACAATTAAGCTCATTTTAAAATTCCTTTTACTGTCGTTTTAAATAATTGCCTTATCTTGTATTAATTAACATAACTTTAAAGAATCTTTGTAAACATCAAATGTAACTATGTGTCTTTATTGTCACATATACACCGTGGCCTGAGAAAAAGAAGTATATTTGTCAAGTAAAAACAATTATTAACCAAGGTAGACAAGGACTAAATTTCAATCCATTTGACAGAATGTGAGGTTAACTAATTCAAAGACAAAATGAAAAAAGTATTTCTCTATTTTTCCAGTATTCGACCCTAGTCAATACGGGATATCCCCAAAAACAATAGCCATTTTATACATCAGTTCTGCAAAATTATTCAAAAGATTTGGCCAAAAGTTTTTGCCCCACGTCGGGCGCCAATAATTAGCAGACAAATTTAATTTAAACTGTATTTTTATTTGTGACTTTTTTATTTAAAAATATATTGACATCTATTAATTAATTTATGACAAGAAATCCTATAGGATCTATTGTGTCCCTTACTTGCCAAGTTCTGATGTTTTTTCAGATTTATAGCAGCTCTTCGAGTCTTATTTTCCTGAGGAAGTTTAGGACATCGTCGGGCTTCAACTCAGGTAAATCGCCCTCTTCTATTTCATGTGCTCCTAGGTATCTGGTCCTAGAATTCTGCAAGGCAGGGCATTCTGAGAGTATGTGTATTGAGGTTTCATCCTAATGCCCGGTTAGTATTCCCGTTAAAATTCGGAGCCTTTTTTTACTGAGGTTGAGGCAGCTAAGAAAACTCTTCTGGTCATAGTTCCCTAGTAGTATCTTAGGTTGCCTCATTCCTTCCAGCTGATTCCAGTACTTGGATTTTTCCTTCTCCATTTCTTTCCTTAGTTTTCCTAAGATTACTCTACTACTGATCCCACAAGATGGTTCTGGTCCCAAATGTGGGGTTTCAGCTCCTTTTTTTGCCAGCTTATCTGCTGTTTCGTTCCCCTCTATTCCTATTTGTCCCGGGACCCATAGGAGGGTGACAGCGTAGATGTTCATCTGGCCTAGTTTACACTTTATTGTGTCTTTATCAATACAAAATATTTTCCACAAGAATGCAATGGATCTTCAACAAGAAAAGAACAACAAAAAAGCCAAATTTGAGAACTTAAGTAATATTTATAGGGCAAGAATGGTTTGAAGAACAATGCAGCTATACGCCGACTAAATGAAATATTTTTAAATACCCTATAAGTCAGGATACATAAATTTGATTATACAAATAATTGAAAGTATTGCTACATCCGATGCAGAACTTTGGATAACAAAAAATAAAAGAGTCCTCCAAAATTAATACAATGGAAATGAGTTGTTAGCGTAGATGTTGCCAGCTCACGAGAATGGACAAGGTGGAGGTGAAGAATTGGTGTAGACGTTGACATTATAGGGACCATAAAGGGCAAAAGGCTGAAATGGTATTGCCATGTCAAGAGGATGAAGGATCAGCAATGGTCAAAATGATTACAGTGGAAACCCACCAATCGTAGAAGAAGAAGACCTAGAAAGTCCTGAAGGCACCAGGCGAACTGTGCAATGCTTTGTAGGGATCTGCAGGCAGATGATTGGAAGGATCACAGGCGTTGGAACCTAAGATGCAAGCAACGGCGACAGCTGTAAAAAACTTGTCAATATACATTTATATATAGAATAGTTTAAGATATTTTCATCCTGTTTTTATTCTGTTCAGGTTGTTGGAACTAAAAAAAATGCTAAATTAACTAGAGTTTTCTTAAGTTGGTTTCTATTTCAATAAATCTAAATTTTAAATTTTCTCCGCTGTTGTGCTTTAGTCTTTTTTGGTAAATTGTCGTAACATTGTTGTCCTGACGTTAATACTTTGCTGATCTTAAAACTTTTCTTATTCTTCTTTGCTGGTCTGTTATTTCTTTTTAAATAAATTTTCCACAACAGAGCCATAGAGCCATTCATTATGCTTTTTAATGAGGCATCTATTATTTCAGAAAAATGTCCCTTCTTGAAGAACTAATGGGTTCGGTCACAGCATCTGTACTGGGAATATCTAATCAATTTATCTTGAATCTGCGATGTCTTAATTCACAAACATACCAATAAAAAACGTAAGGCAATAGCTTTAAAAAAATTTCTTGGACTCAGCCAATATACTTCTTTATTTCGGGCCACAATGTATATTTCTATTATATATAAGCATGATACTGATTAATGTATATATTTTGTAATAAAGTTAATTTTAATAAAAAAAATCTATTTTATTTTGAGTTTTATTAACGAACAATTAAAAAAAATTCTTACCTGTAGAATATTAATTTTAAAAGTACAAATTGCATTAATTAAGCAACAAAATGTTCTTGACAAGAATAATGGTTAAAACTGGCTTGTTGAAAGTAGCAATGTCATAGTAAAAATATAATTTAGATGCGTGGTAAACAACAATTTATCAAATTCTTGACAAATTAGATGTTTATCGTTATGGTTACAGGAAACTAAAATGGTCCTATAATTAAACAATATTTTAAAATAAACAATGGGTAGATGATGGCGTGGGATAGCCACAACAATTTGCAGTTTGTAATAGATCGACTGATAATACAAATTGGTAAGGATATTTTGTCGATATATTGGATATGATACAAATCTATTAAAAAAATATATGTAAATCTGACTAGTTTCCTGAAAATCCTTAAAAAATTTGAAATATTTTTACAGGTCCTTTAAAAAGTTATAAAAGTTTTTTGTTGCAACAAATATACATGTAGTTAAATGGAAAACATGTTATCAGTCCTACTCAACATTATGATTAGAAACATTTTTTGTATGTAAACAAACAAAAGTTATTGAATGAGAAGTGGCATTTAGAATAAAAACATCGCAACACCGCAAAAAGTTATCGACAGAGCTCGTTGTGAACAAATTAGGGAATTATCGCAAATCACTTATGTGCGCAAAGGTCTTTAAAAGAAGGAAACCTTAATAAGTTAACACAGTGACTTTATTTCGGTCATGTTAAGGACTCAAATAAAATTAATGAAAATACCTTAATTTCTTCTTTTTCTGTAAAGTGTCAGAATGTGATGTATATCTGAAAACCGATGTAAAACTCCCTTAAATATTTCTGCTATATAAATAAACAGATCACATGTAAATGTAAACATTCAAGCTCCAATTGTAGGTATATTCTTTGAAATTTAAATAAGAGCTTTTTAAACATAAATTTGAATGTACAGGGTGATGCACCCAAGTCTGGCATCGTCCATGATCTATATTTTTAATAAAACAACTTGTATTTATAATTTTGTTTAAGAAAGTAAATACATAAAATTGTAAAAATAATAATAATAATAATGCAAACCTCAAATTTCTTCACTGAGTATCAATACTTTGGGTTCTTTTAACATTTCACGAATAGGTAAAAACTGTATAGATAACTATGCCAATATAATTAAACTAAATCGGTAAATAATGTCTTTCAATTGTTGATGTGTTGATATTTAAATATCGTAGTTGTCAATTCTTATCAAAAACTAATATCTTGCGAAGTACTTAATAATGAAATATATAACTGAGACTCACCGGATTGAAATTTTAATGATGATTGGTTACGGCGATAATTGCAAAAGTCAAGTTGAAGTGGCAAACTTATTTAATCAGAGGTATCCTCAGTTGCTTAATATTTCACAAGGTACTGTATCTACTAAAATTCATGCACAATTCAGAGAACTTGGAATGGATTTCTGCGAAAGAATTATGAATAAGTTGAACAGAAAAAAATAGGTGTTGGTACAATTCTTTTTTCCGATGAATCAACATTCACATTGAACGGGGAAGTAAACAGACAAAACTGTAGATACTGGGCAGAGGAGAATCCTCATTGGATGCGTGAGGCACATACTCAGTATCCTGAAAAGTTGAACGTTTGGGCAGGTATCATAGGTAATCATATTATTGATTCTATATTTGTAGCTGGAAATTTGACAAGGGAAAAATTTTTAAGCATTATTAGAGACGAAGTTGTTCCTGAGTTGGCCACCTTATATCCCAACGCAATAGATTCAAACCTACCGGATGAAAATATCTGGTTCCAGCAGGATGGAGCAATACCCCATTATGCTTTAATTCTAAGAAAATACTTGAATGAAATTTTCCCCAATAAATGGTTTGGACGAAAAGGTACTATCGAGTGGCCAGCTAGATCGCCGGACCTTACGCCCTTGGATTTTTTCTGTGGTGTTATCTCAAGAATAAAGTATATGCAACACAGCCAACTAGCATTGCAGACCTCAAAGAAAGGATAACTACAAAAAGTTTGGGACGACTTTTGTAGGAGGTTTTAATATAAAAAAGCAATTACGTTAAGTATTTTATGTATTCTTGGTTTGTTTATGTCCTGCTTTATGCAACTGTTTTAGTTGAAACCAACATTAAAATACAAACAGTGATTCTGAGTGAGTTACACCGAGATTTGTCTGGTATTAGCTACAGTAATATTCATGGTAGTGTAAAATTCTAATTATTCAAATTTCCCTCCCTTTTGATTATTTAAATATCCCGCCATGTAGACTAGCGCATGCGGCGGACGGGCTCAGTACTATTATATTGGTCTTGTTAATGAGTACAGAAGTTAGCCTGCTAGGGGGAGTGTGCTGTGCCCTTGATTGACTAAGCAATAGTTAAATATTTTGACAACAAAATGTCGGATTGACATATTGAAGTTACAGGTTACTTTAATATGTAAATCTGACGAAACAGCTGTAATTGCATTTTAAAAACCTACTTTTCAAATAAAAAGAGGAAGTTTCTTTGTTCCTAATAAGATGGATTTTCACAGAGTAAGGGTTAGTACGATAAATTTCGTAGGTTAAATATACAAAATATAATAATTAAAAGTTATAAAGTGATGACTTGGTAAAAATAGAAATCAGTATGACAAAATACGAAAAGGTAGCAAGGTCATAGTGATTGTTAGTGCCCTTACATATAATTCCACTATTGTCAATTTGCTGCAATAGAAAATTCTGAAAGTAGAATTTTTGCATTTCACCCAGATAGCACAAACGTTCTCAGAATATTACAATAAGGTGCGAAAGTTGAATATTCTGGAATATTCTAAAGAATATTTATAGGATGTACCAGTAATATACCAAATATTCATGGAATATTCTGAACGAATATTCTAATGACATTTTTAAAAATTATTCTCAGAATGTTCTACAATAATATTATTAAAACATTTTGTGAATAATATTCCTAGAATATAATAATAAGATGAAATAATATCTTTATGGTTAAAATTATATCCATAGAAGATTCAAAGTAAATATTCTAATGACATTCTTAAAACTTATTCTTAGAATTTTCTCCAATAATATTATAAGAACATTTTATTAATAATATTACTAGAACATAATAATAAGATGAAATAATATTTTTATGGTTGCAAAAATATCTAAAGAACGTTCCAAGTAAATATTTTAAAGAATATTCTGGAATATTCTAAAGAATACTTATAGGATGTTCCAGTAATATATACCAAATATTCATGAAATATTCTGATTGAATATTGTAAAGACATTCTTAAAACTTATTCTGAGAATGCTCTCCAATAATATTATTAATATATTTTTTTAATAATATTAATAGAAGATAATAATAAGTTGAAATAATATCTTTATGGTTAAAATTATATCCATAGAAGATTCAAAGTAAATATTCTAATGACATTCTTAAAACTTATTCTTGGAATTTTCTCCAATAATATTAACATTTTATTAATAATATTACTAGAACATAATAATGAGATAAAATAATATTTTTATGGTTACAAAAATATCTAAAGAACGTTCCAAGTAAATATTTTAAAGAATATTTTGGAATATTCTAAAGACATTCCTAAAACTTATTCTGAGAATGCTCTCCAATAATATTATTAAAATATTTTATTAATAATATTACTAGAATATAATAATAAAATGAAATAATATCTTTATGGTTAAAATTATATCCATAGAAGATTCAAAGTACATATTCTAATGACATTCTTTAAACTTATTCTGAGAATGCTCTCCAATAATATTATTACAACCTTTTATGAATAATATTACTAGAATATAATTATAAGATGAAATAATCTTTTTATGGTTAAAATTATATCCATAGAAGCTTCAAAGTAAATATTCTAATGACATTCTTAAAACTTATTTTTAAAATTTTCTCCAATAATATTATAAGAACATTTTATTAATAGTATTACTAGAATATAATAATAAGATGAAATAATATTTTTATGGTTAAAAGAATATCTAAAGAAAATTCCAAGTAAATATTTTAAATAATATTCTGGAATATTCCTAAGAATATTTATAGGATGTTCCAGTAATATACCAAATATTCTGAACGAATATTCTAATGACATTCTTAAAACTTATTCTTAGAATGTTCTTCAATAAAATTATTAAAACATTTTATGAATAATATTAATAATATTATTTTAAAAAGCATTAAGCATATTTATGGTTTGTAAAATTAGAAAATATTATTGTTTTTTCCATAATTTCACCAAAAAAAATACAAAAAACAAAACATAAATTTACTTCACACAAAATCATAACTTGTAGAGTCTGTGTCAACTGTCAAACGTCAAATGATTAAAGCATCTCTAAAATTGCACGTGAGTGAGTGGTTAGTTTGGTTATGTTATGTTATGATGTGTAGATGTGCCAGTAAGTACATAATATTATATTTAGGTGTATGCAGACTTGCATTCATTAAATCCATTGTAGTTTTGTTAATCTTTATTTTTTTTATATTAAAGTCTAATCCATCCTGCATAACTTATCAAAACTAATAAGTATCCAATTATATTTTTATTTGTTTCATTTTGGTTAATATTATACATATAAATTTTTAAGTTATCTTTTAGTTATTTGACCATTGAAATATAAAATTTAAATTTCAGTTGAAATTTTATATATAGATAACACAGAATTGTATCACAAATACATTGAGTTATTGTAAAGACTAAGTTATATCTAATTACTTCAATAATTGATCTTTAGTCTTAACACTAATCAACAATATCAAAATGTAACTTTGATGATGTTCTTCATTGGCTTTAAATATTATATTTTTTCAATAAACTGTGGATGTTTACAATTAACATTTATTTGTTTAATGTTATTAATAAACGATTATTGTTACCATATAGTAAAAGTTTAATTTCTCTTATTAAAATATTTCTTAGATCCAGTAATCCGTATTAAAGGACAGACAAGGGCAGATGTAGAATCCAGTATTAAACGGTGGCTCATCAAAGCAAAGGAAAGGTCAGAAAAGGAAAATAAATAATGATAATAATGATTGTGTTTTATTTACTTTTTATTAGGGAGTTAAGGCACACAGGGTACGTAAACGTATATTTTTCGCGTAAACGTACCAATTCCACTTTACGTCGTCGTTACGAGGATGAGAAATATAACAGTTAAGGCACAGATCAAAAGGTAACGCAACGTATCCAAACGTCATGTTTTGTTTTTGTCAGCTGACAAATATTTGTTTGGTTTTTTGGTTAGAATAATTTGTGTTTTTGAATGAAAACAAGCCCAGAAAGATTAAATGTTTACACTAGATTAAATGTGTAATGAAATTGTAGTGTCCTATGCTTGTCTATATATTTCTTAACTAAATTTTTCACCCTATCTTTCAAGGTTCTACTTAATATGAATTTCCCCATGATTTTCATTAAGTAACTTTGAATTATATTCACTTGCATTGTGATCATACAGATAAGAACATATATTATGATAGTCATATTTTTCTTCGTTTTCGTTTCTTTATTTTGCAGTTCGGGATATCTAGCAGCGTTTCGGATATCATCGGCGTGTATCGGGTCGATACTACCGCGTTCTTGGGTCCACGTAGGAATCCGTATCTTTACGTCGAACGTATCTCGTATCGTAACGAAAATTTAAACGGCGCATGCGTAGCTGTCATTAGATACGTTTACGTATGTATGTGATGTGCAGCCTTAACTCCCTATTATGTAAGAGCTGTGTTTTATTTATTGTTTATTTTGTTTTTTAAGAGCTGTGATTTGTTTATTTATTTACTTATATGTATTTGTGTTCTGTTTTATTTAAAAATTTAAGTATATATGACATCTTTAGAAGAATAAATTGTTAGTAAAAATATTTAACCAGTTCTTTTTTCCATGTTGATGATTTTAATACATTTTTGAGAAGTTTGAAAGAATGTTTTATTGGGTTATAGAAATATTGAATGTAAGGCTCTATAGTAATATTTTGATAGATTTCAAAAATATAAAATGTCCAAATATATTGTTAATATTGAACAATCAACACTAAAAGTACGAAATATTTGGAAATTTTATATTTTTGACACATTTCAAAATATTAAAACCTTCAATATTTCCTAACACAATAGAATATTCCTTAAATTTTCTTAAAATATCCCAAACAAATAATTGTGCTCTGATTCTGAGAATATTCAAAATACATTCTCAGAGTGTTCTATTAATGTTCTAAGATTATTCACGAAACATTCTCATAACATTCAATATGTATTCACAGAATATCTTTAAAACGTGAATAGAATGTGGAGCTTAATCCACTTAGAATGTCCATAGAACGTTCCAATAATATATAAAATATGATGTGGTAATATTGTAAGAATATTCCTAGCATATTTATGCACAGATTCTGAGAAAATTAAAAACATTGAGAGCATTTGATACACATTCTCATAACATTTGATATTTATTCTCAGAACATTCAATATGTATCATTAGAATGTTCTGTCAGAATATTCCAGGAAAGTTAATAGAATGTGGAAGTCAGTCCACTTTGAATGTTTATAGAACATTCCAGTAATATATAAAGTATGTTGTGGTAATATTATAAGAATATTTAAACGTTCCAGCAGATTCTTCTAGGAGTATTCTAATAATATTCCTGTGCTATCTGGGCATTTTATAGTATTTTATTTGTTTGAACTCAATTATTGCCACAGAAAAAAATTACTGAAAATAAAAAAAAACAGATAGTACAACTTGGACAACCAAAGAAGATGCTAGAAAGCAAATCAAAAGTAGTTTTAACCGTTGCAAGAAATATATTCAATAACCTATCAGTTCCAAATTTGAGAAAATTTTCAATCATTTCCAATACTGACAATTCACTTTCTTTTTGCATCCTGAATCTTGCGTTGAAATCATGGTCATCCCATGTGCCAAAATTGTTTACTCTTTCCCTTCTATTCTATTCTATTCTATTCTATTCTATTCTATTCTATTCTATTCTATTCTATTCTATTCTATTCTATTCTATTCTATTCTATTCTATTCTATTCTATTCTATTCTTCTGGGGTGCATGTACTGGAGCTCTAGGCTCATTGTACCCCCATGAAGTGATCAGACCAGGTTCGCTTCCTTCATGTATTCTAGAATGTCCCTGATATTCGCTTTCACGATTTCCTCTGGCTCAGGAAACTGAATGCCTTTCCCTTACTGTATAAGGCCTCCGTTCGTGTTGAAGAATTTCCACGATTTCCAATGGTTCTCAAATAAATCCATATTATTACAAAACTCGAAAAAACCAAGAACAATAGCAGCTAAATGGTTAAATTTAAATTACAGGTAGACCTAAACTAGTCCCTGATTTTTTTCTGTCTTCATTTTAATAAAATTCTGTGACATTAAGTTTCAAAATTGGAAGTTTAAAAAATATTCAAGTTTCACTCTTTCTTAAGTAGACTCTACTACAATAACAATTAATTTTGCAACTCTTCGTTCCTTTGACATTTAAATTAAACAGCCTCCAGTAACTCGTTCTTGTCTTTTGTAGAATCTGACGCCGTCCTCGTGGTCCACTTCAACTTTTAACCACCTTATAATGATATCGTTTAATTATTTGGTAATCACACTGGCGTACCTACTACGGTTTTTTATGTGGAAGTTAACAAGGAACCAGAAAATATTAAAACTATCCGATGTTTACTACTAAATTGTATTTGAATTCGACAACACTGTTTTTTTTATATATTTAATACGTTTTCAAACAAACAATAAAAAATCAAATATGAAAGAAATAGTTCTTCAACCAAATTTTTATTCCTACAAAATAACCACTTATTTCAACTTTACAATTTAATCAATTTTGTTTAAATACAAATTTTGAATAGTAGAATTACCTAAAAACATCTTAAAGGGGAAATTAGATCGGCGAGAAGCTAGCTCCTAGCTCCTACCGTAGAAATACGACAAGCAGCTCATTTGGCAACAGCGCATCAAAATCTACTGTGCATACTCGACCAGCAAGTTGTAGGTAAAATTGAACGGTCGCACATGATAATACTACAAATTAAATACGGAGGAACCATGATAATTAGTGGTTGATAAAAAACATTTTATAGTTAATTTAATAAAAACAAAAATATAAAATGATATAAAATATTATTTAAATACTAATATATACTTAATAAATGTTCATAGTGTGTTAAAATTGACATATCAGTGAATTTTTCACGCAAATTCGGAGTTATCCTTTGGAGCTGGGGGGTAGGAGAAGATGTCTATGAATGAAATTTTGTACAGAGGTAGAAAAAATAATTCTATTTCATCTGGCAAATTCAAAAATTACTTACAAACGTTCCGAGTGGCCAAAAAATGGATTTTAAGGGAATTTTTCACGCAAATTCGGATATATCCTTTGGAGCTGGGGGGTAGATGAAGATGTCCATGAATGAAATTTTGCACAGAGGTAGAAAAAACAATTCTCTTTCATCTGGCATATTCAAAAATTACTTACAAACGTTCCGAGTGGCCAAAAAATGGATTTTAAGGGAAATTTTGACGCCAATTCGGATATTTACAAAATAAATTGAAGCTGTATGTCTAGGAACATAAAAATTGAAAGTTTTTAACAAAACTGTCACGTTATATTAAAAAAATAGATTTCTAAAACCAATAACAGCTGTTTAGCCACAACTTCATACCCCAATATCTTTTTTTATTCAATTATTTCCTGCAAAAAACATTTTACATCTTTATATATAGTATAGGTATATAAAATAACTCTTAAATTTTGGTCCTTTAATTAAATAATTGTAAATAGGTCTATTTTTATATATGGATAAAATTGAAAGAGTTTTTTAATATTAATTGTTTATATCTTGGCTAAAAAATAAATCAACCCGACATCTTCTAAATCGATAGAAGAACAACATTAAAATATAGGGGAATTAAAGGGAATTAAACACGTGCCTAAGAGTGTACCTACTACCCTTCTAAAAACATTAATTTTACTTAATTTATTTATTGTAAGGACATCGAATGTTCTCTAGGCAACGAATTGTATTTCTGAATTAAATAAAACTGTAGATAATGTAATAGGTACACATCAGTGACAATGGTTGAATAAAAAAATGTGTGCAATTAAAACATTATTGTATTTTATTAATAACTTCTATTTTAGATTTGCTACTTTCGTACAAAGAAGCACTTTGTCTATCGTTCCTACTCTATTCTCTTTCATTCTATTTCATTCATGGACATCTTCATCTACCCCCCAGCTCCAAAGGATATATCCGAATTTGCGTGAAAAATTCCCTTAAAATCCATTTTTTGGCCACTCGGAACGTTTGTAAGTAATTTTTGAATATGCCAGATGAAAGAGAATTGTTTTTTCTACCTCTGTGCAAAATTTCATTCATGGACATCTTCATCTACCCCCCAGCTCCAAAGGATATATCCGAATTTGCGTCAAAATTTCCCTTAAAATCCATTTTTTGGCCACTCGGAACGTTTGTAAGTAATTTTTAAATATGCCAGATACAAATAGAATTGTTTTTTTCTACCTCTGTGCAAAATTTCATTTATGGACATCTTCATCTACCCCCCAGCTCCAAAGAATATATCCGAATTTGCGTGAAAAATTCCCTTAAAATCCATTTTTTGGCCACTCGGAACGTTTGTAAGTAATTTTTGAATATGCCAGATGAAAGAGAATTGTTTTTTCTACCTCTGTGCAAAATTTCATTCATGGACATCTTCATCTACCCCCCAGCTCCAAAGGATATATCCAAATTTGCGTCTAAATTTCCCTTAAAATCCATTTTTTGGCCACTCGGAACGTTTGTAAGTAATTTTTGAATATGCCAGATGAAAGAGAATTGTTTTTTCTACCTCTGTGCAAAATTTCATTCATGGACATCTTCATCTACCCCCCAGCTCCAAAGGATATATCCGAATTTGCGTGAAAAATTCCCTTAAAATCCATTTTTTGGCCTCTCGGAACGTTTGTAAGTAATTTTTGAATATGCCAGATGAAAGAGAATTGTTTTTGCTACCTCTGTGCAAAATTTCATTCATGGACATCTTCATCTACCCCCCAGCTCCAAAGGATATATCCGAATTTGCGTGAAAATTTCCCTTAAAATCCATTTTTTGGCCACTCGGAACGTTTGTAAGTAATTTTTGAATATGCCAGATGAAAGAGAATTGTTTTTTCTACCTCTGTGCAAAATTTCATTCATGGACATCTTCATCTACCCCCCAGCTCCAAAGGATATATCCGAATTTGCGTGAAAATTTCCCGTAAAATCCATTTTTGGCCACTCGGAACGTTTGTAAGTAATTTTTGAATATGCCAGATGAAAGAGAATTGTTTTTTCTACCTCTGTGCAAAATTTCATTCATGGACATCTTCATCTACCCCCCAGCTCCAAAGGATATATCCGAATTTGCGTGAAAAATTTCCTTAAAATCCATTTTTTGGCCTCTCGGAACGTTTGTAAGTAATTTTTGAATATGCCAGATGAAAGACAATTGTTTTTGCTACCTCTGTGCAAAATTTCATTCATGGACATCTTCATCTACCCCCCAGCTCCAAAGGATATATCCGAATTTGCGTGAAAATTTCCCTTAAAATCCATTTTTTGGCCACTCGGAACGTTTGTAAGTAATTTTTGAATATGCCAGATGAAAGAGAATTATTTTTTCTACCTCTGTGCAAAATTTTATTTATGGACATCTTCATCTACTAAGACTTATTAGTATAAAGTTATAATATATTTTTAATATTAACTCGTAACTGTTGGACGGAATATACAGCGGAGCGGAGTTGCCAAATCAATTTTACCGTATTGGAGCTAGGAGCCTACTTCTCACCCGTGGAAATTAGTAGGAATTTTATTATTTTTTTTATTAGAGAAACCCGCATCAACCATGATAGGTTATTAGCGGTGGTACAATATTAAATACTTATTCCAGATAAAAAGTTCAATAAAAAATTATTAAATGCGTTTGTACAAATGAGTTGCTTTTAAATAGTTAATTAGTCTGACAACATTTTTCACATCTAACGCGCACTTGGAAGTTTATTTTCTGTTCGTTCAAGTTAAAACATTGGGCATTCGATAAAAGCATGTTCAACGGTCATTGGATTGTCACAGGCATAGCAGTTCTTTAGTGGTTCCTTTTTCAGCATTTCCCTGATTCGGTTGTTTTTTATTCTTTTATTTTTTTCATTATTTGTTATGTTTACAGCCATACATACATAATATTAAGTTCAGGCATCCGATGATTTTCCTGCAAAACATTCTTTTAACAAATTATATTAACAATTTATTTAAAAACCAGCTGTTGTTCTTTATTTGAAAGTTTAATTGTAAACCACATTCACATTCTTGATTTAACTTCATAACCATAACCTTTACAAAATATCACTTGGTATCAAATCCATCAAAAATTAAGAATAAAAGAATTAGTAATGATATAACGACAAGTCTTTATCATTAATAGGTTTATATAACTTTCTTTTGGTATAAGCTTTTAAGCGTGTTTAAGTACTTATAAAAGGATGATCGATTTTTAAATGTCATTTAAAGCATTTTCAAGAAATTATTATTTGAACACTGGGTAACATCGAGTAACAATTAAAGTTAAATATGAAATTTTATAATACAATTGATATATTTTAATGTAGTAATTATAAGGTTTTAACAATAAAAAACTAAATAAAGGTTATCTGGGCGGCTGATTTAATGTTGAAATTAATTTTTCCTAATTAGAGCAAATACTATATCCTTGATAAATGAAGATGTTTTTTTTATGAAACTGACCTTTCACGTCAATGCAAAACATTAAACTTCTTCAGTACAAATTAATAAAGGAATTGTATTATTTCTCAATGATATTATGCCATAACTGTTGGTTTAAAATCTACTATTTGTTAGATATAACTGCAGTTCGCTTTAGGGTGTCTTGATTAAACAATAATTAGTTGTTACCAAGATATCGAGAGACGTTTGCTAAAAAACAAAGCATTTGCTACGATTTTTAAATATTCTAAAGCACAGTTGGGTCGGATACTGAAAAAAAGTAGCCGGATATCAGATTCGAATACTCAAAATGTATCCGGCTACTTTTTAAAAAAGTTCGAATACTTTCATTTAAAATGTATTCGGATACAAGTATCCGGATATTTTTTTCGGATACTTCCTAGGATACTTTTTAACAAGGATATAAATTATTAGTATTAGAACTATGTGATGTGCATGTATTTTTAATGTAATATATAATAATTAAAATACATTAAATGATGGAAAAATAAATTAGAAAGTACTCAAAAAATTGTTTATTGCTTATGAATAATAAAACTAGAACTTACAAGGAAACATTAATTTAAAATAAAACTAATACAGTAAGTATTCCAATTGCTGACGAAGTCACAAGTGAAGTGCATTTGCCTTTTGTAAGTACCAATACCTCAAAGTGTTCATCGCTTAAAGCTTTTCTTTTAGGCGTATCAATCATAGTTGCAAAAGAGAAAAGCCTTTCAACTGGTGCTGACGAAGGTAAGCATGTGTTGTACTTTATTGAGACCCTTTTTGGTTGTCCTCCAAATATCTTAGCAACTCCAACTGGACTTTAAACTTTTTTTATTGATGCTGTAACCCTGTTCATTCTGTGTACAGCTGTCATCCAAATTTTGATCTCCACTTTCATATGATTCATTGCAACTTTCCAATTATATTTTTGTTTTGGCGACAGTTGTAATGCATTTTTTTATATCTTCTATAGTTTTTTTGGGATTTTTTACAATATCGGCGGGCGATAAATATTTAAAAGTATCCGAATATCAAAAAAAGTATCCGGATACAGCTTTCAGATACATAAAAAGTATCCGAAGTATCCGGATACTACCAGCTCTGTTCTAAAGGCAAATTTATATACAAGATACTGCTTTCGTAGCAGCTTTGCCACTTTGTTAGTCGATGCAGAGGAAATATACCGATTTTAAAACACCACGTTTGTTGGGAGTCAATTACGGTTGAAAAATATCATATAGTCTAAGCTCTGACGCGACAACCTTTCTAAAAAAATATATTAAAATGTCAAAAAAGATTTTTAATTTGTGGTTTGCTGTCAATATAAATAAATACAAGGGTCATCGTTTTAGAAATAAGTAAAAAGTGATCAGTCAAAGACTTTTTTATAAGAAAATCATCTGCAAGGTAAGGTTTGCAAAGCGTTTTGAAAACAATATAAACTAAAGAAGCAAATCATCCATATCACAAATGTGACTGATCATTAGACAAAGAAAAATCAAAGTCAATGTCACAATACTTTTTATTTAAAATTATTGACAGCTACTAGTTTCGGCCTATCTATAGGCCATCATCAGGCTAAAAATAAATACAAATACAGGATAAGAAGAAATACAGTGATACAATGGTGATACATACCTAAAAATTTATAAAGTAATACATGGAAAAATCATAAATTCACCATGCTTGCATGAACATAGGAAAAATAGTGGATAATAATGTGCCATTGAAAAAGCTTAAGAAACAAAAAGATGGGACTAAAACTAAGTGAGAAAATAATAAAATTTAGATTTAAAATGTTGATATTAAAAGGTAATGAAACAGAAAGGATGTAATGAAGAAAAGTAAGGATCCGCCAAAACTTGGTAGATCATGGTAATCGACGATAGTTGGCAGGAACTATCAAAGAAGTAAAAGGAAGTAATACAAGTTTTATGGTCTTGTCCAATATAGATGTTGAGAAAATATATAACGATGGTTAAAAGGTATAAATAACTGAAAATCCACGTATAAGACAAGGTTATGATTTGTAGAATTGCCGGCGAAAGTAACCAAGGAGTGTCAGACGGTAGGTCCAAACACGTGCTCATTAACCCCTGAAGGGTGATAAGTAACAAAATAATCTTAATGAAGACTAACATCGTGTATCACACAAACACTAAAGTCCATAATATTAATGTGATAAAACAAATTAACTGATTTAAATTAAAAACCAATAGCAAAGATATTAATCAACACCAACTAACGGAGAAACGAAACTGTAATGTCGAATGGAGGTACTTGTCAAAGAATAACAAATTACAAGAAACATGAAACATCTAAATACAGAAAATGAAACTTATGAAAAGTCAAAGATGGAACGACAACTCAATTATGAATAGAAAAGTACAAATGCAAGCATAGTAGAATAAACAATAAATAAAAATGACAAAAATCAAGCTTTACAATAATCAAAAAATTAATGGTTCAGACAAAGCAAATATTCTAGTTCAAACAATAGATTATTAAATTATATTATAATGTCAATAATTAAAAAGAAGAAGATATAGGTTAAGAAATACAACAATCAAATGTAAGCGAAATACAAAATAAAATAAAAACAGCAGTATATGACCATTAACAAATTACAGAATGAATTATCAAAGTTAAATGTGAGATTTTAATATCAACATTTTAAATCTAAATTTTATTATTTTCCCACTTAGTTTTAGTCCCATCTTTTTGTTTCTTAAGCTTTTTCAATGGCACATTATTTCCACTATTTTTCCTATGTTCATGCAAGCATGGTGAATTTATGATTTTTCCATGTATTACTTTATAAATTTTTAGGTATGTATCACCATTGTATCACTGTATTTCTTCTTATCCTGTATTTGTATTTATTTTTAGCCTGATGATGGCCTATAGATAGGCCGAAACTAGTAGCTGTCAATAATTTTAAATAAAAAGTATTGTGACATTGACTTTGATTTTTCTTTGTTCAATATAAACTAAGTTGAGATTATGTGTTTGTTGTAAATTTTATTTCTTTTTTTATATTTACAGTGGTAGTTTTAAAATTGTAATATGTTTTGTACCTGGTTGTGAAAGAAAGAATTTAATACACACTTAATTTAAAAAACTTTACAGTTTTTTAATCAAAATACACCCTCCCTTTCACCTACAATTTCATAAAGTGTGTACAAAGTCTACAGTCTTTAAATACACAAAAAAATAATTTCCCGAATGCACAATTGCCCGAAAAGACAGTTGACCGAAAATCTATCCTAACCTAACCTAACGTAACCCAACCTAATCTAACCTAACCTAACCTAACCTAACCTAACCTAACCTAACCTAACCTAACCTAACCTAACCTAACCTAACCTAACCTAACCTAACCTAACCTAACCTAACCTAACCTAACCTAACCTAACCTAACCTAACCTAATCCTTACTTTGTGGAATCTGCTCATCTTAAATAAAATAAGTTTTAAGATAAGTATTGTTCTTAATATAGTGGAATTTTACATCTTATTTTAGAACTTTATTTTGTACAATATATTTTAAAATACTGAAATTCATTGAGTAAAAAAAATTTAATTCAATAATTAATTTAGTATCAATCTATTTATAAAAGTAAAGCCCCATAAAAATTCCTGTTAAGTATTAGAATATAAATATAAAGAATATGCTTTTTTAGATTTAAAATATGAATACTATTTTCGGTCAACTGTCTTATCGGGCAATTGTCTTCGGGAAATTTTCTTTTGGGAAATAGTTTTTAGGCAATTGTCCGACACCCCCTTATTTTAGATCAAATAATATAGAATTATTTGAAAAAATGGTGTCTGATATATTTACAATCCGAGGAGCAAAATGTACTGGTAGATGAGTATTTACTGTGTCATTATGTTGTGCATAATGTGTTTTGTTGTGTTGGACATTCATTAATTTTTCTAATTTACTTATATATTTTTGATATTTTTCATGTACCAAAATACTGACCTGTTCTCTAATTTTATCATCTAGGCAGTCAAATTCTACAGAATGCGTTGAGTAAGTTAATTCTGAATGAACAGTTTTAATGTAAATGTCTATGTGGTTCAAAATCTCTTATTTTGAACCACTTTCTACTTTCCTCTTTAATCCACATTTTTTGGGCCTTTTTAATTACTTTTTGTGCTTTTCTTGATTGAGTTTTACATTTTATATTTACATATTTGGGTATTAAATTCTTTCTGAGACATTCTTGGTTAAACCAGATGTTTTGGGATAGACTTTTTATATTTTTCTAAATCTGTACAATTTGTCCACCATCACGCAAAATTCAACGAAAGTATTTTTGTATTAATCCCAAAAAAACAATAATTATTATAATCAAAAGTTTACTTATTCGAGAGAAAACCAATTTAAAAATTGACGGATTTAATAATAAAACCCATTAACTGAATACTCTCTCGATTTTGTTCGTATATACAGCTTAAAACGAAGGAAGAATTGGAAGAAAGGTATTTCAGTTTCTTGTATAGAAATTTTTTACAAACTTTTTTATTGAATATAAGTAGAAAATCGTCCAATCCATTAATTTAATGGCGTGAATCTTGATTATTTTATCTTGATTTCTGAAAGTATCTTGCAATAAAAACGGCAAAAGTTAATTTAAGCATTCGGAAGAATTAAATTGTAGTTAAAATACTGGTTCTTGATAATAATTATAATTTGATTGTTACTTCTAAATTAAGTTTACAAAAAGTAAGTTATGTAATAGCAATAAATGTAGTGTGCCAAAAAGAAGGTTTCTTAATCATGTTATTCTAAAACTGCATTTCTGTAACCATAAGAATTGTTATTGTATTATTATTATTATTATTATTATTATTATTATTATTATTATTATTATTATTATTATTATGCTACGTTATATGTAGTGTTTTTATAATATTAATATAATTTTTAAATAGAGTGGTTTTTTTTCGGGCTGAGAACGGAAACTTATGTTCCATGGGTCCTTATCCGGAATCCAACAGGTTGGATCAAATAAGTCACTAAGTCTGGGTACCTTGGCCACTAAGTCTTGCCGTGTCCATCCGTCCGGGCTGTATCTTTGATGAGGGTTGACGCGATTCTTTTAACTGTCGTGAAGATTTATTTACAAGATAGAGCGTATTAGCAACGTATTAGGTATTAAATACAACTGAAGACTCTATATTACGCTAGCATGGGATATATCCGTAAGGAAGACAGATATAAAAATAGGGGTTGTAATTGCTTCAAAATGGAACGACTCCCGATTTCCGAAAACAACCCTTAAGGGCTTAAGTCGGTATTAACCTAAGACGTGCTAAGGTTTTTTATTCAAAAATCACGAGAAAATTTATTGTTGTATAACATGATATAAACGTAGATTTTATCCGAAGAACATTACTCAATATTTCGCTATTAATATTGATAGGTAACACATGACTTTTATTGATATTAAACAATAAAACTATAATTTATAGGCTGAAACTGAAACCACTTCACATAGTCATATTCAGTAAATGGAAACCATTTGAACAATTCCTTAGTTTATTATGTAGTAATAACTGTAATTTTTCTATAAACACGTATGTACATTTAGCGAACAACTGATACGGTCCAATACTCGTAAACACATCAAAGATTTATGAAATATTCACCGACAATCACTTTATGCAAACCTCTTATTATTGCACACGTTTTCATTAATCCTTTAGGAGATAAATTGTCTTGAGAAAAATTTAAATTTCATGCTTCATTTGCAAGTATTCCTCTTAGCCATATTGTTGATTTATATGAGAAAAAAAAGTATCTATTAATTATCTATCAAAGATAACAAAATATAGTTTTAGTATTGGCAGGAAGTGAGACAAAAACAACTTCTGTTGGTGACAAAAAATCATGCTCGAGAATTATGAGATAATCTATTATGTAGATAGATTGATAGATGATAGCTTTAATAATATATTGAGGTGAATAGCTAAGCTCAAGTATATATAATGTAAAACTTACCTCAGTATGAAAATATAAAAGGATATTAGAATAATTCTTATGAATATATCAGCCACTTTTCTTTATTTCATTTAAAATATTTGGTATAGTCATCTTAAATGTTAAACATTTACATAGAGGAAGAATTTATTTAACGACTTTATCTTGGATAGAATTCTGTAATACTCATAACAATCAAGTAAATCCCAATTCATATAGCTTTCTCTGGAAGTTAAAGTCAGAATCTAAAACCAAAAGAATATAATTAAAACTATTAATTTAATTCATATTTTTAATAAACAATTGTGTAATTTAGGTAGTTAAATGTTTAAATATTAGTTATAAGGTGGAAGTACTTACATTGTGGCATGTAAACATTTTGTAGTACTTCGATAACAGATATGTATTCAGGCAAAATCTCATAATATAAGAAATACCTAAAATATAAAAACTATTAAGAATAATAAAAAACTCTTCGTTTTACCAAAACTTCTTAACTTTAATGACAGAAAGCAATTTTTTAAATAAATATTGGAAGTTTTGGTAAAACGAAGAGTTTTTTATTATTCTTAATAAGATGGACTTCCAACAAGTAAGGGTTAGTACAATCAATTTATAAAAACTATGTTAATAAATATTATCAGACAAGGGTGGAATCAGTGTATTAACTATAAATGTTACAGTAATAGGCAGTGTAGCCCTACTTTATTATCAAAACTCAAATAGTGACCACTTAAAAGACTATTTCAACAACAGTTTATAAAACTTAATGTTAAGTAATTTAGTTAGAAGAAATGTATGTAAAATAGTAATTTGTTTGTACATTAGTTAAAAGTTCTTTAATCTTTAATTATATCAGAAAATTTCACTTAAACAAGTACAATAGTCGCTATCAAGTTCATATTATAGATTAAAATAAAAAGCCTAATTTTCATTCTTTCCAGTAAAATTAATATTCAAAATTTATAATAGAACTATCTTAAGAGATTTATGCACAAAGTAATATCCATTTCATGTTATTTGCTCAAATTTACACAAATTCAAGGAGATGGACATGCCAAAATTAGCACATTTCAAATATCAATTTTATAGAGAAAAACTGATCAAAAAATAATTTAAATAGCTTTTTCATGAATTTAAGAATACAGGTTTTCTATATATTATCAAAGAAACATTTAAATATGTTAAAAACTTTTATCATTCTATGTAAATTTAGGTTAAATTTTGCAAATTGAAACAATTGATTGCTAATTTATTGTCATTAATGTCATAATTAGGGAAAAGGTAAAAAAGGCCGTGCATTTTGGTTTTCGTCCTCTTATTCTCTCTGATTCAAATTTACAAAAAGATGTAGGGCGTATGAATTCTCGACGCAAGAAAACAGGTAAATTTTTGGAGCAGGAACTTTCGACGCACGGTTAGAAATATTATGTTTTTATTACAGGAATTTTCGACGCAAGAATTTAGGTACTTTCAGACAGGTAAGTAGGTAATAAAATCATTCGTTCTAGAAACGCAATTTTATTTTTTACATTTTTGTCTTTAATTTTTGCTATTTATTTTTATATAAGTATCTAACCTAACCTAACCTAACCTAACCTAACCTAACCTAACCTAACCTAACCTAACCTAACCTAACCTAACCTAACCTAATCAAACCTAATCAAACCTAATCAAACCTAACCAAACCTAACCAAACCTAACCAAACCTAACCAAACCTAACCAAACCTAACCAAACCTAACCAAACCTAACCAAACCTAACCAAACCTAACCAAACCTAACCAAACCTAACCAAACCTAACCTAACTACTTTTAGAAAATGTATAATTTTCTAACAATAGTATAAATATCTTTATTACGACAACTTTTAATTATACTCATTTAAACAAAACAACATTAAAACTCACAATTATTAACAAAACTGATGAGAAAATTGTACCTAAGGGCCGATTGTTCAATCTTCAGATAAAAAGTCTATTAACTATCCAGCGGATAAAGTTATCTGTCTGTTTATTCGACGTATAATTAGTCCCCTATTTTTCAATGTCTTTTTATTCATTGAATAGTTATTTGACGGAATATTTGAACTCTGGCAACACGAACTTTAAAGTGGTGAAACAAATATATTGCAAACTTATGGGTTAGAGAAGGACAAAAATTTTCTGTCAAACAAGTGTCAGTGTCACTTCACTTTTGAAGTTATGTCATGCTTTGATGCTTGTTGTTTGTTTTTTGGTGCGAAACGTGAGATGTCTATCGGTTGTGTTAAAATAAATTGTTGCGAAAGTGTACGGAAATAATGGAATCTAAGAAAAGAGAGCGTTCAGCAAATTTTAATACCGCAGAAATCCAACTACTTGTCAGTTAAGTAGGTAAATTCAAAGCCATAATTTAAAACAAAAAGACGGACGCTGTGACAAACAAAGATAAAGAGGCAGCATGGAAGAAAATAGAAATAGAAATAGAAAGAATACCAGTCTTTTAAAAAGTAGAAAAGCATTTAGAATATTAATGGCGTGAGTAAAAAAATACTTTTGGCAAATTTTTCTGAAAATTCAAAGAAAGCGATGCCATCGTCATTATGGTCGTATTATTTGATGCTGAAGCTATGGAAAAAAATAACTAAACTATTTAATATCATTTTTTTAATTGACTTTAAAAATTTTAGTTATAATATAAACAAAAATACTTCTTTAGAATAAGGTGTTAAAATAATTTTATTTACAAGTACGTATGTAGGCGTGTTATCCAATTCCAGCAGACTTATAAGGATAGCAAAGAGTAACCGCCTTACACAAAAAACGAAGTATCTTATACTTTTTACATAACCAAAAAGAATTAACATTCTGCTAAAGTAAAGACAATAAAATCCGGTGAATTTATGTATGTAAATAGGAGTTTTGTATTTTTTCGTCCATAAATCTAAATTACTTACAATTGCACACTTTATTGCCCAAAATTAACAAATTACTTTTTAGTAACATACGACAATGACACACTTAAAACTTATTGTTTGCCGTAGGACTCAACTTAAATCTGTCAAGAAGCCGCTTGTCCCTCGTAGCTTCCAACCAACCGCTACGGGCAGATTTTAATGAGAACAATGGTTCAAGTTGTCACATAAAAGGTGATCGTCGAGATTTAAATTGAAAGTTTTATTCATAAATTTACTGATACGTTTGGTAACCGTTGGCAAGGACCATCTGTTTTGTTTTGATTGTTTTGAACAAAGTCGAAAAGAAAACAAATCCGTTATCTTGATTTAATTCAGTTTCTTGTTACTCATCTAACAATTAAAACAGGAGGCAAGGTGATTTTTTTACCTTGCAATTAACACATATATTTACGCAGTTTTTGATAAAATATAGTTTTAACCTTACTATTATCAAATCTAAAGATTTAATGTCAAGATATCATATTTTGTTGTTTTCGCAAAGCGTATTCTTCTGCTCGGCAATTGATGTGAATATTAGGGTATTTCATTTTTACGCAACTTTTTTTAAAGGCTATTTGTATGAAAAAGAGAGTAACAAAACCTTATTTTTTCCATAGCTGATATTAAAGTGTTGCTAAAACAACTGTTTTGACTAGTTAAAGTATCACTTTAACAGCAAGGGTAGATAAAGTGACACTTTCAAAGTAAAAGTGGGTAAAATGTTTAAATTTTTTTCTTTCGATAAAATTAACTAACTCAAACACATTAAGAATTAAAAACAACTGAAATTTTACAATTAACATTTTTAGAAATATCTATTTTTGGAGCATCACAACTTGTACTCGTTTGCTTAAACACTTGATTCGAGGTACTGGATTGATTTTCAGGTCCGCCAAGTATACACTTGGATACAGCAATCTTATTGCATATTGAATCTTCAATGTAAGATTTTGCAACGAATGACGATTTCCATCCGCCTAAACATTTAAGTTTTACTAGATCAGCTCCAGAATTTGCGAAGTAGCCGAAGAACGACGGAAATAATGCCCCGTGTACATTTCTGAATGTGCAAGTTTAAAAAAATCTGCAATCTTCTTGAGGATATTATTTATAGTATTAATCCCCACCGGTTGAGTAGTGCACTTTTGCTGTCGGTAATTCATAAAAAATTTAATGTGAGGTACGATTTTGGGGCGCAAGGCAATATACTTTCACACAATTTTCAAGAAACTCACTTAACTTTTCTTGTCAGTAATACAAAACGACCTATCTTGCTTAGTTTTAGTATCAGATAATGAAACGATTATCACCGATTTTCGTCGCTCCATGCACACCAAAAATAGCAATAACCTTCATCAACAAATAGACGTCATCAGTAGCTTCTGTCAGAAATATAATCATGTCATCTGACTCCAGGATTTTGGACTTTTTAGCTTTGTATCCTCCATTCAAGTTTTTTAGTAAGGTGGTTAACTTGCTGAATTTAGAAATGTCACAATTTTCATTCACCAACAACGTACTCTTCAGCATCGAATAATACGACCATAATGACAATGGCATCGCTTTCTTCCAATTTTCGGAAAAATACGCCAGAAGTATTTTTTCACTCACGCCATTGATATTCTTAATGCTTTTCCACTTTTTAAAAGACTGGTATTCTTTTTCATACATCATCCTAGGTTTTTGTGGCAACAATAATCTTTCTGCTTCCAACGCTGCATTTTTACATCTGATGGCAGGTTTTCCATTTCTTGTGTCTTCTTGCGTCAAAACGCAACAATTTTCTCTGCAAAAACCAAAACGTAATATTTGTTGGCAGAGTAATTCATAGTATATACCTAGCAACGAAGCAACACAATTGCGATTTGTGTGCCCAAAATTACAATTTCCTTTGAAATTCTATTTTTCGCCTGAACATGAAGAATGTTGTATTGCATACGACGATAAAACCGCATTATCTGCGAGACTGTCCATTCATTATGCAGGATGAGTAAAAAAAATTTAAAAAAATTAAGAGCGTGATTCCTTGTTAAAAGAACCTAAGTATTTTCTTGATAAACATATAGGTTTGCATGCTTTCCCAAGAAGTGTAAGCCACTTAAAGTTAAGGAAAACATTTTTCTCGAATATGTGTGATGTTACAATAACAAATTTTACAAGTTATTCCTATCGATAAATTAGCTATCTAATAGTATATTACAACACGAGTTTTGTACTATACTTTTTTTCTATTGAAAGTCTGAGTACTTTACAAATTTTATTTATTTACATTTATAGTTATTGAATACAAACGACCCAGACTTTTCGAATATACTGCCCAAATCTACTACATTAGTTGAAATCGATTCTTGAGTTATCACCAGTTTTTCTGTATTTTTGGTTGCTGAAAGTGCGTATTGGATTTTTGAGCAACTGGGACCCGGATTTTCTTCTTCTTTGGGCTTAATATTTTCTAATGATAAATTTTCTTCATTATACTTCTCGTCCGGACAAATCGAAGTGATTATTTTGACTTTTGACTTGAATCCGTCGCTTTTTCGTTTTAAAAATGCTCTTAATTTGTCATAGGTAGCAAGGTTTATATTATGTCGGATGGTTAATTGAGACCTTAACATTGAGTACATCGATCCAAATCGTAGATGGTTTGTATTTCGTTGCTATCTCTCCGAAATATGCCATTAAAACATTTTCAGAAAATGATTTTATTTTTTTCCCCTCCAATCCACAAATACTCCATAAACTTGTTCATAGCGGTCCTTAGACTTTTCTGGTAATAAATAATCCAGTGTAGCTGCTACCATTTCTAATATTTCTGGCGGAGTATTACTAAACTCGTATTCAGAGCCAGACATCTTAAAATTCTTCAAATTTATAATAAATATTCAAGCACAGCTACTGTAAATTCACACTATACTGATGTCAAACTTGAATAATTTCCTTTTTTACAGTTCAGAATTGTTTTAATTTCAATGCTCACTTTATACTTTCAAATTCGACTTTATAAATTAAAAACCCTTTTTTGTAACACCTACTTTTTATATCAGTTTTTGAAAAGTTCGTCCACTTTCGAACTGATCCGAAAGTATGTTAACCTTACTAACGCGCGCTGAGCGCCGTGCAAAGCGCGGTGTGTGTACGCAACCAACGCGCGCTCAACGCAACGCCAAGCGCCCTGTATGTACTCGCTCTCAATAGAACTCCTGGTTTTCAAAACGCGCGTTAGCAAAGCGCGCGTTTGAAAACGCCCAATGTGTACCCGCTCTTATTGACCGACATTCCAACCATATCCTGGAAACTTAAATGAGAATGACAGTTATTTCGAAAATAGTTGATCCTTCAGCTGCAAAGAGCGCTGTATCTTGTAAAATGCACAGAACTAAAAAATAGTTTTTAGTTCTGTCGTAAAATAATAAGGGAGAACAACAAGTCAAGATCAAAATTGTCAATTCTGCCATGCTTTTGACGATGTGTACCTACATTTGTTTACTTCGTTTATGAACTATTGTTTTTGTATTATTATTCGCTTCCCGAATAACCAACCCGAATTCTTAAAAAGTATTCTAGGAATATTTTATCCAATATTAATGGAAGTGAATAAGCTAAGCAGATATATTTTCATTTTAGTTGTGTAATATTTGGTTGTCTGCAATTGAGCGTATGGATTTGAAGGAAAAACCTCTTGATAAAATCCGTGCTTCATATAGACATAGAGTCTGCAGCATACATTTTGGACCAGAAGCTGACTATGTTGGTAGCAGATATGGATCAAAAATGAGAAACAATGCTGTACCAACTTTGTTAATGGATAATTCTATTGAAATATGTAAGTTCTTATTTTGGTTTTTGAAATGAATGATACTGGCATCATTTTGTAGAAATTGTAAAAGTAATTATATATTTTTTGGTACATGAACACAATTTAGAACTACAGACCCAATAAAAAAGTATGCATTTAAAAGATACGAAACTCATCAAAAATGTCCTGTAAAATAAAAAATTTAACCACTTCATATATTTATGAGGTAATACTTTGGATATTTTATTTATTTTGTTAAAATTATTATTATATATATTTATTATCTATGATTCCAACCCCTAATAATCGCCTCATTATCATCCTTTATTTTTTTAAGACTTAGCCCTATCCCTACTACTCTCCCATCCCTTTACCAAGTATAAAACTTATTTTGTACTGTATGCGGACTTTTACAATAAATAACAATTTTAAAACTATATAGTGACATATTTAAATTTTTTACCTAGAGATGGAGTGTTAAGAATACATTAAAAAACATTTAAAACAAAAACCAGACTGATAATATTTTTTAGGATTTTTTTTAGAGAATCATTTTTTATTTAACTTTATCAAAAAATCAACAAAATGTTCATTTTTTTCAAACAATCAGTAAGCATCTACAGTAAAATAAGTTTGACAGTTAAAATTATTAGGTGACCCCAAAATTATGCTCAGCAGAGTATGTTTTACATTTATTGTTTTAAGTTTTAAAACTAATAATTAACATCAGATATTTGTGGTATGAAACAAAATGTTTCTGTCAGTATAACAATATAAAGCTGCAATTTACAAAAAAAATCATTTTTTCACTAAAATAAAGGAAGTTTTGTAGCAAGGTAATTTGCTAGTGTTCCTAACATGATAGACTTCCACAAAGTAAAAGTTAGAACACTAAACCTCATAAAAACTTTGTTAATTATAACAGTTTACACCTATAAAACAGAGCAAATAGCTTTATATGGGTGACATTAATATCTCAAATTACTTTAGGTAGGTGAATAACATACCTACCTTTAACTTTATAGACTGAAGTTAACTAGCCAAATGGTCAATAAAGTTTAACTATCCTCCATACCGAGAGAGTAACTCTGATATAAAATACCAGCTGATGAACATAAATTTTTATTATCTAACAAATTCGTTTATAATATCCGAATAAGTAGGAAGTAATATCAAATTTTTCCAGAGTTGAATGAAATAACAAAACGCGAAATTAAAATCAAAAGCGGATTTGTTTGTGGAGAGAAAGTCAAATTATAAATTATTACGGAACTAGAGGGAACAAAACATATTTTATTCTAAAGGCAAATTGAACTTGTTGGATAATAAAAGATAATTAAGGTTGAAAGGATGTACATATTCAAAGATTGTTTAAATCGACTAAGCAAAAAGCGTTCTTCGGATTTGACAGCAAAGATAAAGTAAAAGATGGTAAATAAGCAGTCTGCATTGAAGCGATGGTATTTGTTTAGTTAATTGCGTTTTTTTGTGACCATAACCTTGTTTTCCATCAACGTTGAGTTGTTAACAGGATAAATATTTGACAGACTAATAAATAATCATTTAACGGAGTGACTGAAAACTTGTTGAAAAAAATTATCGTTAACAATACGATAAAAAGTGAAAGTAGACGTTTATGTCTCGAATACAGTAAATAAATTAAGTCAACACTGTTTTTTACCTGGACTCTGCAAGTGAAAAGACCAAAATTATAATTAAACATAGTTTTCATCACTATACTCCAATCATATTCAACGCGAATAAAGTATAGTAGAAAAAATTGACCTATACCCTGACGTCATACTTACAAACTTCGCGAAATGAATCGGAGTCAGAAATGGCTACTGTTACTCTAAATTTTACTTTATGTGAGTGGTCGGTTAACGTCCTTTCCACTGCGACCTAAAAGATCTATTGTGGCTCACCCCTAGGTTATAGTCGTTCTATCAGCCCTATGCCTCTAATGAAGCTCATCAGGGTCGTTGGCGACTCTTCCATGAAGTCATTGTGCTCGAGATGATGCAGATCAAATGTATTGATCCTTATTCTCTCAAGCTCTCAGCAGTTACACAAGATATGCTCAACCATTTGCACTCTCTGCCAGTCCAATTGTTTTCATATGCCTATTAAGGCGACTGTGTCCAGTCAGTAGTCCTATTATTATTCATAGGTCCTATCTGCTCATATTCAGCAACTCTTGAGACCTCTTTTTAGCGAGATCTCCTACAAATATCTCTGGCTACGCTATTCGCTATGCCTAGGAATGGCTCCAGGCCTATAAATATTCCTTCAGCACCTTTCTTGGCTAGAAGGTTTGCTTTTTCTTTACCTTCAATGCCTGTATGTCCAGGTGTCCAAAGTAAGGTTACTTTGTTATTGAACTAAGCTTGTTCTAAAAAACTTAGTCAGAATTGGCAGCAGAATGTCCAGTCCTTTTTGTAGTAGGGCAGGAAAAAGTCCATCCTCCCCTGGAGATTTGTATGGATCGAAGTGGTTTATTGCCCACTTCACATTCTCCGGTTTGATAGTTTTCGCAGATATTTTCCAACTTTCTTTCCTAGGTCGAGGCAACCGTCCTGGTCTAAAGTTTACATCTGCGTCTCAATAATTGTTGAACCTGGGAAATGGTTTTGTAACAAGAGCTCTAATGTTTCCCTATTGGATTCGGTATAGGTTCCATCTTGTCTTTTAAGAAGATACGGCCTCTGGTTCGGATCCTTGGAAAGAATCTTATGAATTCTTGCACTGGCAGGTATGTCAGATATACTCTGTTACATTTTGTCCCTTTTGTCTTGGACTAATTATTTTCCACTGTATTTTTGCCACAAGTTATTGGTGTATTGACAGTGAATTGTCTTCTTCAAAGTTTATACCACAACGTTTAAATTCAGCAACCATATTTCCACTGTATTATTTGAAGAGGAAAATTACTTATACTCTTTTATTCATAAATATCTTTTTCTTAAACAAAAATAAAATAAAAATTCAATCGGGGCACGATAATTGATTTGGTCCATTTTTAAAATTATATATATAACAAATCTTGAACAGCAACACCCTGGAACACCCAGTACAAAACAAATATAATTTATATTAAATTTGTTCTCTAATATCATAATTAGTACATAATATATAATTATTTTTTAATGAGTAAATTATTATAACTAAACATATTATAGGAATATGTCATAAAAGAAGAATTTTTCTAAACTAAACAATTTATTTGAACAATGCTCTAATATTCAATTACATCGTTTAATGTACAAGATAAAGTAAATAACCAAGAAATTATACCTATTAACCGAGCAATATATTCTCGCATCAGTCATCCAAAGACTCGATAAAACGCACGCCCATTTCCTATGAAAATTTTTTGTCGCTGACTGATCGAACAAACAAGATTCTAATTTACTTACAACCGTTTGATTTACGAGATACGGTTAAAAAATAATGTATTAGTCTCGTGTCACATGTAGTACAGTTTATCAACAGTAACTGGCAGGTAATGTACAGTTTACCAACAGTAAATGACTGGTAAATAGAAAAAAAAGTGTTCATTTGAAATGTATGAAATTTGACAGATATAAGCAGTGGAAACTGATGCTTATATTTATCACGTGTCCCCAACATGTTCTTTTTCAATGGGACATTCGCTTTAATATTACAATTTTGGATATATCACTCAAAAACAAATTCAATAAAGCACACTTGTCATCATTGTATTGTGCAGTAGGTAATGATAATAGGGACAATTAAAAAACATACCTATTGTATTAAAAACTTTACAAGAATATCGCTAAACAAGACAATTCTTAAATAAACTGTTGTTGATACTATGGTTATTTATTTCACAGGCACCTAAATTTTTAAGTACAAAATATTGTTTTAATAAATTTAATAAAAATAATTAGCTCCTATGATCATTACTGCACAATACCGATTTCATACATATATCATATAAACAGTTTTCGAGAATTTGGACTGTCAAAACGTTGTGGGACGCCTTGTACATACGACAGCTGTTTCGTATTGTCAGATTGTCAGATTCGTATTGATGATTGAGTAGTCTTAAGACTAGACCCAGTTTTGAACTAATAAGGAATAACAAAATCAAAGCCTACATATTATTATGAAATAAACCGAGTAAACTATCCATATCTCAAATGTGACTGATGGGAAAACCAAATAAAAAAGCCAAAGTCAATGTCACAGACCTTAGTTGAAATGTATGAACCTTTGTATGTACCTTTGAAATGTATGTGTATAAACGGATACTGCGAATTTCATGGGTACAAAGATTACCAACGATGAAGTACTCTAGTGCATGCACAAAAAAAAGAACTACTGAACACCATCAAGGAAAGAAAAATGCAATATCTGGGTCATGCTGTGAAAGGTGATAGACATGAAATACTACTTCTCATAATGGAGGGTAAAATATAAGGAAACATATTAGTCGGAAGACACCCTAACTCATAGCTGAATGATTTAAGGAGATGGTTCGACCATTCGTCTGCAGAAAACCTTTGTGCTGCAATTTCAGAGCTATAATTGCCATTTGGATCACTAACTATTGAAAGGAGAAGGAGTGATGAGAAGAAAAAGAAACTAGTCCTAGGGGTTATCCTGGATATATTTCCTTATAAGATCTGTAAAATTGCGCAATGATATTGACAAACAAAAAAAAAAAGTTTAGAATAACTTAATGTATTTATGTCTCATCTATATAAAATGAGGACTCAATCAAAACTCAATCAAGACTCAAAAATTTAATATTGCAGAATTTCCAAGATTTATTTACTCTTTAACCAATTTTCTAGGCTAATCTTTTTATTTCAAAGTTCTACAAGAATATCGTAGTTTTCAGTTCAAGAAGGTGCTTTGCATAATTTGAATTATCTATATCTTGCAATTTGCAATCTATATGCTCTGTATCTTACTTCAAAATTTCTCATTATTTGATAATTATATAACAATTCTCTACTGTCATTTTGTATTTTAAATTAAATTAATGCAGTTGTTGCTCAAGATTGTTTTGTTGTAAGGTTCTAGCAAAAGGCTGGACATTCACGGAAATTCACACATACCGTCAAAGATTTTTAGTTATGGTGATTTGGCAACGTTGCTCTCAGTAGAGAGAGCTTATATTGTCAGTATAATAATAAAAATTGCTTATGATGATGATTTCAAGCCAAATATTAAGCAAAATATGTATAAAAAAATTACCCAAACTTAATATCTTATTACTTATTTAAATATTTATTTAAATGTTTAATTAAATACAAACAAACTACATATGGCTTGTCCAATATAAATATAAGTGCACGTCATCAATGTGAACAAATCGCTCTGTTAGTTTGACTTCCTTCGTTCGTTTGCTACTGTCAATCAGTACCTTTTTTACTGGAAATTCGTTAAATATTTAAATTCGTAGGCCGCAAGTTATGACAAATAATAAATAAATGCTTTAAGAAAGGTTACGTAATTAATTTTATATCAAATACAACTCCTGGACTAATAAAATATAAACTTCAAACGAACATACCTCGTGCTAAAATGTTTTAGATGTTGGCAAAATTGCGCTCTGTTGCCGCGTTCAAAAATGTTGTAGTATTGTAGTCAAATAAAAAGAAGAATATTAGAGAAACTTCGTTTGACATTTATTAGATTCTAATACTATTTTAAATGCTTGGCAACATAGTCCCGTTCTGACAGCTGTGACGTGCAATTATATTTATACTGGACAAGCCATATTATTACAAATGTTGGTTATTTATTTGTATTTAAATGCACAACTCATTCAAATATTCAATTTCAAGGCCTTAGTTTTACCACAGAGTATATTATAATACAAACCAGAGTATCGACTCGCTGTCGGCACCTTTGAAGTTTATAAGACAAGAGCGGCCATTTTTTGGGAGTATAAACCACAAAACTGAAAATTGATTAGTCTGTTTTGTGGTAACCAATATTCTGTTTTGTGGTATAAGCTCAGGGTAGTACTAAAAAAATTGTTATTATAAATAAGACCCGTACTTGAAATTTTTATTTATTGTTGAGATAATTGTTATTTTAGAAACATGGAATAACTAAACGTTGATTTATTTGTTTAAAAAAAAAGGAAAATTGGTTTTTTAGATTAAATAATTATATAAATATAATTTCTACAGCGTTGCCAGATCATAATAAATTAAAATAAAGAGGGTGGAAATGGATAAAAAATTAGGATAACAATTTAAATATCTTTAAAAAAAGGTTTGGTGGGATTTTTATTTTTTTTACTTATTCTACGAAGATTATTTCGCACTTTCCCACTTTTGTTCCGATTCTATAGAGAGAATATTTTTATATAAATTAAAATTATTGAGACCAGACGTTGTACTATCGGCTTCAGAATAGCATATACATTTTCAAACTAAAATCGTTTACATCGAATAGACGCCTTATTTATGTGTATAACCAATCACACGGTTTAAATAATAATAAATTTGAAATCAGTTAAACAGTTGTCCACGCCCACATCTTCACTTAGTTTGGAACCCTCGATAATAAATGTTTGTTTGGGATTAAAATCCCTTTTTTTATTATATCAGTACAAAAATGCGAAAAAAACCTATTTATTCGGGACATGACCGACCATTGTAAATACACTTAATCTCCCAAAACCATTTAATGAAGGCGTTTTAAAAATTGCCATTCCTTTGTTGTATAAGAAGGGCGTTTTTATAACTTCGGTAGGTAAACGAAATTCACATTTAACATGTATATGCTATTCTGAAGCCGACTGTACATACTTTTAACGGAAAGTGACCCTCAAAATCGCGAACTTTTATCTTGAATATCTAGCGATCTAAACGGTCAAAAATTCTAAAAATTTAGGAATCTATAATAAATACTATTATTAACTTATCAAAAAAGTTTGGGAACAATCTATAGAAAATTGGTCTGGGACTACCTTTTAAGTAAAATAAAAACACATCTAACTGATCAGCACTAAGTTGCACTAATCTTGGAGGGAAATATAACCAGGTTAGTTGTTTAGGGCTTATAATATCTAGGCTTTAAGATTGCCATACTTTATTACTTCAAACCTTGGTCTAGTGTTAACACTACTTCATCCACTTCAGATAACTATCTTGAAAAAACCAAATGTAACTGCAATATGTTAATCTGATGATGAAACAGCTGCCATTGACCAAAAATATTAATTTTTCCAATAAAAAGTTTTGTTACAAAGTTATTTATTTAGTTTTCTTAATATGAAGGACTTTCACAAAGAAAGAGTTAGTACAAGAAATTTCTACATACCCGACGACAAAGTATGTAAAGCCAATGTTCTCTTTTTTTAGAGAAAAAATCATAATTTTGCATTGTAGATGTGAAAGTGCTTGGATAGATAAAACATCTTTACCACCAACTAAAAATATTAAGAATTCATCGCTAGATTATCATTATGATTTTGCAAAATCAATGCAATACTGCAACACTAATATAATACCATACAATGTTGTAATTGTACTTGAAAATACTCTATCTATTCACAAATTATTATAGACCAAACAATAGGGCATGCAGACATTAAGTAAAAGGCATTAGATAGTACAATTATTAAACTTTTTATGTGGAACTGTACAAAAAATTGCAGTAAACGTACTAATTTGTGAACGAAAGTATTTTTTTCCATAAATATATCCGCAAACTATTTTTATGCTACACTGGCAGCAGGATTTAATAAAAATATAAGTGCCTGTGACAATAACTGTAATTTTCGATTGTCAAATTAATTAATTTGATTGTACTAACCCTTACTTTTTGGAAGTCCATCTTATTAAGAATAATGAAAAACTCTTCGTTTTACCAAAACTTCCAATATTTATTTAAAAAATTGCTTTATTAACTTTAATGACAGCCGTTTCGCTAGACTTAGCATCGTCAGATTGACATATTGAAGTTCAATATGTCAATCTGACGATGCTAAGTCTAGCGAAACGGCTGTCATTAAAGTTAATAAAGCAATTTTTTAAATAAATATTGGAAGTTTTGGTAAAACGAAGAGTTTTTCATTATTCTTAATTAGTCAAATTAATTATTTATTTACATATGCATAAGGCCGTCGTATCTGGTGATATGTAATATATTATGTTAACAGAATTAAGCTCCAGTTTCTCCAATTTTTACAAAAAGTTTACGATTCATCCGCAACCCGCTTTGTATTTACTCTGTAAATATCCCATCAAATTTATAAGACTGTATAGTCAAATACGACAACTCGAGACTCTAGAACCCATAGTGCTGGAATGTACTATCGGCTTCAGTATTGCATATACATTTTCAAACTCAAATCGCTTACATTGAATAGACAGCCTTTTTATTTTGTGTAACCAATCACGGTTAAATAATAATAAATTTGAAATCATTTAAACAGTTGTCCACGCCCACATCTTCACTTAGTTTGGAACCCTCGATAATAAATGTTTGTTTGGGATTAAAATCCCTTTTTTTTATTATATCAGTGCAAAAATGCGAAAAAAACTTATTTATTCGGGACATGACCTACCCTTGTAAATAAACTTAATACCCCAAAACCATTAATGTAGTCGTTTTAAAAATTGCCATTTCTTTGTTGTTTAAGAAGGGCGTTTTTATAACTTCGGTAGGTAAACGAAATTCACATTTAACATGTATATTATGCTATTCTAAAGCCGACTGTACATTGTACAAAACCAACTCGAACTCCAGCACTGGGTGTTTTACAGAGTTTTGAGCAGTTTATTGAAATGTTAGGTAACTCAAAGAGTTTGAAAGCTGTCGCATACTATAACAATAATTGCCTTAATTGCTTAATTGTCGAAAAAATTTTTAAAATTCGTGGACAAATCTGTTTAAACAAAAAAAACAAATCACAAACAAAATAACAAAACATATTAAAACAGTAATACAAAATTATCTATAGGTAATAAAACATACAAACAAATAAAACTTCACAATATAAACATTGAGAAAGTTCAGTTAAAAAAATAAATGTATACTTTATGTATACATTATACAATAAAAAAAATAATATAAAAAAAATTTAAAATTTAGAATTTTAATTTACTCAAAATAACAAGAAAATAAATAAATATCATAAATTAACCATCCAGTGCGTGAGATGGTCCTAAATATTTTATGTAAACAAGTCGTCAACTGCATACAAAAGTATAATTTTAAAGCGTTACGAAATGCGGTTATTGATGAAATGGACTTTATTTCAAAAGGTAGATTGGTGTGCATTTTCTTACCGTTATAAAAAATAGAGCTTTTGATTAGTTCCGTGCGTGGTTTTGGTAAAAAAAGGTTATACTCTGCACTTCTGTCGAAATAGCGAAACGGCTGTCATTGCATTTAAAGAATAAATAGTGGAAGTTAATTCAACCTTTTAGTTGTTTATTGTTCTGAATAAGATGAACTTTCACATAGTAAGGGTTAGTACCATAAATTTTTCGGTTATATCCGGGTGACTCCAAGAAAAGCTAGTGTCGTCTGCGAATAGACAAATTATACCGCCGATGCTTATCAATATAATTGATAAATAGCAAAAACAATATAGGACCCAATACCGAAACTTGTGGTTCTATTTGCTTGCATAAAGACCTTAATTCATCAACTCGTACAAGCTGCAGTCTCGCACTAAAGAAAGACTCGAACCACTTGATCGAGGTGCCTCTAAATCCATATTACTGCAATTTTTTAAGAGGCATTTTATGATCCATACAATCGAAAGCTTTTGAGAAATCACAAAATATTGTAGCTGTAGAGTGTTGATTGTTTAAGCTGACATTATTAAAAAGAGAAAACATTGCATCATTTGTGCATTTACCACTTAAAAAACCAAATTGATTTTTAGCTAGAATTTGGTATTTAACCACAAATGAAAGAAGCCCTTTTTACCAACCTTTCAATAATCTTGGATAACGTAGGAAGGAGCGCGATTGGGCAATAGTAAGAAACTTGATCATTATCACCTACTTTATGCAAAGGAATGATTATGGCTGTCTTAAGGCAAGTAGGAAAAATACCAATTTGAAACGACTCATTAATCAAATTTGTTAGAAGATCTAATACACATTCTGACAGATTTGCGAACATTTTACGGGTAAGCCCATCTACTCCAGATGCGAGTTTGTTTATATTGTCTCGCATTGTACTACGAAGCTCTTCTGTTACTACAGGTGTTTTTTTAATGTTTAAAAAATAGGAGCTTCTGTTTTGAATGAGCGACTATTTATTTGTTTTTTTTTTATAATTATTCATCAACGTTATCTTTTCTTTTTGTATTAGTTAAAAATCTTGCTATTTGATTGTTTTCAATGTTTTGAATTAGTGGAGAATGCTGTTTGATTATTCGTAAACGTTGTTGTCTTTTCTTATTGCATTAATTGGAACTCTTGCTATTTGATTATTGTCAATAGAAGCAATAAATATATTATTTTTATTAGATAATTATCAATATAAAGCTTCTTGCAATTGACTGCCAAGTAGGGGTATTTAAATATACAAATAAAATAATTTTTAAATATCATTTTCAGGAAAGTGAATCAATGCTAAACCACATAAAACCCAACTTAATAGGTACCTGCTTTTGTCTTTCTTTTTCCTGTAATATATCTATGCTTTTTACAAACTGGAATTTATTAAAATTTTTCAATACCTTACGGCACACAAAAACAAATCTTTCATATTTATACCTGCTGTTCTTGGACGTCTATTTTAATCCGGCGTTTTCTAGAAAAGTACTAATTACCACAACAGAATTAGAATAAATATTAGGGTGACTACCTGCTTAACGGTACACTTAAGAAGAAATTAAAATGACATTTACTTCAATACCACATTAGGCATAATCAGCCAGTTGGCATTTCGCTTTTGAATAGTGACAAGCTACACGTTATAATTTATTTATTTCGAAAGTGTTGGTTGTGTGTTTTAACCGAAAAAATGGTTTTTTATCAATCTTCTTCAAGCATTGATAACTTAGCCACATTAAGTGCTGAAGATAAGTTTAAAATTCAGACTAATAGGGGAGATGGAATTAAAATTGTAGGAAGATTCAGTATTCGTGCAGTGAGAACAGAAACTAATCTGTTGGAGATAGAGAGAAGAATAAGGATGGAGGTAAGTTTTGAATGTTAATGGTGACAGTTTTGATTTAGAAAGTAAGGAAGTACATATTAATAAATAAATAAATGTTCTGAATGTTTAACACACTACTATGAACCACTTAGTGGTTCTGGGACTTAATTTTTGAAATCAGGAGAATCAACTTTTCTCTCTTCAAATTTCTCTGGAGATTTGAAAACTTGATTTCTGAACAGTAGGAATATATAATTCGCTAGAGAGTTAAGTATGTGACGTGTGTATTTTCTAAGTATCCAGTAAACCAATCAGGAAGAGGCATTTCTTTAACTTTTATGTTTTACAGGTTGTGACTTCTGACAATGATTTGACACTTCTAGTATAAGTTCTGTGTTTACTATGTGTGCTTTGAATATTTTCATTATTTTGGTTTTGTTTTAAAAACAATGGTGACTCCCAAGAGAAGTTTTGTTACAGAAGGGCAAAAAAAGACTATTAGAATATACCTTGCCCAGTATAAATCTGGTTGCACGTCACAGCTGTCAGAACGGGACTAAGCTGCCAAGCATTTAAAATTAGGCTTTCCAAATCACGTGGCATAAAGATGGCGTCTGTGGGCAAACCTTAGAACATAACACTGTCAAAGTCACAGACCATATATAATCAAAGTTTCATAAACCATTCTAACCAATCACAAGGCATGTAACAGGCATTTTTTAACTTATAACGTTAACAAGTCCAAATAATATATAAAATCTATTTTATAAAGTCACAAAAACTATATTCTCACAATAATAAAAACTTCTACACCAACTTAAATACTGAAAGCACTATGACAACAATACAAAACAATACTATTGTTTGCCTACAGCCGCCATATTGAATAATTTTTGACAGGTCGTTGGAAAGCCTAATAGTATTAGAATCTAGAAAATGTCAAACGAAGTTTCTCTAATATTCTTCTATTTGACTACAATACTACGCCATTTTTGAACGCGGCAACCTTAGAACATAAAATAGTAAGGAAGTATTGCTCGTTCAAGGACAGGTGACCGGGATGGTTATCTAAGATGGCTACCGGAAGTTACTTTTTAACAGTGGCGTCCTATATTTTTATTTGTAGAAAAATAATGTCCTTATTGAAACATACCTATTATTATTATTCAGTATGGACACTAATCATTATTTATTAAAATAACTATTTTAATAAGGAAAGTAGAGGAAAAAAAATAGTATAACATTGCCTAAAATGGGGGTACTAGATTTAAGGAAATAAAACCAGTTATATACTACACAATTTTTATTAAAATTTTTCATTTTACCACTATTGGCCCTTAAATTGAATTTTGTGTAAACATGTCTAATTTTTTCTACATTATTTATTTTACTTTTACATATATAATAAATTCTTGTTTTTAAATATACTACACAGATGCTTTTTATAAGTTGTTTTCTACGAGGACTTTCAGAAGTAGACGGTAGAGTTTCAGGAACAGGAACTGGTAAAATAGTTTTATTGCTAGTAGTTATTATCTCTTCAGCATAAGGGTCGTTAGTAGAGTAGAACCAAACTAAGAATGGTACACAACATGGCGACCGCATAAGTTGCGCAGTGGCAGTTACCATAGTAACGACTCCCGAAAGAGCGAAATGTAATTATTCAGTGGCGTGACTTGGTTGAGTAGAGTAAGTGCAAAGTGAGCTGAAAGCGAAAAGTGATTATTGTGAGTTCTGACTATATACTTTTTTATTTGTTATTATTTTATAAATGGCTCCAAAAAAAATTGGAATAAAAGGAAGACCCCTTAATAGTCAAGTAAGGGAAATCATCCATAATATTAATATTAATGATTAAAAACTAACTAGAAATTTGTCCGCCTCTGTTTCTGACGTCACACCTTCGCGCAGGTTTCAGCCATGTGGTGTACCATTCTTAGTTTGGTTCTACTCTATTTACCTGCATAGAAAAGGTATATATTAGTGAAATATATGTTTAAGTAAAATATCTGTAAATAGATTTGAGAAAAAATATAGATTTGGTCAATGTTATTAAAGCAATTTTGTGGATGTAATAATTACTTACATATTTCATTCTTGCGATTTTAATTGTAGGTATAGCATTTGGTACCAGTAAAACAATTACTGAAGAAATTCTAAAGCCTAAAAAGCTATTCTTGCCTAGACTCCAGTTATCCTTATCCACAATATTTAACCATTTCCGTCTAATATTTTTATCCCGTGGAAAACTGTGAATGTAATAATGTGTTAATCAATACACAAATACATTTATTGTACAACGTTGCTTTAGAATACTCCATAGACATAAAAATAATTGACATATTATTACCAATTGTTACTCATTTAAACAACAAAGTTAATATCGGTTCGTCATTCAATCAAGTAAGAAGGTAGACGTGGTGGTAAATAATTTATTTGCTGAGGTATGGTACAAGTTTGGATCTACGATATCTTTAAATGGTAAGAAACAATATATCTGGTAGTATTACAATTAACCATAAATGAAGTCCCCTTTTAGTACTAGAAGGTGTACACAATTTAAATAAAGTAAGTAGATTTTAGGTGATAATAAATTATGTGTAAAATACAAATAAACAAATAGCTAACAATATTAAGTGATTCTATTATCAGTATCTTTATTTATGTCTTAATCTACTGGATATATCCCTGTACTTGTAATAATTATGCCTCTATGTTTTAGGTGGAGGTTGTACTACAACACTATGACGGTCTTGATATGACACATCAAAGAATAAAAAAAAAAAGGAACAATCTTACTTGTTACAAGTGGTGTACAACTGTGTAATGAGTTGAGCAAAACAACTGTCTTAGGTGTGAAGGTAGGTGAAATCATGCAGTATCTACTTGGCCAGCCAGGAAGCAAGAGCAGCAAAGCAAGTTGAACAGAAGATGGCTACAGTGAGTGTGGCTCTATTCAATACTTGTTAAGCCCTACTTTTGCATGCAGCAGTAAATAAAAGACAAGCAGTGATTAATAAGTAAAAGCCAAAGGTGGTGAATAGGTAAATTAAACTATTAAATATCCCCGTTAGGACTTCTTTTCATTGCTTTTGAAGAGAAGAATGCAAATAAGTTTAACTTACTAAGTTTCTTTTGTATTTCAGGCTATTTTAAATCCGAAATTTACTTCGAGAAGTTGAAACCCATGTGGTTCAAGAGACAGCCTTTTTCCAAAAAAAAAAATGACAAGGTACAAGTCGAAGTATGTAGTCTAAACATTTAAATCAGTTGGCCATTTAAAAGTAATTAACCACTAATGGCAACCGATTAGCGAGCTATAGTACTCAATAAACCAAGACCAACAATTAATTCAAGAAAGAAGAAGAAGATCAGAATATAAACAATACAGATGATCCCTTCCTTTAAAGAAAGCACATTTATTTATGATTTTGTTTTAATAATTTTGAATAAATATCGAAACATTAGAAGTTATATATATATTTTTTCCTTCTTTAAGGTAAGCTTTTGGTTATTTATCTTTGATATTTTTAATGACTGTTTCCAAACCGTAACACACCCCTCTTTCCCAGGTAAAGTTTTTTTTCATAAAAAAAAAATAAACTTGTATCAAAAATCAAAATCAGTAAGGTACGACCATATGAACTAAGCAACCCAAAAAAAAATAAATTTACTGAGAATCTGGTGGATGAGATTTTAAATCCTTCGCATGCCAGATTCCATTATTTTTACCCCCGTCATCCTCCAACTCGTAGGTCCATGGGGAGACTATTCTTTTGACTGAAAACGGTCCCACAAATTTGTTTGCGAACTTAGAAGTAAAACCTGCAGACGCATCGGATATAGCGAAGTTTTTCTTCCAAACCCTCTGACCTATACTGAATCTTTCATCTCTTCGACGAAGATTATATTGTTTGCTACTTTGGTTATATGCTTTAGTTAACCGTCTATTAACCTCATGATATATGTCTACAATATTATCTAGACGTGTCAAGTCATCCGTCTTACGTTCAACCCAAATAATATCACCAACAGGTAACTGTGACTTACCAGAAATATTGACTTCTCGTCCAAACATAAGGAAATTTGGCGTATAACCCGTCACTTCATGTCGTGCAGACCGAATAGCCCAAGATATCTTGGCTAAGACACTATCCCATTTCTTATGGTTATCCGAAACATAAGCTGTTAACATAGATTTGACAACACGATGAACGCGTTCTACCGGGTTACTCTGAGGGTGATAATTGGCGGTATAAGTTATTTCAATATCATATTCTCTCATGAGTTTTTTAAATCGATCACTGTGAAACTGAGTGCCATTATCAGTTATGACCTTTCGAGGTGTACCATAAATTAGGATAACTTGTTCTTCGAATACTCTCGACATAAGTTCAGCGGTGGCTGATCTTAAAGGAAATAATAGCACATACTTAGAAAAACAATCAGACACAGAAAAAATGTAAGTATAACCAGCGCTTGTCCTGGGTAACGGTCCAACAAAGTCGATGCTAAGCAGTTGAAACGGCCTAGAAACCATCGGAGTTCTGCTTAACATTAGACCCGTTGAAGACTTCTGTTCAGGTTTAGTTCTTATACAAACCATGCAATTTCTAATATATCTAGCCACGTCGTCTCTTAATTTTGGCCAGTAATACTTTTGACCAATCCGACCAACGGTTTTATACACTCCTAAGTGCCCACAGGTGGGGGATCGTGATGAACTCTAATAAGTTCCTTTCTATTTTCCTTGGGAACCACCTCTAACCACTGCTCTCCACCATTAAGGTAGGTATTAAAAGTGTTCCTTTCCTTTTTAAAAATTTTCGGCCCTTCTATTCTCCATAAGGGATATTTAGATGGGAACTTCTGAACCAAATCCCACATTTTTAAAAACCATTTATCAGTTGTAACCGGATAATCTAGAACAACAGAACAATCGATTTCGTCCAGTACAGGGACAGATCGAGACAGTGTATCTGGAACAATGTGCTCCTTACCCTTCCGATGGATTACATCAAAATCATATTGTTGTAATCGGATGACCCATCTAGCAATCCTTCCAACAGGATCTTTGATTTGATTAATCCACTTCAGGGAGTAATGGTCTGTGATAACGGTGAAATGGGAGCCTTCGAGATAAGGACGAAGCTTTTCAATTGCGAACAGTACAGCCAAGCATTCTTTTTCAGTCGTACTAAATTTTCTCTCGCTTTTCGTCAGAGATCGAGAAAGGTAGCAGATAACTTTTTCCTCCCCATTCTGAACTTGGCATAAAACTGCTCCTAATCCATAGTCTGAGGCATCTGTTTGTAATATGAAGGGTAAATCGAAGTTTGGACAGGATAGAACAGGTGCCGATACCAGGTGTTCCTTGATTGTATTAAGAGCTACATTGCACATTTCATCCCAAACAAATTTAGTATTCTTCCTTAGTAAGTTTGATATCGGAGCTATGATGGTAGAAAAATTCGGGACGAATCGCCTGTACCAAGATGCTAAACCCATGATTCGCCGAGTCTCAGAAACATTCTTGGGAGGTGGAATACGTAAAATTGCCTCTACTTTCTCGGGATCCACAATCAATCCTGAGCTATTAACCACATAACCAAGGTATTTTAATTCGGCTTTACAAAACTTGCATTTATCTTTATTTAATGTCAATCCTGCCTCCTTTATTCGTTTTATGACTTCTCGAAGGACTTCTAGATGTTTACTAAAGGTTGAAGTGCAGATCACAATGTCATCCAAATAGACCAAAACATAATTTTCAAGATCGACTCCAATGACTCGATCAATAAACCTCTGCCAAGTGGCAGGAGCATTATGCAACCCGAAAGGCATTCGTCGAAATTGGAAGAGACCTCTAGTGGGGACCACAAATGCTGTAAGAGGTCTAGAATCTTTAGCCACCGGAATCTGCCAATATGCCGATTTGATGTCGAGTGTCGTTAAGTATTTAGCATCCCGAAGTTTATCCAGTGTGGCACTTATAAACGGTAAAGGATAAGCGTCTTTTTTACTGACTTCGTTCAATCGTTTATAGTTTACACAGAAACGATAGCTGCCATCCGGCTTTTTGACCATCACTATTGGAGATGCCCACGGTGAATTTGATGGTTCTACGATTCCATCTCTTAACATTTTATCCAACTCTTCATTAACACATTTCTGTAAGATTGGTGATAGGGGATAATGTCGTTGTTTTATGGCTGGACTGTCGGTTGTTATGGTATGTTCCACCATTGACGTACATCCTGGAGTCGTTGGCATATTCTTAAACGTTTCATCTACTAGTATTTCCAGGGCAGAGCGTTGTTCGGCCTGAAGATGATCGAGAGGTGTCACAGCACAAAGAAAATTCGCCGAACTAGGTTCGCCAGAACGAAAACACCACTTATCGGAATACAAGTTTGGGATTATCTCCATCCGAGTCCAGAAATCTACTCCCAAAATTAGACTGTGAGGAATTGACGGCACAACTAAAACTTTAAAAATTTTTATTTGCGATTCTAACTCAATTGGTAGACTAACACTTCCCAACACAACACACACATTCCCATTCGCCACTGTACATTCTTTTTGAGAGCTAGCTTCTAGAGTACAGATATTCTTTAATACATTCCAACCCTGTTCTCCGACTACGGTCACACTACAACCACTGTCTAGTAACCCTATAAACTTACGACCATAAATATGAACTTTAAGATAAGGACGGGTATCATTCTTCGCATGCGACAACACATAGTCCAGAACCGCCATAGTCCATGGTTTGGTGGTCGGGGTTTGGTGAGAAGAGGTTGGCGACCGACCTACTGCTGACCTCTTTTCGCGTTTTTTTGTATACACTTTGAACAAGAGCTCAAGACATTTCCTTCTTGACCGCATCCGAAACAAAATTTATTTCGTGGCTTAGGACATTTGCGAAATCGATGACCTGCTTCCTTACAGTTCCAACATAGAACTTGATTTGAAGTCGTGGTAAAAGTATTGGTTACGGACGAAATATTTGTGTCGACATTATCGTTGGTTAAGTTTCCTTCTGCCGCCAATACCGAATAAGTTGCAGTTGTTTTACCAGTACTATTCTTTTTGTAAGCTAGTTCCGGTTCAAGAAGTTCTTTTAAATTGGTGGGAGGGGGACAGAATCGCATTGTTCTAATAGACGTCTCTTCTATCATCCTACATTTCAAAGTCAATTCCTGGATGGTTTCAATTACTTGAAGGGCCAGTTGGGATTGGATATAAGGTAAGAGATTCCTGCGGATCATTTTTACACGAACAGACTCTTCTGGTTGTGATGGTCCTAGTTTGATAAAAAGATTTTCCATTATGCAGATGTATGTTATCACTTTTTCTTTTGCTCCCTGTGTCCTTCTTCGGATCTCTTCCCAGAGATCAATTTCGTAGTCATACGGCAGGAAGTCTTGACGAAGCCGATGAGTTAGCTCGTCCCAAGACTTAAACGATTGAGTTCTAAACCAAGCTAGTGCATCATTTTTAAATAACTCATACGCTGACCTTAATAACAGATGTTTTGAAATACCCCGAGAAATCCTCATTTCCTCAATTCTCTCTAAAAAATTGGTAACGCTACCTTCTCCATCAAAAAATATTTTCCAACGACTTACATCAAAGAAGGGTTTAGAAGACTCAGCAATAGAGGTAGAATTTAAAGATGATAACTCGATATTTCTAAGTCGTTGTTCAAAATCACTCGTAGAGTTAATTGTAGGATCTGCACGGCTTCGATTTGAAAAACTTCTCGGTATATGCGTTTGCTTCTGCTCAGGTGGTACAAATTGTTGATAAGAAACTGGAGTTTCTGTTTGTGAGGTCGTAGGTCTGAGCAAAAATGAAGGATAATTAGCTCCTGAGATCCATTCCGAATTTCCAACACAATTATTTGGCCTTTGATTTACAGAGTCCATATCAGAAAATCTCACAGTATGGGACCTAGACTGAATTGGATAGAGTAATTCCAAAACCGGATCTTTCCTTTTAGTGTGGTAGATGAATAGATTCCAGTAGTCCGACCATCTTCTTTGGGAGTTTCTGTTAAATTCTTTTCAGTATTGAAGGTTAAAGGATTCTCTCCTGCTTGATGATGAGATGAGCTGGCCACATCTATCCCAACATGATTTAGTTCGGATTCTCGTTCCGAATATCCCTCTCTTCTTTCCTCTCGTCTGATACTATTTACTAGTGTCGGACGGATGCTATCATTAGACTGAACCAATTCTGGTACCAGAGGGTTTGGTTCATCTAATATAGATCCCTCATACACTATGTTTTCATCCAACAAGTTGGAAGAAGTAGTCCGATATTCTTCTTGGTGACCGGTATCCCTTATACGTCCTAATGCCTCTGTGTACCGTACACATTTAGAAACTAGGTTGAATCTAGCTTCTTCCAAGTCCGCATCACTTAAGATTAGACGTTGCAATCGAGAATAGATATGTGATAATCTTGAAGATATTCTTTTATATTCGTTATCTCGGTTGGCATAATTAAAATTTTTAATAGCTTTCTCTAAATCTTCCAGCTTTTGTTTACAAATGTTAATTTCCTCCGATGGAATAAATTTATCCAGTCTTAATTCTTCAAATCCCAATCCCGCTTTTTCCATCTGCATGGCTACTCTCAACGCAGTCCGATTTTCTTGTACAGTATTATACACAGGTATGTTTCTTAATAATAATTCATAGACAAGTTCATCCCCTAGAAGTCGATTTACTTCAAACATTTTGAAAGTATAAAAGTACTATGTATACCTCCTAAGTTAATCGTGACTAAACTTCAACTGTCTAGGTAAGTATATGCGCTGAACTTTGTGAACGTTACTTATTTTTCCCTACAACTTTCCCAAATATTTCCCTAACTCTACCTCACAAATTTAAGTGGATGAAAATGGTAAAGTTATAGTTTATGAGTTTTTAAGAATTTTAATTTAATCACAAATTCAATAAATAAATTAGTTTTAAATATAACCCCAAATTACTGCTTTTAGTACACCGCTTAGAATTTAAATTCAAACCAATAAATAAATTTTGTATTATAATTAATAATACCAAATTGTAGCGTTATATTGTACTGTATAGCGTTTAGAATTAAATTTAATTTAAAGGGAAAACACATCAAAAGAGTATTATGTTCTTACGCAGTAATCTCACAATATACATAACCAGTAATATCAAATTACTCCCCACCCCTTCCTAAAAAAAAAACGAAAACAACCAAAGTCCTACCTTAAAAAGCTTAAACCGGTGAAAAGCAAAATAGCAAATCGATTCTCCCTAAACAATCGCACAGCGATCGAAGAAATAAATCGAACCAGTCTGTCAAATGTCAATATCAATCTGTAAACTTTCATTCGCATCAAAAATATGTTGTTATTGTTTTTGATTGCAGAATAAAAATAATAAAATATCCACCTATATGCAAAAACCTCAGAAAATCTACCCTCTAACTGATTATACTCGTTGGAGCGCCATTTTTATTACCAATTGTTACTCATTTAAACAACAAAGTTAATATCGGTTCGTCATTCAATCAAGTAAGAAGGTAGACGTGGTGGTAAATAATTTATTTGCTGAGGTATGGTACAAGTTTGGATCTACGATATCTTTAAATGGTAAGAAACAATATATCTGGTAGTATTACAATTAACCATAAATGAAGTCCCCTTTTAGTACTAGAAGGTGTACACAATTTAAATAAAGTAAGTAGATTTTAGGTGATAATAAATTATGTGTAAAATACAAATAAACAAATAGCTAACAATATTAAGTGATTCTATTATCAGTATCTTTATTTATGTCTTAATCTACTGGATATATCCCTGTACTTGTAATAATTATGCCTCTATGTTTTAGGTGGAGGTTGTACTACAACACTATGACGGTCTTGATATGACACATCAAAGAATAAAAAAAAAGGAACAATCTTACTTGTTACAAGTGGTGTACAACTGTGTAATGAGTTGAGCAAAACAACTGTCTTAGGTGTGAAGGTAGGTGAAATCATGCAGTATCTACTTGGCCAGCCAGGAAGCAAGAGCAGCAAAGCAAGTTGAACAGAAGATGGCTACAGTGAGTGTGGCTCTATTCAATACTTGTTAAGCCCTACTTTTGCATGCAGCAGTAAATAAAAGACAAGCAGTGATTAATAAGTAAAAGCCAAAGGTGGTGAATAGGTAAATTAAACTATTAAATATCCCCGTTAGGACTTCTTTTCATTGCTTTTGAAGAGAAGAATGCAAATAAGTTTAACTTACTAAGTTTCTTTTGTATTTCAGGCTATTTTAAATCCGAAATTTACTTCGAGAAGTTGAAACCCATGTGGTTCAAGAGACAGCCTTTTTCCAAAAAAAAATGACAAGGTACAAGTCGAAGTATGTAGTCTAAACATTTAAATCAGTTGGCCATTTAAAAGTAATTAACCACTAATGGCAACCGATTAGCGAGCTATAGTACTCAATAAACCAAGACCAACAATTAATTCAAGAAAGAAGAAGAAGATCAGAATATAAACAATACAGATGATCCCTTCCTTTAAAGAAAGCACATTTATTTATGATTTTGTTTTAATAATTTTGAATAAATATCGAAACATTAGAAGTTATATATATATTTTTTCCTTCTTTAAGGTAAGCTTTTGGTTATTTATCTTTGATATTTTTAATGACTGTTTCCAAACCGTAACAATATACAGTTATGAGATTAGCCAAAAAATTGTAAATTAATGATAATTAAAATAAAATTAATATCCTCTTTCCATTATTGATACGCCTATGTCAATTTAAGTAGATAGGTTAGGGATCAATACAAAGAATTAATTTAATTTAAACATAAAAATATAGTTTACGTATATATAATGTATATTTATTATAATAATAGCTACTTACCAATAAATAATTAATCCAAATTTTTAACAGAAAACTAAATTTTTATAACTTGTAAACAAAGTATGTCATAAATGGTTATCCAATATGGCCGACTTCCGTCGCCAGATTTTAACATTGTAGATATAACACAAACTCCTTCCTTACTATTTTATGTTCTAAGATACTAACGTAGAGACAGCAAGCAATAGTGATTGTTTTGTATCACAGGGGAAACTGTCAGACCCTTAGACAAGGAAAGAGAGAGGACTGCGCATTCGAATCAATTTGTGTAACCCATTTACCACCAAACTAATGGCGGTCAATATTGACATAGGCGTATCATACGATTTTTCTTAGACGATTATTAAATAATCATTTTCATTATTTCGTATTACAAATCTAATTTAAAAAAGTCTTTGAATTTATACTGCTCCAAAAAAAAGAACAATCATTTTAAAACATATTTATTTAATAAATATTACAATTTTAATCTATTTTATCTATTTTAAATATATGTTTTTGTTCCACGCCACTGCACATCTATGAGAAAATAATAACAATTAATTGAAAAATTATCTTTAAAACTGAATGAAAACAATGTTCAAAATGTATGTACAATTAATTTAAGTTATCGTACATAACATATGTAATTTAGTTAAACATCTATTACCTGAAAGCTGTAATATTAATAAAAATAAATTTCAAGGAAATAGTTGTAAAATACTTCTTACCTATGAAATGAAATTCCTTGCTCTTTTTTAGCACTCTGACTATTGCACTTATAAGCTACACAATTAACCATTTTAAAATGTCTATTCAGTTTATTAAAAAAGGTGAAAATTAATAAAAAACTAAAAAAATACAATTCGATGTTCCAAATTTGTTTGCCACCAAACGTTTGAAAATTGGCTTCACTCTCACGCATAAGGTTTTCATTGCCATGCGCTGTCCTCTCTCTTTCCTAGTCTAAGGTCAGACCCTACAGCCAGTGTCGTATTATTTTTAGGGGGTTTGAAATTAATACCTTTATAATATATTTTGAAACATGTAACACAATATTTTTTAGACTTGAATTTAAGTAGTAATAGTAATTAATTATTTACATGGAATCATAAGACATTTTATAAAATAGAAAGTTGAATTTATTGCATAAATTTCTAGATTTTAAGTATTCTTAATAATATGGCGGTATATTTGCTTTATGCACTTTCCTATTTTTAAACAAATGTAAGAGACGCTAATGCATATTTACTTGTAACACGAACTTGATGATTCATTTTCATATTTATATCACCGAATACGGAACTACGAATAGAATGGCAAGAACCTAGTTACTGTCTAGATCCGTATGCGACATCAAGTAGCAGCGGTTGTGTTAAAAAGTATTGTCGATAATACAGATTCCTTAAATTTTTATCTAGTGCCATCTATCTGTCAATAAGAAGTACTCTGCGATCAAATAGACAGCTACATTTCAACGAAACTAAAGTAAATATATATGTTGACAATCAAAAAATGATCATTTATATATTTATGTTGCTTAAAATACAAGTTATGTTTCAAAAGATTATTTCTCAAACACTTGAAAATATGAGGGACATCAAATATGGTAATAATTTCTTGGTCATTGATCACAAAACCAAAATTTCTATTCTCTTCTTTTCTTTTTAAGTATTCCTCCTTCGTTTCACTCATTAGCAGTTTATTTTCACTTTGGTCGCAAACTGTCGATACTACCTTCAAACCTATACTTTGACATTTGCAGATTAGAACCTTCAGCAGATTTTTTAATGCCATGGATTTATGAGGTCCTTTACTAAATGTAAAAGCTTTGCTTCCACTGTTTATACAGTCCTTTCAGCATAAAAACGTTTGCATGATTTGCTAGTACAGGTTTTTTTTTTTATAAATTACAATTTGATTTATTCACTTACCAGGTAAATTTAAAGTTGGAACTGCTGTTCTTAAAAGACCTCTTTTGGTACCTAAAACTTTACAGTTACTAGAAAAATGTTCCTCACAAAATACATATTTTTTATAAATGTCTTCAACTGACAAGTCTTTATAATTTAAAGACTGTATCTTTAAAATCCACTCACTAAACACACTTGGTTCATTTTTTGGAAAACGATGCATTTTGCCTTCACGATTTGTACATGTAGGTACACAACATTTCCTTTTAGATAAGGGGGGATGATAGTTTGAATCCATTTTAGGGACAGAATTATTTGGAAGCAAAAAACCAAACATGATATACACCAACAAAACTAAAAAAACTGGACAAAACTCCTGCTCTTTTCTTGATTCTCAGAACTACTGTCTCTTTTCTTAATTTTCTTAAAACTGTTTCTCACCAAATACAGATTGATACAGATCTGTTAAATTAAAAAGTATTGTCGTTAATAGTATTAGTAGAGAGACCTCTTCCGAAAAATATAAAACAATTAAAATGAGTAGAAGCAACGATCAGCGCCATCCTATGGTTGTGTTAAAAATATTAATAAGTTTTGGCGGGAGTATATTTGCTTTCATTTCTATTCGTAGTTCCGTATTCGGTGATTTATATTTACAAATAACACAAACTCTCACCATATAATATATACTCAAATTAATTTAAACAATGGCTTTAAAAGTAATATCCAAACACTATTAAATTGTAAAATAGCTCTAGATGCAAAACAAATTGACAATAATGGCATATGTGACAATTGGACTTGGCACGCAAATTCCAAACGGACCAATGAGATTGCTGGACATATTTATTGCATAAAAATATGTTATCTAACCTCAATTGCTTTCAAACAAGCCAAGAACAAAGTATATATGCCACACAGCCAACTAGCATTGCAGACCTCAAAGAAAGAATAACTACAGAAATACGGGCTATTTTACCTCAAACTTTAAATAAAGTTTGGGACGACTTTTATAGCAGACTGTTATTGCCAACAACAAGGTGGAGAACATTTTGAGCATTTATTTTAATGTAAAAAATCAATTACGTCAAGTATTTTGTGTATTTACTATCTTGAACAAAATTATAAATAATTTCAAAATTTCAAACTGTACAATTCCTAATAGACCCTATGTAAAATACAAATGAACTAACCGTTTAAAATATATTTTCAAGTATCCAATTATGGAATAAAACCAACTTAAATTAAAATACAGGAAAAAACCAATATTTTAATGTCACATAAAATTAATTCACATCCTAAAATTAATTTCACCTTAGAAGTTGAAGAAAATAATTCAATTAATTTTCTAGATTTGAGAATTGAAAAAATAAATAATTTATTAAACTATTCAATATACAGAAAACCAACACAAACAGATGTAACCATACCATATCATTCAAATCATCCTATATCACATAAATTAGCAGCTTATAATTCTATGATACATAGAGCATTTTCAATTCCAATGAACAAAAATAATTTTAATAAAGAAATTGAGATTATAAAACAAATAGCAATATCTAATGGCTATCCAATACATTTGATAAATAAATTAATTAATAAGAAAGAACAGAAAGTGTCACTACAACTAATATTCCCTCAACACCCTAAAGAAATTAAAAGTTATAAAAGTATTACATATTGTGGAAATATTTCTAATACAATTTCAAAAATAATATCTTCGGCAACATCTGCAATAATTTCATTCAAGTCACACAATAATGTTGGTACAAAATTGTTAAATGTAAAAACAAAATTAAAAAAATCTGGTGATTACAAAATTAATTGTCCAAAATGTAATGCTGTATATGTAGGTCAAACACAAAGAAATTTTGAAATAAGTTTCAATGAACATTTAAGAGCATATAGATTACAACAACCAGATAAGTCAAACTATGCAAAACATGTTCTTGAACATCCACATTCACTCATACACACCAATGACATTCAAATATTACACACCTGTGATAAAAAACAAAATTTAGATTTCCTCGAAGAACTTGAAATCAAAAGACATCTAGCAGATCAACAATATAAAGTAGTTAATGAACAAATAAATCTTGGAAGTTCACCACTATTAAACTGTTTACTTTGATTGAGTCTTCATTTTATACATAGATAAGACGTAATTACAACACAAATATATTAAGTTATTGTAAAGATCAGCAGGATATAGTTTTTTCCTGGTTTTTCTATATCATTGCACAGTTATACTGATCTTAGAGGGAAATACATCCAGGATAATCCCTTAGGGCTAATAACATCTAGGCTTTAATATTGTTATGTCTTATTACTTCTTTACTTGGTCTAGCCTTAACTACTTATCAACATCAAGTACCTAGTTACAAACAAACAAAATGTAACTTCAATATGTCAATCTGACGATGCTATTCCGATAGCGAAACGGCTGTAATTGCATTTAAAGTATTTATAGAATAAATAGTGGAAGTTAATTCAACCTTTTGGTTGTTTATTGTTCTGAATAAGATGAACTTTCACACAGTAAGGGTTAGTACCATAAATTTCACATAAAACTGTCAATAATTATTCATACATAGTAACATTTTACATAGCAACAAAAAAAATAAATATTCAATTTTAACATTCTCCCACCAGAAGTCTTGATCTTGATAAAGAAGACTTAATCTTTATAGCCATATCTATCAACACTTTTAACTTCACGCCCATATCTGGTTTTTACGAAGTTCTTCGGTGTATTTACTACAGTTGACACATCATCTAACTCCTCTTCATTTGATTGTTTCTGTAGATCAGTTTTATTTTCTGGAATGTTATAATTATTTTGTAAATATTCAGATTCTTCATTTTCAAATACATCTAATGGATAGAGTCTCTGTACAGGTCTACTAAGAATTCCTTTGGATGACTTTACTTTTACGACACGAATTTTTCCATCTTTTTCGTATATAACCTCTTGAATAATACCCAAAGGCCAATCGATTTTTTTAGAATTTTTATTTTCAATTAAAACAACTTCACCTTTTATTACTGATCTAGTACCTAATCTTTTTTTTAGAAAAAACTAATTGTCCTAAATATTCATTCCGAAATCTTTTCCTAATACACTCAATTAAATGTTGTTTTCGTTTCAAATGCTTTTTCAGGGAAATTGATTCAAAATTATCTAAATCAAAAACTTGATTTTCGGTTATATCTTGAATGAACCGCTCTGTATACACTACAAGTAAAAAGACACACCCAAACTTTATTAGAATTTTTTAAAAACAAAGGTCCAGTTAAATCAATCCCGACAATTTCAAACGCTCTTGCATTTTTCACCCTATCCTTGGGCAAAACTACAGAAACAGTATCAAATTTTTTCGAATCAAATCTGCGACAAACTGTACACTTAAATAAAATTCTTTTGATATTTTTTCTACCCTTAACAATCCAAAATTGTTCCCTTAAAATACTTAATAAAGTTTGAACACCAACATGGCTATTTTTACAGTGGATTTGATATATCATTTTTTGAACTACTGGGTGCTGACCGGGTAATAAAATTGGGATCAAAAAATGAACAGAATCTTCCCGTTGAAGAATCCTAGTTTTAATTCTAATAATACCATCAGAGTCCAAGAAAGGATGAAAATGTACAATATCTCTATCTTCAACACCTTTAAAACTCTCTTTCTGTACACATTTTATAATAAATTTTTCGGCATCGTCGCTTTCCTGCTTTGATAAAAGGCCATGAACTTTCTTATTTTTGTTTAAACAATTATATACAAACCTCCTTATCCAACCCAAAAGATTCACGATTTGTGAATACTTAGAAAAATATCTAAAAAAATCTGAATAATCAATTTTAATATTCAATAATGAAGCGAATGTGTTCCTCTTTTCCTCAGACACCAAATCTTCCTCGACTACATATTTTTGCAAAGGCCAATTTGAAACATCCGATAACCAATTAGGACCCTCCCACCATAAAGATCGTACCAGTTGTTTAGAAGAACAACCTCTCGAAACAAGATCAGCTGGATTCATAGTTCCTGGAACATGATACCAATCTTCTTTCCTGGTGAGAGTACGTACTTCTTTTACCCTATTCCAAACAAAAGGTTTCCACATATCTTCTCTATTAATCCAAGACAGTACAGTAGTCGAATCGCTCCAACAATAAACGTCAATTTTCATAAAAGATAAACTTTTTAGGACAAAACTAAGTAACCTAGAACCAAGTGTAACTGCTAACAACTCCAGTCTACAAATGCTTAACTTCTTGATAGGACTTACCCGATTTTTTGCAGATAACAACTCCACAACAACTCCACTAGCGGACTCTGTCCTTAAAAATACTACCGCCCCATAAGCCTGCTGACTGGCATCACAAAATAAATGCAAACTCTTGTGAAATATCGACGAAACTTGTTTTTTTAAGAACCATCTGGGAATTTCTAAAGAAGTCAGAATACTCAAATCTCTAAACCAATCTAAAAACTCTTTCTTTAGGTCATCAGGTACCTCAACATCCCAGCCTATCTTCTGAACCCAAGTTTTTTGTAAAAGTACACGTGGAACAAGTTGAACAGGACACGAAAAACCAATGGGATCAAATAATCGATGAGCTACTGATAAAATTAATCTTTTTGTAACCACGTTTACATTAATATTCTGAAAACCTTCCATATTTAGCAATAATGTATCCTTGTAACGATTCCAATTTAAACCTAAAACAGGTGAAATTATATTTCCTGAGATCTGATCATCAATAACAGTGTGATCCCAGCATCGAAGATCAAATTTCGCAAGTTTCATTATGCTAGTGGCCTGAGACATAAAACAGTTCAATTCATCCTCATCTTTAACACTTGTGACAGAATTGTCTACATAAAAACTATCTAACAATTTTAAAATAACATCTTCAGAAAAAATTTCACTACCATTCTTAACCTCAACTAGAACGTGTTGTAAATGAAACTTTATTACAGCAATTAACAAGAACGGACTACATGTCACACCAAAAACTACCCTTCTGTGTCTATATGTTTTTAACATTCCATTAACGTCATACCACAAAAATTTCAAATAATCTCTATCTACTTCCTTGAGGCTAATTTGTAAAAATGCTTTTCTAATATCCGAAATAACACCCAATCTCTCAAGACGAAAACGTAATATTATAGAAGGAATTAACTCCAAAAGATTTAAACATTTTTCTAAACACATATTAAGTGATGGAGCACCCTTCATCCTAGCTGAAGCATCAAAAACAGGACGTAACTTTGAAGTTTGACTACTCAGTTTAATAACATGCCTATGTGGTAAATAATGTCCTACTTCAACTCTACTTATTATCTCTTCTGAAATTTCCTCAATCACTCCTTCAACCAGCCATTCTTTAAAAACTTCATCGTAATGATTGTAGTACCCATCTTTTTTCAATTTTAACATTAAATTGTCTAAACGCTTTTTAGACAAATCATAGTTGGAAGGTAAAGGCGGATGATCATCAACCCAACACAAACCGACTTCATACCTACCTTCAGCATCAATCTTAATATTATTTACAAATTGTTCCATTATCCTTTGTTCCTTTTCTTTTGTGGTCTCACTCTCTTCTGGAGAAACTATGCCTAAAACATCTAAACTCCACAAATTTTGAATACTGGCATTCATAGACAAAAGCGAAGTAACTACCATGGAATTCGAATAAACATTTCCTAACGGTCGAGGAACTTTTCCCATTAAAACCCAACCAAGAAGAGTTTCCATGGCAACTAAACCACTACTCAATAAAATCCTTCTACCAGTAAACAACCTACCAGCTACATCAGCACCTATTAATATTTCTATAGGTCCATCACTAGTATCATTTATCATTATATTTTTCTCCTGAAGTTCTTTCAACCATAAACCATCTTTTACAGACACAACATTTCTGCATATAAGAGGCTGATCTAAAACATCAAAATTACAAGAATAATTTTCGTATACTAAGTGTAATTTATAAACATTATGATTAGTAACCTCAGACTCATAACCACCAAAAAGTGCGTGTATTACAGATTCTACCCCAACTGGTTCATAACTCATTTCAGAGACTAAAAAATGACTAATATATGATCGTTGTGAACCAGTGTCAATAATAGCACGTACATGTTTAGATATTGTCCCATTACTCACTTTAACAACTAAAGTTTGCAAAAAACTCCATCAAATGTATTATTTGATAGATTATCTACTGTAACATTAACAACTTCGTCAAAATTTGATGCTATATTTGCATTTACCAAACTTTTGGTGCACACAATTGTAGCATGTCTTTCTTTACATACAGAACAAAAAACTTTAACATGACAATTTTTAGCAATATGTCCAAATTTCAAACATTTATGACAGCGACCTTTATCAGTTAAAAATTTAATTTTTTTATCATGTGACCAGGTTTTAACATCATTACAGTCTTCAGCAATATGATTTTTGTTACAGAAAATACAATAAATATCTTTTTTATTATTAAGAAGAGCTGCTGCAGTAGAAAATTTGAATTTATTTCCATGATCAGAAACTAAAGGTTTCTTTTTAGTACAATCAAAACCAGAAACTGCCAAAGAAATTCGCTCTTCACTTTCTACTTCCCTTCTTAAAAATGTCATAAAAGCATGTAATCGTGATTTTGAACTAGATTCTAAATCATAACTGTTACTGCGTTGCCATGCTCTCAAAATTTCTTCTGGTAAACACGATTCTACTAAAGGATAGAGCATGGCTGCATAATTATCGGATGTTACACCTAAAGTTTCTAATGACCGTAATTGAGATTCAATACTATCATATAATTTTGTTAAACTAATTTTTGCATTTAAATTATTAAGAACTAAATTTAATAACTCCCTTACATAAAATTCAATAAGTAAATCTTTACGACCGAACCTAGACTTTAAACTTTCAATTGCCTTTGGGTAATTATCATGAGTAAGTGGATAACTTTCTACTAATTGACGAGCTCTAGACTTTGGTATCGTGGCTTGAATAAGATATTGGAACTTATCTTCTAGAGCGATGTCCTCATCTTCATCAATTCGTTTGAACTGTGACCAAAATGTCAACCAATTCTTAATATCGCCGCCAAATTTCACAAATTCTATTTTGGGTAATTTTAAACTGGTTTTGCTACTTTTAACTGATTCTATGTTATCTGAATTTAGAAACTGATCTACAGAAATTTTAATAAAATTATACTTGCGATTAATATCATCCATAATGTCTACTTCTTGTAAAATTGTTTCTTCGCTGTTAGCTTCATCCAACATATAAGCTATTATCTTATTATGCAAATCAATCAATGAAGACACTTTCTTCTCCAAAATTTCAAGATTACATTTCAAAACTTTCTGATCAGGATTCTGTTGCTTCAAAACACCATCCGTCTCATCATAAATATTTTGGAATGACACACAAATGATTCCAAAATATTTCTTGGTTTTATCCATCTCAGGGGGATCTCGCCGGGGCCTCCAAAAAATGTAAAATACAAATGAACTAACCGTTCAAAATATATTTTCAAGTATCCAAATATGGAATAAAACCAACTTAAATTAAAATACAGGAAAAAACCAATATTTTAATGTCACATAAAACTGTCAATAATTATACATACATAGTAACATTTTACATAGCAACAAAAAAAATAAATATTCAATTTTAACACCCTACATGGTATAGTTCGTTGAGATCGTATTGTTAAGGAGCTTTTAAAATCATAGAAATATACAGGGTGTTTCTTTAAAAATATAGATCATGGACGATGCCAGACTTGCAAGTATCACCCTGTCCATTTATATTTATGTTTAAAAAGCTCACATTTGAATTTCAAAGTTAACGGGTCCCTGCGTTTTTTATAATCTTCTAAACTAACCCCACAAATAACTTTATTCCATAAGTAGTAATTGTTACATGCTTTTTTCAGAATGAGGCTTACCCACTTGAAGGATCTACTTCAAGTCAACAAGGCAAATCACGAAGAGGTTCAAGAGGAACTCTTAGAAACATCGTACTCAAATTATTACCACCATGTCAATTGAAAACTAAATGGAAGAGAAAGAAAGAATTATCAAAATCTCCAGCATACATCTTACCATCAAATATTCCCGATAATGAAATCAAAACCAATAATTGTTCAATCGGTTCAGAGGATCACGTATCCTACGATGAAGTTATACCAGTGGAGGATAGACCAACGAAAACTTCATTAAATAATACAACTTTCACTAAAAACTCATCTTCAACATCTGGTTATTGTTCAACTTCTTCTAATAATTCGCATTCATCTAATTATTATTTCAAAGCTTTTTCTGATGGGGAAGTTTCCATAATGGACGAATGGTTTGAGAACCAGCACCAACAAGATAAAAATAAATTAAAAATTTGCATTAAAAAAGCTACTTATAGTATAAATGCAGCTGTCAAAGAATCACTATCCTCTTTATCTAAGAATAATACAATTCTTATCAATAATGTTATCATGAACGCTCAAACGGATGAAGATAAACTGATAACGAATATTTCTAAGATGGTACAAGAAAACATGAAGCAGTTGGAGTCCAATGTTAAGCTGATATTGGAGGACAAGCATAAAGATACCATGGAAATGTTGCAAAATTATAGATTGAAGATGAACGAAACGTCTGATAATTTGTATAGTAATCCGGTGTTAACAAACACAAACGAAAAAATAAGTGGTAAGAATGGAGAATAAAGAATAGAAAAAAAAGTAAAGAAGAAATTTAGTAAAGGTACTAAAATGATTTGTAATTTATTTAAAATCACTAAAAAGTGTGTTGATTTTTGAGTATTTTGAGTTGTGAATTTTTGTAGTAATAATAAAATATTTTTTTAAGGATTTTTGACTGATTTAAACATTCATTGAGCAGTTTTATACATCAAAGGATTGTCCAGAAAATTTTCGAAAAACTGTATCACAATTTTCTCAAAAAATATATTCATACATTTTCACTTATACTATCATAATTTCGAAAAAAAATTATTAATCCAATCTGACATCTGTCAAAAAGCTTAATAATTACTAGTTTAAAGACTGCACCATAGAGAAATATTATAAATTTTTATTGGTCTATGGTCTGTACGTTGAGGTTCAGTGGTTTCAGCTGTAAAAAAATTTCCACTTAAGTATCGTGGCGCCATGCCGAAAATTTGTTTAGTTATGGTGGTAATTAGTCAAAATTAAGGCATTTTATTGATTAAAGTGGCCGCAGTATTTTAAATATTTTGATAATTTTTAATGTAAAAATAAACTACTGTAAAACGTAAAAATATTTTTATGGTTGAGGGACTTGGATCACTAATAAAAGATGTTAACTACAATATTACAAATAATGTAAGGTGTTTTTAATTAGCTTATCAAAGTAATTGAATAACAAAACGTAATTTTATTTAATGTGTTAATTACGTTTAATCTTCATTTATTATTTTGTAAGTAATTTGAAATTTTTACCCACCTTTTGTCAATTTAAAGCAATATATTATATATTTTTGGAATCAGATCAGCAAGAGAAATCTAATAATTTAAAAAATGGCTGTCCCAATTTAAAAAAAATGTTGTCCACCCTGCATATTAAATTATTATTTAAAAGTAAATTAAATAGATAAATGAACCTGTTTTTGAAATTTCCACTGTTTTTAAATTTATTGTACTCACTTACTCTGTGGAAAGCCATCTTACTAAGAATTATATAACTGAATTTTTGAAATAAACTTCCACCTTTTATAGAAAAATTTTTAAATGCAATGACAGTTGTTTCACTAGAATCAGCATCGTCAGATTGACATTTTAAAGTTGTATTTTGTTCGTTTGTAGCTACCTGATGTTTATTAATTATTTAAGGCTAGACGCTAGACCAAGTATGGAAGTAATAAGACATAACAATATTAAAGCCTAAATGTTATTATGCTATATTTTTTTGGAGTTGGGAGCAAAGTGAATTCATTATAAAAAATGCAAATACTTCAAGGGTGGTTCATGAAAAATAATTAAAAGTATAGTATACATTTCTATTGAAACATAACCATAGTTGTTATTTTTCAAAGGGTCCACCCTGTAATTAGGGATTAACTAACCCAAAAAAAACCTAGATAATATTGTCACAACAAGTAGCTGAATAGATCCCATGACCGTAGAACCGAAGTTTTTTTAAAGCATAATTCAAATTAAAATAAAAATTAAATATGATGAATAAAATAAATTTCTTAATACCGATATAAATAAGTACGTATGCTACTGATTTAGATTCTTGTTTACATTTTACAATTTAATGACTTTTCTTAGCTGCCAATTTCAAACATATAAACTATATCTCAGAAAAAAAAAAACTACATCTTTACAATAATTTAATATATTTGTGTTACAATTACGTCTTATCTCTAAATATGTAGTATTTGAATGTCATTGGTATGTCTGAGTGAGTCTGGATGCTCAAGTAGGTATTTTGCATAGTCTAACTTATCTTTTTGTTTTAATCTATATACTCTTAAGTGTTACTTTATGTCTTCACTGTATTACTTAATCACAAAATCGGGTTACTTTCTGATCCACGCATTAATATCTTCCTGGGTTACTTTTCTGCTAGACTATTGATATTTCTTCGTTACTGATTTACTCTGGCGTTGAGTTCATGATTATTTTTATTTTTAATTTTCACCGTAACAATAATAAAAATACCAAGAATAGTCTGTCTATTTCCAAGTTTTTTTTATGCTTCTATATATTTTCTATACCTTCTGGAAATGACATTTCCGCATTTCTTTATCAGATTATTATAACTTATTGCAGGTAGGTACATACCAACCACATCTATTAAGTTTTACCGTTGATTTGGATTTAAACACAAGGTATAACTTAGGCTAAATATAAAAATGGGTTTAAATAATGTTTGTTTGTATAGCAATAAGAGTTTTTTCTTTGTAAAAGAACCTAAAGATTCCTTACTATTTCCTTCTTCTAAGCTATTGTTTAAAATTTCAAGTTAATAACCTGGAACAAATTATTATTAACTTTCGTTTTTAGTATAATGATTTTTAATTTCGTATTGTTTGCTTTATATTCAATGTACCGCCGGATATTAATGTTTTGTTTATAAACTATACTACTACAGAAAAGTTCCGCATCAGAATATACAAGGGTAGGTCACTAATTTTTAAATTTATTGTACTAACCATTACTCTGTGACAGTCCATCTTACTAAGAATAATAAACACTTAATCGTTTGAACTCGACTTCCCCGTGTTATTAAAAAATTAGTTTTTAGAACACAAGTTTACTTTATTCGCGAGCAACTAATCACTGAACATTGTATACTGATCATAGACGAAGTAAATTCATGATAATACGGGAAAAAAGTAGGTTAAATCCATATTTTAATAAAAATAATAATAATAGTAATAATAATAATAATAATAATAATAATAATAATAATAATAATAATAATAATAATAATAATAATAATAATAATAATAATAATAATAATAATAATAATAATAATAATAATAATAATAATAATAATAATAATAATAATAATAATAATAATAATAATAATAATAATAATAATAATAATAATAATAATAATAATAATAATAATAATAATAATAATAATAATAATAATAATAATAATAATAATAATAATAATAATAATAATAATAATAAATGATCGTGCTAAGGACTGCCAAACACTGGAAGAAATCCACACCCTTATCTACTGTGGTGCAGTTGCAGTGCTACGAAGTCACAACCAACAAATCCGGTTTCCGAACAAAAACTGTTCCGAAAAGAAGAAGCAACATAAACCTTGGTGGCAACAGCGACTCGAGAAGTCCATTAATGACATAAGGAAAGAGTTGGGACAACTTACAGAATTTAAAACCAGCACAAAACCCTCCAGACGCTTAACTAATAGGGTCAAGAAAATCTTTAAAAAAATTAAAACTAACATAGAACATCCAAGACATAAGGAACACTTATGCTCATATATGGACCTTCTTAGACAAAAGCTAAAAGCCAAATCTAAACGATTGTCTCGATACGTTAAATGTACTAAAAAGAAGCAACAAAATCACTTATTTGACAACAATGAAAAGCTGTTCTATAGACAACTGAGTAGCGTAGGAACAAACAGCAACGATAATCTCCCAAGTAAGCATGAACTTACTGACTATTGGTCTTCAATATGGTCCAATCCTCAAAAACACAACGAGGGTGCCGAATGGATTCAATCTGAGAAGGATAAGTCAAACATTCCTCCAATGTTGTTTAACAACATAACAACAGCTGAAGTAAACCAAGCAGTAGGAGAAACTAACAGTTGGAAAGCTCCAGGAATTGATAATATCCAAAATTTCTGGTACAAAAAATTTGACAGCTTACACGAGATAATCGCATCAAAATTTACACATATTCTTCAACATCCAGAAGACATTCCAGCCTTTCTTACTCATGGTTTAACTCATATGCTTCCCAAAACAGCTAACACACAGGACCCCTCACAGTATAGACCAATTACATGTCTTCCAACGCTTTATAAGATACTAACATCTTGCATTACTAACCGAATTTATAGACATGTCGACCAAAATAACATCTTGGCAGAGGAGCAAAAGGGATGTAAACGTGGTCACCAGGGATGCAAAGAACAACTTGTTATTGACTCTGTGATCCTAAGGCAAGCGCAAAAGCAATGTCGCAATATCTCGACTGCTTTTGTAGACTACCGTAAGGCATTTGACAGCGTACCACATTCCTGGCTCTTAAGTGTTTTAAACATCTATAAAGTACATCCCACCATAGTTACTTTTCTTGAAACTTCGATGAAGCAATGGCGAACAAGCCTTCAGGTAAACATTAACGGACAGTATATTAAGACTAACGAAATTGTTATTCGCAGGGGAATATTCCAAGGTGACTCACTTAGTCCACTGTGGTTCTGTTTGGCAATGAATCCACTGTCTACCATGCTCAATGACACAAAATATGGCTTCAATCTTAAGACTAATAGAAACACCAACTGCACCGTTTCCCATCTTCTTTATATGGATGATATAAAAATTTTTGCTGCTAATCAACAACAAATTGAACATCTTCTGGATATAACCGAAAGGTTCTCCAGTGATATACACATGGAATTTGGTTTAGATAAGTGCAGAACCTTAAACATCGAAAAGGGAAAAATTGTCAATGGAGATGTGGCGCTGCCTAATGGAGATATAATCGCTGCCATGCAGAATGGGGAAACCTATAAATACTTGGGATTTCAACAAGCCAGATTATTAGACCAAAAACAGTCCAAGTCCAAAATCAAGGATCAGTATACACAGAGGGTTAGTTCATTACTAAAATCGGAACTGAACGCAGGAAACCTTAATCGAGCAATTAATACATATGCCGTACCTGTGTTAACTTATTCGTTTGGGATTCTAAGATGGACAAAAACTGAATTGGAAGATATTCAGAGAACAACAAGGAGTATGATGACCAAGTACAGATATCACCATCCAATATCGTCGGTATTTAGAACAACATTGCCGAGAAAGGAGGGAGGAAGAGCTCTATGTGACATAATCAATCTACATAATAAGCAGATAAATAAATTACGAGACTTCTTTATTACTAAATCAACATCATCTAATTTACACAAATTTATTGTAGGAGCAGATAAAAATTATTCCCCTCTAAATTTAGCAGGTCCTAATGTGGATTTAGAAGTAACAACAGATGCTGAGAAACACGTAAAATGGGCCCAAAAAGCTCTACATGGTCGACATCATCACGACCTTAACCAACCGCACATTGACAAAATAGCATCAAATAGGTGGCTTGCTGACGGTACCTTGTTCCCAGAGACTGAAGGATTTATGATGGCCATTCAGGATCAAGTAATTAATACGAACAACTACAAAAAATTTGTTATCAGGGACCAAACTATTACATCGGACAAGTGTAGACGGTGCCAACAAACGTCGGAAACCATACAACACATCACATCAGGATGTTCAACCATAGCCAACACGGATTATTTACGCAGGCACAACCAGCTGTGTAATATTATCCACCAGAAACTGGCCAACAAATATGGACTGCTGAATACATATACACCGTATTACAAGTACAATCCACAGGCAGTGCTCGAGAATGCAGATTTTAGACTCTACTACGATAGGTCCATTATCACCGATAGACAGGTGACGAATAATCGACCCGACATTGTAGTAGTGGATAAAAAAGCTAATTCAGTGCTGTTAGTCGATGTTGCAGTTCCAAAAAACAACAATATTTTGGACAAATATAATGAAAAGATAGCAAAGTACACCGATCTTGCTATAGAAGTAGGGCAGATGTGGCATGCAGAAAAAGTGGAAGTGGTACCGATCATCGTATCATCAACAGGACTCATCCGTCTTGAAGACAGTCTTAAAAAACTTGATCTTTAAAAAAACACTTTTATTGATTTGTAAAAAGCGGCAATTTTAAACACATGTCACACTGTTCGAAAATTTTTAAATATGTAAATTTTGAGCCTAATCCCATTTGCGTTTACGCTCGGGATAGGTAAATTTTACCAGCGAAAGCTGAGTAAGTCTTTTGATAATAATAATAATAATAATGCATTACTAACCGAATTTACAGGCATGTTGACCAAAATAACATCTTGGCAGAGGAGCAAAAGGGATGTAAAGAACAACTTGTTATTGACTCTGTGATCCTAAGGCAAGCGCAAAAGCAATGTCGCAACATCTCGACTGCTTTTGTAGACTACCTACCGTAAGGCATTTGACAGCGTACCTCATTCCTGGCTTATACGTGTTTTAAACATCTACAAAGTACATCCTACCATAGTTACTTTTCTTGAAGCATCGATGAAACAATGGAGAACAAACCTTCAGTTAAATATAAATGGTCAGTATTTTAAAACCGATGAAATTGCTATTCGCAGAGGAATATTCCAAGGTGACTCACTTAGTCCACTGTGGTTCTGTTTGGCAATGAATCCACTTTCTCACTTGCTTAACGACACAAAATATGGCTTTAATCTTAAGACTAATAGAAACACCGTTTCCCATCTCCTTTATATGGATGACATCAAAATTTTTGCTTCCAATCAACAACAAATTCAACATCTTCTGGATATAACTGAAAGGTTCTCCAGTGATATACACATGGAATTTGGTTTAGATAAGTGCCGTACTTTAAACATCGAAAAGGGAAAAATTGTCAATGGAGATGTGGCGCTACCTAATGGAGATACAATCGCTGCCATGCAGAATGGGGAAACCTATAAATACTTGGGATTTCAACAAGCCAGATTGTTAGACCAAAAACAGTCCAAGGCTAAAATCAGGGATGAGTTTTCACAAAGGGTAAGTTCCCTACTAAAATCTGAGTTGAACGCAGGAAATCTAAACCGAGCCATTAATACATATGCCGTACCTGTGTTGACCTATTCTTTCGCTATTTTACAATGGACAAAAACCGAATTGGAAGATATTCAGAGAACAACCCGAACTATGATGACAAAGTACAGATGTCACCATCCAACATCGTCAGTGCTTAGAACAACACTACCGAGAAAGGAGGGAGGAAGAGCTTTATGCGACATAATAAATCTACATAACAAACAGATAAATAAATTGCGAGACTTCTTTGTTACCAAATCACTGTCATCGAATTTACATAAATCTGTCATAGGAGCAGATAAGAAATACTCGCCTCTAAATTTAGCAGACCCTAATATAGATTTAGAAATAACAACTGATGCTGAAAAACAAGTAAAATGGGCCCAAAAAGCTCTACATGGTCGACATCATCACGACCTAAACCAACCACACATTGATAAAATTGCATCAAATAGGTGGCTTGCTGATGGTACCTTGTTTCCAGAGACTGAAGGATTTATGTTGGCCATTCAGGATCAAGTAATTAGTACTAACAATTACAAAAAATTTGTCATTAGGGACCCAACTATTACATCGGACAAGTGTAGATGGTGCCAACAAACTTCGGAAACCATACGACACATCACATCAGGATGTTCAACCATAGCCAACACGGATTATTTACGTAGGCATAACCAGCTGTGTAATATTATCCACCAGAAACTGGCCAACAATAATATAGACTGCTGAATACCTATACACCGTATTACAAATACAATCCACAGGCAGTGCTGGAGAATGCAGATTTTAGACTCTACTACGATAGGTCCATTATCACCGATAGACAGGTGACGAATAATCGACCCGACATTGTAGTAGTGGATAAGAAAGCTAAATCGGTGCTGTTAGTCGATGTTGCAGTTCCAAACAATAACAACGTTCAGGACAAGTATAATGAAAAGATGGCAAAGTACACCGATCTTGCCATAGAAGTGGGACAGATGTGGCATGCAAAAAAAGTGGAGGTGGTACCGATCATCGTATCATCAACTGGACTCATTCCCAAAAGTCTTGAAGACAGTCTTAAAAAACTCAATCTTCATAAAAACACTTTTATTGACTTGCAAAAAGCGGCAATTTTAAACACATGTCATACTGTTAGAAAATTTTTAAATATGTAAATTTTGAGCCTAATCCCATTTGCGTTTACGCTCGGGATAGGTAAATATTACCAGCGAAAGCTGAGTAAGTGCATAAGTCTTTTGATAATAATAATAATAATAATAATAATAATAATAATAATAATAATAATAATAATAATAATAATAATAATAATAATAATAATAATAATAATAATAATAATAATAATAATAATAATAATAATAATAATAATAATAATAATAATAATAATAATAATAATAATAATAATAATAATAATAATAATAATAATAATAATAATAATAATATAACTATCCATCCAAATTCTCCTAAAAACAAAATATTACTTCGATCTGTCAAACTGAAAAAGGATTTTTACTTCAAACAGCTATCGTTAAAAAAATATTTCTGCATTTATTAAGGGTCTCCCTTAATAAATTTATTTATTTAATTTATTAATTTGTAATGATTTAATTTGATTTGATTTTATTGTTTTGTTATTATAATGATTATTTAATTTTATGTTTGATGTTGTTGGACGCCTTATAAAAGTTTTTAATTAGCTCAGTGAAATTATTTATCTGTTTGAATTTGAAATCCGACTCTTTATCTTGGGTAGGATTCAAGAGAAACTAAATATTTAAAATTTTTTTTATAATACACTAAATTTTAATTTTTATAATTGCTCGCTACAGAGAATGTACAAAATTATTAATGGTTTTCATGTGCTTATTACAGTTAGATTTACAAATTTCTAATTATTAACAAATATGAAAATGATACCCTTACAAAAATTTATACCGTACAAAATTTTAATCCACACTGTTATACACAATCACAAAAAAAAATAAGTTTTTAATTACTTAACATACCTCGTATATCTGAGTCTTATGGAATTTCGTCTACGTCAGGCGGAAATTGCCGAATCAATAGTATCGGCTCCAAACGATGATACCAAAACGGAACGTTATTCAAAATGTCTGCCGGCTGTCCTCTGAGTGATGGTTATGAAATACAATCTATCAAATTCTGCTGTGATCTGGATATATTATTTTGAATTTACTTCTTTGGTAAGTGCTTTTATGTTTTTACAATACTTTTATACGAATATTTTTGGTGTTAAATGTTTTAATTTAACATAAATGAAATTTTAATTAATTGTGGTTTAATTACCATTCAAAGTATTCTGCGTAAATCAGACATGAACAAGAGAGTGATAATTGATTTCGTGGCCTTTTTATAGTTTTTTTTATTATGACAAGAATGACGTATAAATCGAAATTCAACTGTTCATCATTTTAAAAAATAACCTGAATTTTCAAAATTTGAGGTAATGATTTTACATTTTAATTTTACTGAGCTTAGTTATTCATCTCAATATATTTCTACTATATTGTGCTCTAGAAAGATCCACAAGTAGACGAAGTGAGTTTCAAAAGTTCAAAGTCGGTTTCAAAAGTCGGAGATTCCACATATACCTTCGTTGGTTTCCGCTTTTCATAGAGCGACTACGGTTTTTTTTCACCAATCAGAAAGCAGGACTATATGTATTAAGGTCAGATAACATTGTAAATATTTTGAATTTTTGTAGTAGTTACTTAAGTTATATAATTTTAAACAAAAGAATTTATTTGATACTCAATAATTAATGAATTTCGATAATAACTTATTTACCATTACATAAATAACTATAATTTCTTTTCTAGTTAATAAGAGGCCTTTCTTTTTTCTTATTTTCCCACTAATTATTTTCATTATCATACATTCAATATATTACTGTACTTCAAATAATATCCAATATTATTCAATCAAAATAAAATAAATAATCATTAAAATCAAAATATTAATTTTTATATTTTGTACTTATAAAATCTTCATTATAAAACGCATTTGCGTATCGTAATGCAACTTTTACGCACGCAAATTTTTGTTTGAAATGGTGACATGAGTGAAGTATCTAATGACAAGACTATTGACAATGACATTTTTGGCTAATAGCCATTTATTAATTTAATATTGTTGTTTAAGAAAGTATTTGTGAATATGAATATCATTTTTTAATTATATTTGTGACACTCGTTCTTTAAAAAACGAATCGCTTCGCGATTCGTTTTTTAAACTTGAACTCCTGTCATAACAGAATTCCATATGAAATGCGTTTAATATACTATTACAATATGTATTGAAAATTAACAGTGACACGAATTTTAAGCAAGAACTGTGAGAATTACACGAGAAGTTCATTTGGTTGTGAATGGAACTTCCAAATATTCTCCCTCAACCTTGTCTACCTTAAAAACTTTTGAAATAAAGTAATACCTTCTTAAGCTAATTAAGTTTATTTTGGAGTAAAACTATCAGAACAAATAATAATCTGTGATTTGTTGCGAAATTTAAATAAGTATCACATCCTCATAGTCTTAATTGTTTATTATAAATCAATAAAAGTGTTTATATCATAGAAAAGTTCCAATCGGCAGTAAATTAACAATTTAAACCATTTGTGTCCTTTCTAATAATTATAAATAGATAAAACGTACTAGGATGCTATAAGAAGTACTTTATTTATAATAATCTTAAAAAGCTATTCAAGGATTTTTAGCTATTATGCATTCGACATTTTCATCGGGATAAAAGTTGATTATTATTGGAAATATTTTCGATCAAGGTGATCAAAGATATCAATCAATATTTCGTTATATAAGGCGTGCATAAAGTTATTCTCTTTCCCAATTGATGGATATTCGATATTATTAGTTTTGGTACGCTATTTTTTATTTGTAAAAATCCAGTTTATTTGATAATTTGATACCAAAGATTTGGAAATAAGTTATTGGTATTTATATGATATTTTAACGTTTTTCTGTAAACAACACCAAAACGGGTTAATTTTTTTGTATACAGCAATAATTGAAATATGAAAATACCAGTAAAATTAATATTAATGTATTTTATCTACGATTTATTAATGTGAAAACCCCACTGTAAATTTTCATTTTACCCATCGATAACCTAAGGGAGAGCTTTGATTGTTTCTCAGCTGTGGGTAAAATTGTCAAGAACTTTTATCCACTGGAATGAGGACCGGACATATTGGGATTTTTATATTTTCCCCATTATTACGTTGGCAACAGTTTTCAGTTGCTACGGTGAATAACCAAAAATTCAAACAAACAAAATCACACAATTGACAGCAAAAACGTACAAAGTAAAATTCGTGGGTTTTAAGGTAGTTTTTTGTGACTGTGACTGAAGAAAATGTCGAGAGAAGAGAACGAGATGTCCTGTACGCCACCTGACATTCGCAATATTGCAACGACTGCAATAGAAAATCTATGATCGTAGATAAATTAAGTTTAATATTTTCATGTTTAAAATAAACAAAACGAACTAACATATTTTTTTATATACCTACTTGATCGTGGATAAAGTATAGTATTATACTCGCAAGCAAAGGTTTTTATCCACTCAAATGATTACATGCACTCGCCTGCGGCTCGTGCAGCAACTTTCATTTTCGTGGATAAAAACCTTCTTTACTTGCTCGTGTAATATATTATATTAATACCTACATCTTGTGGTTATTATTATGCAGAATTAAAAAATTTAAGATAAACATGGGGCTTATGTGCTTCTAGAAGTCTCTCCACTACAACCTTTGCAGATCTAATGTGTCCGCCACCTTGTTATTCAAGAGTTCTATGTCTTCTAACGTTTATTACCAACATCAAGAGTGACATATCTAACAGCAAGCGTTATTCTTTCTCCTAAGGCATCTAAATCATATGGTTTAGTTTTGTAAACCATATTTTTGACAAAGCCCCATAAAAAATCCAATGGGGTAAGATCAGGTGATCTTGCTGGCTATTCTATTGATCCTCGACTCCCTATAAAGCGATTTGGAAATGTTAAGTTTAGGTACTGATGGACATTGAGTTGGGTCCATCTTGCTGAAACCATATGGTATTCGCTGGAACTTGAGGGTTTGCTGGATCAGAAAATAAATTTGCCAAACTTAGCACTACATTATTTTGTAGTAATGCTAAATAATTATCTCCATTTAAATTCCCCTCATCGAAAAAGGGACCCATAATATGGTTTTCAACAATCTCTGTCCAAACATTAACCTTTTTAAGGCATTGTGCATGATCCTCTCAGTGGCGATTTTCCGTTCACCAGTAGCGGCAATCTTAGAAAAGATAACATTTTCTAAATGGATGGTATTGTTATTCAACATTTCCATCATTTGTTCACAAAAATTTGTTCTCCTATGCATGGCTGACATTAAATGTTGAGGATGCTTGTCTACTCGATGTATGTGGGTTTTCCTCAAACCCAAGCAACTTATTTGATAAGATGCTTTTATTTTTTTTATGTTAACATTTTTGGATAGAGAATTAGAAGACCTTTCAAACGATATATCACAAGCCTATCTTTTTCATTTAAAAAATTAGGGGTTGTAATTGTCACTCAAAGGGGGTTGAAGGTATGGATCACATTTTCACTTTAAAGAATGTCAATTTATGATTTAAATTTGACGTCTTCGGGATATTCTATAAATATGTACAGTAATCGAAATAACGAATTTATTCTATTTGGCTTTTCCACACTGTATATAGGATCAAATCATACAACATATAAATTTTATAGTTTACAATACAGTCCATATCTCGTAAGTACCATCCTAAAAGATAATTTTACTTAAATTAGAAATATAGCGCCACCTATAAACCAAACACCATAGTTATACAAGTAAGAAACAAAAAAAAACAGAAAAACTTACTATACAAATTGTAGCTGGTACCATTGTATATAGGATTCTATATATGGTACTACTAAGAATTGAATCTAAATTACGTTAGATGGCAGTCAAATTCGTTCTCCGTTAGTTTATAGAGAAAAACACAACAACGATGGTTGTGGTTACATAAAACTGTGATTTTAGATTATTAGATGTCGCTTGTAATTATTCTTAGTATCTACGCCATTTTTAATCCAAAAATTATTCTTTAATATTCTGTTTCGCATAGTTAGTACACAATAAATTTCGATTATTTTTCTATCAAATATTTTTAAAGATGCAAATTATTGATTTATTTAAACGGATGCATAAATACCTGTAGTAATGTTTAGTTTTGAATTCAGTGACACAGTAACCCCAAGAACAGGAAGTAAAATCGATGAAATCCATCTATATCTATCCTTTCTGCAATACAAAGTTTCTAAAAATAATGGTTAATACTTATTAGGCATTTAAAATTGCTTTGAAATGAATGTTAGGAAAAGGTAATGCGAGAAAATTGAAAATCTAATTATCCAACTACAATAAAAATTCTCAGTAAAAAGTTGAAACAAGATGAAACATTTGATCATTCTTTACGAACTTGTAAGAAATTGTCGTCTTGCAATGAAACTACAAGGCATAGGAGAAAGTGGTGCTTTCAAGAAAAAAGATACATTTCAGGATTTTTAGCAAGATCTGTCTATACAGTGAACGGCTAAATTATGGAATATTATCTTTATTTCTACGGTTCAAGGGGAATTCCGAAACTGGTCGATTTTTGTTGTAAAATGCCCATGATATATCGTAGATGGAGTAGGGATGACGTCACCGGTGTAGGTGTAGTGACGTAATCGGTAATATTTTTAATTAAATATAATTTAATCCTCTATTTAACGACATTACATTTTTGAAATATTTTTTAAGGGTACGAAAACAATTTTGTTATTTAAACTCAACCAAATTAAAATTAATGCTTGAATCCATGACTTCTGAAATAAAAAAAGCAAAAATATTTAGAAAAAATAAACAAAAAAAGCTCTCATAAACCCTGAAATTTTTTGTCAAATGTCAGTTCAACCAAGTGATAGTGGCATAGTTACTATATTTATACTATACTATACTATATAGTACTCATACTATATTTATTGTCGTAAATATTTTTATTTTGTGTATTGTTAAGAGTTATCACTTGTAATGTTTACTTTTTAATGGCTCATCTAAATGAAATACGCATAGAAATATTAATGAAAGCAGAACGAGTTATGCAATTTATCTTACGCCAAATATCCAGACATCCAGGTAGTTGTTGTGAAAGTTCAGAGGAAAATAGATGACATCCTTTATCAGTTAGGAAATATAATCATAACAGCCGTAAGAGCTTTTAAATATTCTGAAGTCTGTATAAATGTTAAAGTGTCATTAAACATCAACAAAAAGAAAACTGTTAAAAAGGTGGTAAATCACATACTGGAATTGACAAAAATTATGTCAAATATCGGAGGACCTAGTATTAGTAAGAGATTTCCATATGCTGCATGTATATGGAAATATATTATGAGAATTAAAACGTATTGCAGCATGATAACAAGGTTACAACGAACAATGTTGCTTAGATTTACCTCTTCCAAAAAAACTGTATCTGCTGAGGCACTTCAAGTGATAACTGTTTGGATTCCGTTAGATATATATACTCATAGAAGAAAAGCAGGATAATTTTAGGCAGCAAGGTACTTTGTACTTTGCCACCCACAGAATTTCATTATAATTTTAAATTTTTTTAATAGCTTACCTTGAATGTGAATGAATGAAATGGGATCATTCACTAATTACTTTAAATTAGGAATTTAGTTCAAGAGATAGCACTTTTTCAATAATTTTTAAATCTATTTTATGATCAATATTTTCATTTTAAACTGTAAAGGTTATTTATTTTAAACTAAATGCAAATCTGTTTCACCCAAAAAATCCGAGGGAAAATCCTTAATTTTTGCCATATTGTAGAAATATTCTTATGCATAGTAGTAATTATTTTTATTTGACATTTAGAGGTTATAAGCACTTACCATCTGAAAGCTTCTGTTTAGACGGTCTAGGGAGAGAAAGTCATAAATTATAGTTCTGTGATCTGTTTATAGTTTTAGCGGCGTTGTCAATGGTGTTTATTTTGTTTTAGGTACATTAATTATCTACATGAATATATGAAATTATTTGCATTTGTAATCATGAATATTAAAATAATAAACATTATAAGAATGTTATGTTTATCTCAGATTTGTTTTACACCTTACATTAAATAAAACAGATAACAAACTTACTGCTAATCAGTTATGGTTAAATTGAATTAATTAACAGCTTTAACAATGAAAAATGAGCACCGGGTCGAAGTTTCACAAAAATAATACCTATGTCCAAAAAAGTAGTTTTTGTATTGCCTACATTTTAGATTTAAATGATGAGGATAGTTTAAATCGTATGTAAAGTATTTTCAAGCTGTCACGACACAGAAATCGGAACTGGCAGTATTGTCCATCCACCGTTCTTTTCGTGACCATTTGATATTTAGACCTAATTGACAGAAATGATCAAAGTTTTTTAAAAAAATTTTTGTAATTTTAATTGCGTACAATCCAAGAATCTTTTTCTCTTAAAATATTCTATAGAAATAGGGCTTTCTAATAAAAACAACTGCTGCAAAATTCCGTGGGTTGCAAAAGTCAAAAAGGAAAAACATGTAGCGCTAAGCTTGACAAAATAGATCACATTTTTTGATTATGCAAGGTAAAGATAACACAGACTTAGATTGGAACTGTTCCAAGACGCACTGCTGACCGCAGAAAATATTATAAGCTAGACTGGCAAGAGAGCATGAGAATATTCTCCGAAATCCTGAAAGAGAGCATCCAAAGCTTTTGAAATTTTATCTCGCCACCCTATCCCATAGAAGCCTCGATAATCTGTAGTCTGGAACTTTTTGTGGCATCTTAAGTCTGAAGTCTTTCAAATTTTTTTCCTATTTTTTATTGGTTACTCCAAATAGATCTATAAGCTTAAAATGACTTTTCTCTTCCATATGCGCCTATGATTTGGTAAATACACACATTTCGTTGCTCCATTAAAACATCAATTTGCTGTTAGTATTAAATACTTGAATATTTTGAAACTTTTGTACGTAATTGTTAAAGTGTTAGTTTTGCTGTTGTGACAATAATTATAAACATCAGTGAATTAAAAAGTGCATTTTGAACGAACTACTGTAAGTACCAATTATCAGTTGAACTTTTTTCTTTTCTTTACACTCGTTAAATTTTGTGGAGGTCGGCGATGCCTAATAACTGCGGTAACTGTTCCAAATCTGTCTCCGATCGAGAATCAGTACTTCAGTGTGACGGTTGCAGGCGATCACTACACATGGAATGTACAGGGATATCTGCGTCTGATCGCGTAACGCGTCAGAAAGTTCGAGGTTTGAGTATTCTGTGTAACTCTTGCGTGGCCAACTTGGGAAATTTTCTCGATTTGAAGAAACTCTTTACTGATTTTAAGACTGATCTGCAGACAAAGATAGACAATCATATTGCTACTCTTACAGCCGAGTTAAATACGTTACAAAATAAAATTTCCACTTTGGAGACAATTAACTCCGTTGAAATCACCGACAAAATCGCGAACGAGGCTGTTGAACGTATGGTCCGTGCCAAAAATATTTTGATTAAGGGTGTACCAGAAACTGACGGGGATTCCATCGTTAAAAAAGAATGTGACAGAGCTGCAATTAAGGAAGTTCTCGACGCTGTCGGCTGTACCACCTCTTCGGTCACATTTTATCGAATAGGCAAACCAAATCAGCGCTTTCCCCGTATGCTAAAAGTAGTCATGCCAACAGAGTCAGATGCCAAATACATTCTAAAAAATAAGAAAAGGGTTTTAGAGACTCGCTCAACCAGCAAATTTTCCATTATGGATGACAAAACTCCAACACAGCAATTGTTCCTTACAGAATTGCGCAAAGAACTGGAGAATCGCACCAATAATGGAGAGAACCTTACCATAAAATTTGTACGAGGATCACCAAAAATCGTTACATTTCGCCAATAAACGCTCTTCTCAAAATTTTGAAAACTGGTTGTTACTTTATACTAATCTTGACTCCATATGTGCCAAATTTAATGAATTTGTGTGTTCGGTTGATTTAATTAAACCCTCCATAATACTTATCAGCGAAACTTGGCGCATTCAATTTCGGACTCAGTGGTTCGAATTGATGGCTTCACTATTTTTCGAACCGATAGACCCAACCGACCTGGAGGGGGTGTTTGCATATACCTCTCCGATTATATAACTAGTAATTTTTCTGTATCTGAGATAGATATAACTGTCCCAAACATTGATGCTATATGCATTAAAATATCCAAAAGTCTCATGTCCATACACTTAGCCTGCATATATCGTCCAAGCGACTCACAATTGGCAGATAATGTCACGCTCCTTGATAAATTGGATGAGTTATCCATACTTGACAATCTAGTTATCTTTGGGGACTTCAATTTTCCGGATATATCCTGGCCGATAATAAATATTCCTGATGGCAATAATGCAAAAAATTTGTTTATGCAATTTATCCAAAACTCAAATTTAACCCAAGTTGTCCACGAACCTACTCGTTTCCGACACAATAATAATCCTTCTACCCTCGATCTCATTTTAACCAATGATGAATGTTTGCTATCGGGCCTGGAGGTCAGTTCACCAATAGGTAAGTCTGATCATGCAGCAATAACTGTCAATATTCAACTTAACTTACCCGCTGCTGGCGATGATAAGAATTACATGACTATCGAAATAACTAATTTTATAAATGTCAATCGTACTCTCTCGTCCATCAATTGGGACAACATATTGCCTGGTAATAATAACTGTATGCATTTATGGAAATGTTTCTATGACACGGTAACAAAATGTTTGAATGAGAATACGAGAGAAACAAGAATTTTCCGTAACAAATTAAAACCATGGATCAATGGTGAAATACATGATTTGATAAAACATAAACGAAATTTGTGGAGAAGATTTAAACGCACCAACAATAATGAAGATTTCCTAACTCACAGGAGATTCTCTAATACAATAATTAGTCGGTTGGTTAACGCCAGAAGAGGTTTCGAGGAAAGTATTGCTAATAGTGGCAACCCTAAAAAGTTTTTTAAGCACATGCGTTCTTGTCTTTCGTCTAAAGTTGGTGTTCCTTTACTTATGAAAAGTGATGGAGTATTATGTTCGTCTAATTATGAAACTTCCGAAACGTTGTCCATTAGTTTTTCTGAGGCTTTTACTTCTGAACCAATTGATGACACTTTGCCTCCAATATTTGGTGCTCGTGTCTTAGAATCCCTTAGTAATATTGAATTTTCACCCCAGCAAATTAAAGAAAAAATATTAAATATCAAGACGAACACTTCTCCTGAAGTCTTGATGGTTTGCAAGCAATGTTTCTCAAAAAATGTGCAGAATCAATTTCCTATCCACTTTCACTCATCATGAATTCCTCTTTCACGCAATGCTCTATTCCACCAATCTGGAAATTGGCGTCAGTTACTCCTATATTTAAGAAGGGCAATAAACTGGATCCAAGCAATTACCGACCAGTAAGCCTGGTACCTATTGTTTGTAAAATTATGGAATCTATTATTAGTGAGGCCATGTCTAAGTTCCTTCTTCAACAAAATGTCATACCTCTTCACCAACATGGTTTTGTTCGAGGTCGCTCTACCATGTCCAATCTTCTTCATTGTGTTAATGACTGGACAAAAGCCTTAGACAACAAAGATCCGATTGACGTCATTTATTTAGACTTCTCCAAGGCATTCGACAAAGTCCCAAAAGAAGACTTTTATATAAATTAGATCACTTTGGCATACGGGATAGCCTGAACTTATGGATCTCCAATTTTTTATCGGACAGGATTTTTAAAGTCAGAGTCGGCCGAGAGTTCTCCAATGACAAGCCAGTTTCTAGTGGTGTTCCACAGGGTTCCGTCCTCGGCCCATTGCTGTTTGTTGTTTACGCAAGCGATCTTCAAATGTTGGTCTCAAACTCAGTTTCTTTTTATGCCGATGACACAAAAATATTTGCTAACCCTTTAAGAGACCATCTCACCCTCCAAAACGACCTACACACTATACAGCGGTGGTGTTTGGACTGGTTGTTTCCCTGAACATTAATAAATGTAATGTACTCCACATTGGCAAGACCAATCCCAAGTTATCATACAACTTAAATGGGCAGTTACTAAATACGGTTACCAGCCATGATGACCTAGGCATCTTAGTGAACTCAAATTTATCGTGGAGTGAACACGTTGTGTCCGTATGCAACCGCGCGAAATCCAGACTCTATCTGATACAAAAATCGTTCTCTAGAGTGTCACTTGAAACCTACTGTAAACTATTCAAATGTTACGTGCGTCCTATTTTAGAATATGCGGGTCCTGTGTGGTATCCTGATCTTATTCGCGACCAAGTTTTATTAGAAAACGTGCAAAGAAGGGCTACTAGACTTGCATTCGGTCGCGTAAGGCCTTCCTATGAGGAGCGACTGACTGGGGCGAATCTCATCTCGTTTCAAGACCGTCGACTTGATATTATGTTATAAAATCATTAAGCACAACTTTAGTGATCTTCAATCTATGTTTCTATTCAACACTGATCTTAGACTGAGAGGTCACCCATTTAAACTTAAGAAGGAGTCCTTTAGATCCCGAGTAAGGCAGCACTTTTTACCAAACAGAGTGTTTGATGTCTGGAACAATCTTCCTGATGATGTAGTAGACGCACCATCAGTCAACGCATTTAAGAATAGGATTGATAGACTTCTATTTAATAGTTAATAGTGCGCATAGTTGCATTTATTATTTATCTGAATTTGTTTTATTTATCTTTTTTCGCTGTATAATTGTTGCGGTTATTCTTGAAAACTACGATTTTGTTAATTATAGTTAATTTGTTATTGATTATGTTTATAGGCGTTTAAGCACCTTTTATGTTCTCAGATCATGGGCTTCATAGGTCCTTACCTCAGCCCTTATTTCTATTGTAATAATAATAATAATAATGCTCAGTCGTTCTTTGTTTGCAGTCATCTTCCATGTCTAGCACCCGTACATAACTACTGGTAATATCACCCTTACATATAGGTTGATTTTGGTGATTTTTTTGACCTTATAAGGTATTCAACGGCATTTTGCTCCTCGCTTGAATTATGTTGTTTATTTTTTCGGATCTGATGTTATTTTTGGTGATGGTTGTTCCAAAATATTTTATTTCTTCTATGAACCTCTTGGCTTATTTTCGTTGATTTGAAACGTCATCTCTGTCTCCTTCTCAAAATTTTCCCGTTACCTTTATTACAATAATTGTAAATCCTATCCAATAAATCAATCGTCTGCAAAGGCCAATAGATTAGGACCTTTACGACGAAATACTGTAATTGGTGCCTCAATTCTTGCTCTACTTATTATGTGTTCCAGAGCCAAATTGAAGAGTTGTGGTGAAAGTACAGGGCGTTGTTATATTGTTGTTCTATTCTAGCACTGTTCTTTTTCCAAACATATTCTTATCAGACAGTTTTTTGGAGAAGCCAAGTTTTTGCATTGCTGTCCATAAGTTCGTTCTACCTACTTTATCAAATGTGTGAAGTACATTAATATTTAATATAACTGCCAATATTTCTACATAATCTGTTTAATTGTAAAAATGTTGTGGATAGGTGAACGCCCTGGTCTGAATCCACATTGATCCATAAGTATTTCTTCAGGAAAAATTGGTACTTTGCTTTTTGTGTTCTTTTTTGTGAATTCATACATTCCTCTGGTATTGTTTCAAAGCTCTGGATAAAGAGAGCCTGCCTGCATTTGTTGTTTACCCCAACGTATTTTTCAATAGAAATATCAACCACCTTGTATATTCTAGAAATTTGATTCTAAACAAACATTACGTAAAAACCAAATCTTTTGCTTAATATATTTATTTAGTTCTATTTACATAAAGAAAGTTAAATAATTATCATACGCATGTACATTTCAAGACCAGAATTTAAATTTTATTCTCAAAATAAATTACAATTAATAAAAGCGGAAATGTTTTTATTTTCCGGTAATTATAATTAACATTTTTACTTAACAAAACAATTAACATAATTGTTGTTGTTAATTATTTGTTTCAAAATTAGAATGTCGCATTATATATAAGGAAGGTACAAAAATTAGTGATCTTGGTTTCCCAAGTTAAAAAAAAAACAATTTCTTTATTTCTACACGGTGTTTTCATAAATATGTGTCATGTCTTCAAACTAATAAATCCATTCCATCAAATTTTATGGGTATGAAAATGGATTTAAAAATACCATATCTACATATTTAACTCCATGATATCCAGCATCGAATTCACCTTATTTTAAATAGCATGTATGTATGTATGTATAAGTTAGGGGTGATAATTACACTGCTATAGGATCTATTGTGTCCCCCCTTACTTGCCATGTTCTGATATTTTCTCAGACTTATAGCAGCTCTTCGAGTCCTATTTTCCTGAGGAAATTTAGGACATCGTCGGGCTTCAAGTCAGGTAGATCCCCTTCCTCTATTCCATGTGCTCCTAGGTATCTAGCCCTAGAATTTTGCAAGGCAGGGCATTCTGCGAGTATGTGTATTGAGGTTTCACCCTCTTCCTCACAGAATCTGCACTTTGCTTCATCTGCTAACCCTAGTTTCTTCATGTGGCTTCTTAACCGGCAAACTGTGGTTGATTTGACATCAAATGAAAGGTAGTTTATTTATTTACACAATACCATTTTAAATTATGCATTCATTTAAACCCAAGTTAAACAATAATTAAAATAATCTCAATCAACATTCATACAATGATATTTCCTCCAAAGCCTTTTCGTGCATTTGCAAAAGTCTCAGCCCTTGAAATACAGGAGAACTATCTTTAATTATATGTATTTTTTAAATGTTTACTGGTGTTAGTATTCTTACCATCTAAATTATATAATGTTACAAACAGCAGAAGTTTTCTCTGGTTGACAAGTTTTTCGATTAAAAAACAAAACTGGCGCAGTCAATAGGATAATCCTCCAAAGTTCTTGTATAAGTAGTTCTATAAGAATTTCGTGCATATACGTATGGTTAATACTACCTGAAACTGGCGCAGTCAATAGGATAATCCTCCAAAGTTCTTGTATAAGTAGTTCTATAAGAATTTCGTGCATATACGTATGGTTAATACTACCTGAGAAGAAAAACCAGGAAACTTAGCTTCACCATTGAGGAGATCGAACAAGGCGGAGTCATCAAAAAAGTAAATGAAGAAATATATGCGAGACATTTTTTTTAGTGATATATTTTAAATATTTAAAAATGGAGAATAAACTGGAACATACAAATATATAGGTACCTTAGAAATAATCAATAATATTAATGAAAACTCAACATCAATTCAATAAAGTTGTTATATTTTTGTTATTATCATATAAATATATAATCACTGAACTGAATTAAATATGTAATCAATCAAAGATCCATAGAATGTGCTGGAACTGATATAATAAGACAAGTAATGTCAAAACCAGAACGTAATGAATCACTGTTGGATTATTGTCTTAGAAAACAAGGTAAAAGAACTTTGTTATGTTCAACAATAAATACGTTAATATTAAAGAATTAAAATAATTAAATATTAATAAAAGTAAAGATTTGTACTATTAAATTCTAATATACTAGTATATTGAAATCAATCAACCAATTTGTTACACATAATCAAGTTTTTGGATGTATTTAATAATTATTGGAATAACAAGGTAAACAGCCTGGAGTAGATAAAAGAAGCTGAAGAAATCCTAAGAAGGGAAGGAGTATTTGTTGATTTATTGTTTAGTTCGTGTTTTCTGTTTTTAACATTAACGTTCTCAGTGAGTTACTTATGAAAGATTCTTGTCGTGGTAAGATTATTTCCGCAGAATACTTTTACTTAGTGTACCTATTATTTCTTCACCAGGATGCCAATTTAAATATATTTACGGTAATTTTTCTGAGAAATGTCATTAACAAATTTCAGATCAATTAAAAATAATTAGTAATTATTATTTTTCGTTGGAAGCCTGTTAGTACAGGAAATGAAGAATTTTACCCCGCAATTCTTTAATGGATTGACTTGAAATTTTGACAGGAATCGACTGAAATTGTGATTCTAAGAAAAAACTTATATTATTTAAGTTATTCGTGATTTAAAGTTACAATTTTTGGATGAAAAAATCGTCTATTCGTTTTTTCGCGAAAAAATAATGAATAAATGATGCATTTTATGAAAAAACTTTAAAAAACAAGCTTTTAAAAAATTCCGTTTTTATAATTTATTTGCAACCAATTCGACGTGTTACTGATTAGCTTTTTCTTCTTTAAATAAAAAAAATTGATAGATTCAAAGTGAAATATGGGGAAAACGCTGCATTTTTCTAGGAAAACTCATGAAATCTAAAGAACATAATCAAACCTTTTTGAAAAAAATAATGTCAAGTATAAAAATTTAGTTATTTATTATAAAAATAAGGTCAGCATCAGCATATAAGAAAAAATCAATTTAAACAACTCCCTAACTACCCCCCTAATTAAAATTGATTGATTTATATTCTGCAAATATTTTTATACATAAATATGTTGTTAATAAAAAATTAAAGCTTAAAGTGATAAACGATTTTTCAAAATTTTATATATTTTCCCCCCTTTTTTCAAAATAACTCCGAAAAAACTGAAGAACAGCATTTTTAATGACTCAAATTTTTCTTCTGATTTTCTGTACAGTGAATATTTGGCGAGAGCTATTTAAAACACTTATGTACAAACGGGCACTACCTTTTTTCAGCCCTTTAAACTCACCCAATTTTAAAACCAAGGGATTTTAAGAAATTTAATTTACAGATTTTTGTAGATCTTAAAAAACTCCACAAAATCCTTTTTGAAAAATTTCTCCATTATTAAAAATAAAGGAAATACGTTTAAAAAACCAATCAATTTTTTTTTCAAAAATTATAATAGTAGGTACTCCTTTTTGACTAAAAATTACTTTCAAAAACAAATCACTTGAAAAATATTAGTTTTAAAAAAATCTATAAAACATTTTTTCCTTAGAATCACTTTTTCAATCGATTCCTGTGGTTAAAATGTATTATTCATTTCAAGATCCTGCGAACTGACTATCTTATTTTTATTAGGGATTAACGACGGTCTAGTTATCACTTCCATTGTATTACCTGGTTTTGACCTTTACAGGTCAAACGGATTTAAATTTAAGACTATCGATAAACGTCAGTCTATTATGGAGAGCAAAAGACTGATTTTGTATGGAGAAACAGATATTTACAAACCCTCACAAAATATGGAGAATGCGGCAGACCAATTTATTATCTGGATGAAACCTGGTACGACACACATGCAACGGTGAGGAAAGGATGGGCTGATCAAAACCAGCGAAAATGCAGTGTAGACGTTGCTTCAAACAAAAGGAAAAATAATTAGCATTCTACATTGTGGCAGTTCTGACGGTTTGGTTGAAGGAGCGCTCGACTAAAAACATAAAAAAAATTTTTCTGGATTACCATAAAGATATGGATAGCCCTCTTTTTGAGAAATGGTGTTCTGAAACCTTACTTCCAAAACTAAATAAAAATAGCGTTATTGTTATGGATAATGCGCCCTATCATTCAAGGGTAAGAGTACCCACATCAAGTTCTATGAAAGATAAGCTGATTTTTTTTGGAACAGAATGATCTTTACTATGAAGAATGCTACACAAAAACACAATTATTAGAGGTGTTACGTACCAAAACGTTCAAAAAACAGTATGTCATTGACTGTTTGGCAAAACAAGCAGATCATGAAGTGCTAAGACTACCTCCCTATTACTGAGTCCTAAATCCTATAGAGCTACTTTGGGGTCAGTTGAAAAGGACCATTGCCAGCAAAAACCAATCTCCAAAACTAAGTGCATATGTGATAAAGTTGATAGAAAGTGAACTCGCCGCAATAGACCATCAACACTGGATAAGATGCATTGAACATGTTAAACAAGTAGAGGTAAAATACTTACAGACATTTTCTAATGTAAATAGATTATAAATGTAGACAGTAGTGATGACGATGAGATCGATACTGATATTGCGATACTTGAATTAAATTATCAGCATGATTTATACCTTTTTTAATTTGTATTATAGTAAGTTTATATTATGCTAATCAAGTGAGTTGAAAACTTTCAGTTAAACAACTTAAAAAATGGTAGTATTTTATTGAATTTACGAAAAAATAAACATCTTTGCGTGCATGTCGCGTTTCAGTAAAATTAGTCGGTATAAGTACGGCCCTGAGCTTTGAAGTGTCGGCTATTAAAATAAGTCAGTCCGCACGAAGTTGAAAGGAATAACAATAAAAAATTCCCCGAGATGGGGTGGCAACCACCAAGGCTTTGACGCCCTTCAGTTCAATATAGATGAAGAATTGCGAGGTTTTCCCTTTTTTGAGCTTCAGTTCCTGTATTATATATCGGTATACACTACAACTTCACAGGTTTTGAAGACTTGGCTTGTAAAATCCTAGTTATTTTATTCCACTTCTTAATATTCTATGCCTATGTTTAACATATCTTGCTTTACTGTATCCACTACTCTATTTATGATTTATAATCTCTTTATATACATTTATTATTTGTAATACGTGACTTTTTTCTATTTGTCATTTCAAAACAAAAAGAGATTTTTAAATTAATAAAACTTTTACCGAATGTATACTTTTTATTTTACTTTCTACGATGGTCATTCCGACTACATCGCACATCTGTTCTTCATCTTCATATTTAAGAACCACGATGTACTAGACTTAGTCAGCCCTTCAGGCTAAACAACAGATGACGCTGCTTTCGATTTCGTACCATAGAAAATAAGATGTAGGTATTCGCAGTTATCGTCAATGAAATCATTTGCAGAAAAAGAAACACGCCTTTATATTTTTAATCTAATTAAATTCTAAAGGAGATGTCTAATAAACTGCTTAATTAGTATATATTTACGTTTTAATTTAAAAAAGTTAATTAACTGGAGTTTCATTTACTTGAATTACGTGTATCTTTCACAATTGATACTCCGTTTTACTGAAATCTTATAAGATTATTTATTGAATATGAATTTAAGAAAACAAGTAATAAGCAAAAAGTTATACAGGATCTTCACAATATTGAAAAGAGTAAATTATATTATGTATAATAACAATACTTTAATATTAAATTTTACAACAAGAAGCAGCAACGAGAAGTGGATTAATCTAACATCAGTATCAAGAGAAAGAAGAACAATGGTCAAAAAAAAAATATCTTATAATATCCAAAGTTAATTAAGAATAATAAAAAACTCTTTAATTGAACGTAATTTCCAAATTTATTTAAAAAATTATGTTTTAAATTACAATGACGGCCGTTTAGCTGATTAGCATCGTCAGATTGACATTTAAGTTGTTTGTTTGTAGCTAGGTACCTGATGTTGTTTAGGTAGTATTAAGGCTAGACCAAGTATGGAAGTAATAAGACATAACAATATTAAAGCCTAGATGTTAATAGCCCTAAGGTATTATCCTGGATGTACTTCCCTCTAAACAACATCAGGTACCTAGCTACAAACAAACAAAATGTAACTTAAATGTCAATCTGGCGATGCTAATCAGCAAAACAGCCGTCATTGTAATTTAGAACATAATTTTTTAAATAAACTTGAAAGTTACGTTCAATTGAAGAGTTTTTTATTATTCTTAATAAGATGGACTTCCAACAAGTAAGGGTTGGTACAATAAATTTAATTTATCCAAAGTTAAATTTAAGAAAATACAGTTTTCATTAAACTGCATTTGTTCATTAAAGCATTTGACTGAGTTGCTCAAAAATGAAGATATCTGATCTCCAAAGATTGAAATAAATTTAATTTAATACTCCTATTACATCTATATAAAAGTAAAGCGTCAAAAGAATATGATTAACAAAAGTATATAGGTAAGTTTTTATATTCTTAAACACAATAACTTGTTCTAGTATGTCTTCTTCTACACTGACACTTGTCTTTAGTGTGATATAGATCATGAATATAGTCTTTATAATTCTGACCTGAATCTTTTACTACACTCATTGGAAAATCTAGGGATGTTTTTAAAAATCAACATCAGTTTTTCTTGAGTTAATTTAGGAGAAAAAAAGAATACTTATTAAATATTAACTAATGTTTATTCTTACAAATACCAAAATATTTTATTTAAAAACATAAAATCTACAGCTACAGCTGGGCTGTATGTTGTGTTTGCTAATTACCTCTACTTTAGTGTTCTTGATATAAAGAGATAACCCATATTCAAAAATAGCATCAACCACACGATTCGTCAAGGAGATCCTCTAGTATCAGCGAATAGAAGGGTGTAGTACACGTAACTTATGTTGTTCAGTCTCTCTTAATTAATTAACACTCCAGTGTCTGTGTTTTCAAGTGGTACGTTAAATATATGCTCCAAGTACAGGTTGAATAAAGTGGGGGACAAAATACATCCCTGTCTAACACCGCTTCTTATGCTTTATCTTCTGATTAATTACCCTTGACTTTGATATTTGCTGTTTGGTGCCAGTTCAGATTTATTAGAAGACGCAAATCTTTCTCGTCAATGCCGGTTGTTCTTATTATACTCGACATTATCGAAGGTCGTTTGAAAGTTTATCAGCAAAACTACACGTCACAGCTAACATCCCTACAGCTCTGGAACAGAGCTTCTCTGAATCCCATTTTCTTCTCCTGTAATCTTCACATTGTTTGGCACTGTTTTCATGGTGTAAGAATAAATGTGGACTTCAACTTTGGAATATTTAGAAGTAATATATCTACGCCTATGGTTTTTTAAAAACTCTTGTTGATATTTATTTTAAAGCGTTATTAAATCAAAATAATACTAAATTTGATTCATTTTTTGTATTAATTTGGTCATATTTAATTGATTTGGGTGCTTTCACATTATTCCAGTTCTTGTTTATTTTATTTGAGCTGTTTAAAAATGCCCAGAGATAAGATATCATATTTTAATAGGTTTAGAGTAATTGCTTTGTTACAACAGTGCTTTAGTCAAAGTGATATCGCGAATATTGTTGGTATTACTCAGGGTGCTGTATTAAAAATTTAAAAAAAAATCCAAGACACAAATGATGTAAAGGATCGTCCCAGAAGTGGCAGAAGTCGATGTACAACATCAGCACAAGACCGGCAAATAACATTGATAGCTCGAAGAAATCGACAGGAATCTACAAGTGGCATATCCAGAGAAATTGCTAGACTTGAAGGACTGAATATCTCAAGGCAAACAATTACACGAAGATTAAATGCGGTAAATTTGTATCACAGACGACCTCTACCTGTTCCCAAACTAACCTATCAGCAAAAAATTGTAAGGTTGCAATGGGCTCAAGAAATGTTACACCATGGTCCTAACTGGAATTACGTGATGTTCTCTGATGAATCAAGAATTGGCTTGGTTTCTGATTCGCGAAGAACGCTAGTTTGGAGGGCCCCAGGACGACAAGCCCGATTAGAAACAGCCCAACCATGTGTTCCATTTGAAGGTGGGAGTATTATGGTTTGGAGTGGTATTATGAGGGGTACATGGACGCCTCTCCTGGTTTTGGAGAGAAGAATCACTGGTGCTGTGTACATCGAGGAAGTTTTAAATCCTGTTGTGCGTCTATTCCGGGGGGCGGTAGGTGATGGATTTGTGTTTATACATGACAATGCACTTCCACATCGAACAGCTGCAGTACAAAATTTTTTGGAAGAAGAAGGAATATCCACATTAAGATGGCCATCAAATTCCCCTGATATGAACGTCATTGAACATGGGACATTCTTAAAACACGCATTAAGAAGCGAAACCCTCCCCCAATTACTCTACGAGAACTGAAAGATGCTGCTCGTGAAAAATGGGAGAGAATTCCGCAAGCCCAGCTCGACCATTTAATCGATAGCATGCCACATCGCCTACAGTCATGCATACAGGGGCCCAAGGAGGAAATACTGGTTATTTAAGTCTCTGGCAATCAATATCGTGATTTTTAATAATATTTTGAAGGTAATACCAAAAAATCACACTTTATTATTTGATGAATTTAGATCGGTATTTTACACACCTTTAGTACCGTTTACTAAGGGCTTTACTGCCCTTATATACATAAAATCAAACATCTCAAGCAAACGTTAGTCTCCAGTGGTAAACGTATACTCTTTGTTTGGATTAAAGCACATATTGGTCTAGAAAACAATGAATATGTTGATCTTCTAGGTAAAGAAATTATTTTGAATGGTAGAGATACATCATATAACATTACAGCCTGTGATTTTCTGTCTTCATTAAAATTAAAATTATTTCAAAGGTGGGATTATGTATGGAAGGAATATTCCGTTGGCAATTCAAATAGATACACGTCTCTTCAACCATATATACCTAAAATACCTTGGTACAAAAACTGATCGTGATCGTTGTGAATATTGTTCAGAGGAAGGAAACCTGGACCACATATTTTTCAATTGCCCTAGAAATAAGATAACTTCTGATAGGCTAGTAATGGATTTACATAATAATAAAGTTCCAGCTCCTTGGAATCTTCAGCACGTATTATCACCACCTAACTCAAGGACTGTATATAATTGTCTCATTAAGTTTTTAAAAGAGTAAAATATCTTTGTAAAATGTTAGAAGAAAACTACTCATAACCTTTGTATTTTAACCTATTTGTATCCTTTCTCCCTTCATACCGTGGCCTACTGTTGTTTGTTTTTTTATAAATGCCTTGATGGGCCCCTAGGCAAGAAGAGAGTGACCCTGTTAGTAATCTTTTTATTTTTTTGTTAAATTATTTAGTAGTACCATGTTGAGACTGGCTGTATGACTATAGTCTATGCCATTGAAAAAAAAAAAGAAAAAAAAGGGTTGGTACAGTAAGTTTTATTTAAACTTTACATTCATGGAAATTTACGAATCCGTTAGAATATTTGAACCAATGTTATCGTTATCAGAAAGGAGCTTATAGACATTTTTTTAAATATGGTCTTAAACGACCAATTAAAAGATTCTTCTATTTTTTTACCTCACCTGCATGAAAAAGATACGTAGAAAAAAATGTTGGTAGGGAAGGAAAAAGAAGATTGAGATTATAAATATATCCTAATATTGACTGGGAGGCAGTATGTGAAAGTAATTGTTGATAGTGAAGTGCTAAGAAACTTGAACTTGATTCTTGAACCGAGAATTGCAATGTGGATATACAAGGTTGGTTCATTTTGTATTTTTTTTATAGAATTAGCATTACCATTTTTATTGTAATAATCTTTAATATTATTGAATAATTTGAAAACATGTCTGGTAAATTTATATATTTTTTTTAAATTAGCAATGTGTAATTTATAACATTTGACAGTTTTGAAATTTAAATTATCAAATGTTAATGTTTTAAAATATTTTAAAAAGAATAATATACCAATAATAATACTTATATTATATAGGTAAAATATGACATTCGTATTCACTAAAATAATAAATAAAAAACAATATAAAATTAATAAATTGATATTAGCTTCAAATGTCATTGTTAATAGTCTTGTTATTAGATGCTTCACTAATGTTGCCAACCATTTAAAACAAAAATTTGCGTGCGTAAAAGTTACATTACGATACGCAAATGCGTTTTATAATGAAGATTTTTATATGTGCAAAATATAGACAATAAGTTTTTACTATTATTACCACAATTTTTTATATAAATGGCAAGAAATTAATTTGGTTTAACAGCAGTGTATTTGATTAAAATTAGAAATCGTGAATTACAAGTAAACTATTTTAAAAATGACATTTATTTCGAATAAATAATAAAAAAATAAGAAAATCCATTGTTTCTTTAAACATTTAATTCTTCGTGGAAGGTTTCTTAGGTATGTAATTAAAAGAAAAATATTTTTTTCATTAAAGTATTTTCCAGCTCAAGGTTGTCTATATTAGAATGCACTCCCAAGCATTTTCAGTAAAATTTTAAAATTATCAAAGTTGCGGAAATCAAGGCGCGCTTTGAACGTGACGTCACTCGTCCCTTTTTAGTGACGTCAAAGAGCATACGACCTTGAAAACGACAAATCGTTATTTCCTTGGACATTGTTGGGTTTGCTTCCCTAGTTTTTAACTTTTGACCAGTTGTGACAACTCTTCATCCCATTAACCTCGAAATTAATATCGATATTATCTTTTTCATCGCTGCTGTTTGGAATATTTGTTTTTTGTTTCTCTTTCGTGTTTCCAAAATGTTTTTTTCTTTATACCAACTTGCACAAATAACAACATACACAAACAAAATTGTCCGCAGAGGTTTGTCTTCGTTGGATGTTTTGGCCTCTGCTGCAGCATAGCAGCAATTGCCAACATAATTCCAGACCCTATGACGTCACTTGCCCTAAGGTCAGACGAGTTTTCAAATTACCCTAATATTTGTTAACTTTTTTATTAAACATTGTGGCTTTTATTTTCAAAACAAAGATGCACAAGGTGAAAAATTATCAGTAAGCTTTCCAGTAAACATATTTGTTTTGAGATTTAAGCATCTACTGAAAATGCCCATTAGAATTAGGTTTATACTAACTGCTAGCCAATCCAAAATTTGATTATCAACTACTTGAAGGTATTCTGTTGTTACTTGGGCTACGTGTACGTCAAAGTTGCCTTGCATATAAGTACATAACTCTGTATCTAATGAATGAAACATATTGTACTTTTTATTCTCTTACAAAACAATTTTGTCTGAACCTCAAAGCAAATATTTTTTTTGATATTCAGGAAGAATCATTTATAATATGTGGAAGAATAAAACTAAATTATTAGAGGTAGATAAACAAATCTCCACAAGCTAGGGACATTATCAGAAATAGGGATTTGCAAGAGCGAGACTATTATGGTATCGGTCTCGATCTCGAGATTCTAGGTTGTATTTTGTAAGAAAATTATTCTTTATGGATCTTTGATCTATATGCATATAGGCATATACAGGGTGTACCTTTGACGATTGGTGACAAGACTAAAAGAATACAAATTTAAGATTTTTATAGACATACTGATTCTTTATGGATCTTTGATCTATATGCATATAGGCATATACAGGGTGTACCAATCTTACAACAAAGTTCATTATATGGGTTATTTTGAAAATATAAAAAATGTTTTAAACAAAAATAGTAGATGTCTTCATGTTCCATATTTTGAAATTACCTTAAACTATACAGAGTGTTGTATAACTCCGTTACAAACCAAACATAAGATTTTTAAATGGGAACCTCTGTATATTATACCGAATTCGGACTGCTGACATTTTTTTGATACAGAGTTTTGATACGTTATACAGAGTCCTTCAGAAGTTATGGACACGTTTATGTGAAAATCGTAGGTAAATCAACGCTCTGTATCTTATTGTACATTGAAGAAAAAAAAGTATTTTGCCCAACAGAGTTTCGCAATATGATAAAATATCACCATATTCTATTAAATATTAATTATTTTCCCTTTTGTATACAGGGTGGACGATAACTAGTACCTTTCATTTTCTCTCTTCTTTCAAATGGAACACCCTGTAGTTTATATCATAAAGAGAATATACGATTATGTAAATTTAATTTTTGTTAAGCTTTCCCTATACCCAAAGTTTATGAAAACAGATTTATTTTGTAATATTTATTGTAAACCATAATTATTTACCTATTATGTGAAAGGAATAAACGTTGAATGTAACAAATAATGCTTAAAATTAATAAATTTTAATAAACAATTTATTCTAAATAAAACAAGTCTCCAAAAGTATAATTCTAACCATCATATTAAACTAAATGTTCAAAGTGTTCAACGCTAGTTTGAACGTAACTAGCTAAGATTAGCGAAACGGCCGTCATTGTAATTTAAAACCTAATTTTTTCAAATAAATTTGGAAGTTACGTTCAAACGAAGAGTTTTTTATTATTCTTAATGTAGAAAAATAATAAGTAGTTAGTTTGTTTGTGAAAGTTCCAAATAAAATCATTAATAAATATTAAAAAACCAATAAAATGTTTTAGGTCACACTATTGGTTACAACCATTACGGCTACTGTAAATCCAAGTCCGTATCCCGATGGATTTCACACTTATGCCCCAAGCCATGATAATTATGTAAGTACATTAAAAATATCAAATTATGGGTCCGATGAAGAATAGGTACACGAACTTCGCAAAAAATATTAACGCTAAAAAGGGATTTGTTTCTAAAGTAGATTTTCGTAAAAAAAATTGCAGGTTATCTAGTATTTTTCGAGAAAATAAAATAAAAAACCCTAATTTTATAGTTGAAACACAAAAAACATTCATTGTCTAAGGTGCGTTATGTCATGCAGGTACCAGTAGTGCCACATTAATAAATAAAACGTAAATATCAGGATTCCATTTTTATACATTCCAAATATAAAAAAATTTAAGTAACCAAAACTAACCGGCTCTTTTGTATATTATCGGACTGAATTGAAACTATTCTTGAGACACTAAAAACACAGATGGCCAGACATAGGAATTACAATGGGTTCGAACAGTTATTCAATATTGATATTAACACTCCACAATCGTTCTTCTTCCTTCTTCACATGGTTTATGGCATTGGTCCAATTTTCTTGCGTAACGTTTCCAAAATAATTTATCAAAAGTTGTCTAACATCATTCAATTTAAAAGTAAGAAATATTCTTGTTCTGGGGCCACTCTTTAATATCTCCTTTTTTTCCATGACGTCGTTGGTAACTTTTCTACCAGTTTTGAATGATAACTGGCGTTATCTAAGACAACCACTGCAGCACTTTGTAAAAAGTCCAATAGCTGGGAAAAATAATCTTCAAAAACATCAGAGGTTATTTTCTCGTGGTAATATTTGGTTGACTTTAATACAAAGTCTAATAACTCATTTTCTACAAAACCATGTTCACTGCCAATGTGTGCGATTGTTAGTCTGCGACCTTTTCCTCGAGGAGCATTTGTATAATTCTCCAAAAATGCCTTAAGGGAATTTGAAATATTGGTGTCCATCCATGCTTTTAAACAATGCGTCCTTTGCATGGTGGTAAATTGCTAGCATCAAAAGTTTTTAAACTTTTTGGATTAAATTCTTCGTTAACATCAGAAACGGTATAATTATTTAAAAACAGCTGAAGCCGGGCAGCATCAACGTCAAGTGTACCAGAAACATTATAAATTTCGCAAATAAATTTTTGTTAAAAATATCCTGTTGTATGTGTGTATCGGTAAACGACTCTGGGCTTCCAAATTGCATAAAAGCAAGCTGATATTCCTGCTTCTTCATCAATATATTAAAAGGTCTTTGTTTCCCTTTTTTGAAAAAGGAAGGATTAAAGTCACACCCAGTCAATGCATGAAATCCTCGTAAACTTTTACACAAAGATGGGCTCAAATGTTCGTAATTTTTTTTTAAATTAATGTATCTCTGGTTATTTCCAGTGCCTGCGTATAACCATACATTGGAGTCATCATTCTTCAAATTACCCATATGTCCTATGAATATTAACAAAGACTAGAATTCCAACTCTAGGGCACGCCCATAAACGTTCCTTCCTCACCCCGTCGCCGATTTCGGGATTTGTCGGGCCCACAGCTTATGTACGTAAATAGGAGACACGTGCTTGTTTCCGTACGATAGCGGCTTTACTTTGAAGCATAGATATCAAAGTGCCGAAGGGTTCTACTAGTCTTGTTTATGTACGGTGCTATGGACGTCTCACTCGCTCTGAAACGCATGCATAGTGCTCTCGCGTTCGTACTCACGGCCGAATAATTTTTGTGTTTAGTGGATTTTTGGTCATTCCAATTTGTCTGACTGACTAAATATAATTTTGTAATAGTTATCTTGATAACATATTAAAAAATCACACATTAAAAAATAAGTAAAGTTCATTTATTTTTGGTGGAGCTTTAAAGCGTCTGACAAAAGTTTTGGTCCATGAAAAGTGTCTGATACTTGCGATACTATTTGAGAATGATATTCTATAAAATATATCTAAAAATCAGCCATCTAAATTTAAGTAAAGTAACTCTTATTTTTAGTCACCTTTCTCACCTGGTACCTGCCCAGGTGTCACTGGGCAAACTTCACAAACACGCAGGTATTCAAAGTACATGAGACACTACTGAGAACTTAAAGTTTCATCTTTAAGAAAATAAGTTATGTCTTATCGCTCTGGGATCTTGGACTATTCATTCAACCATTTTTCATCTAAATAAACGATAGTTCTTCCCTCGCCCCAAAATTTTTAATACTTTTGAAGTATTGTGTACTTTAGCAAATAATTTCTTCTGTTTTATTCAAAATTTTTCGTTTTTTATGCGACTAAAAACCAATTTCTTTTAGGAGTTTCCATAACGTATTTCGTCCAAATTTAGGCATCTTATCTACTTCTGCTGTAACAGTCATTACTTTGTCCAAAGTCGGAATCTCTTTATTTAAGTACAAAGAATGGACTTGTCTTCTAATGATATCTCTATTAAAGTTATCGACCATAATGGACTATTTTCCTACGTGTTTTTTTTTGGTTCATTAACATTTAGTTCACTAACACCGGTCATAGCACCTAGTCACTACATCACTAACAGTTGCTGATGCATTTTGATATATTAGTGCATCTTGAACCTTTAAAACAATAGTTTTTTCTCTTTAGGAAAACGCACTTTGTTTTAAATGAGCCACTTGTACTGGAACAAAACTCAAACTTGACGCCATTTTCATACGAAAGTATTCTTGGACTAAAATAATAAAAATATAGATCACAATATAAACCACCAACACTAACGAGTACTTATATTCTTATGTATATATAATACACATAGGGTTAACTTAATCCCTTAACACCCCTAACGACCACAATTATTCTCGTTAAAATCGAAAAACAAAATATTCTAAATATCGTATTATGACTACTTATCCCTTACCTAAGAAGATTAAAATATGATGATTAAAATAAATTTCTTAATCCCGATCTAAATAAGTACGTGCGCTACTGATTTAAACATTGTTTAAACAAACAAATACTGAAAATAATTTCAGATACAAGGTGCAGTCAATGGTAAAAATGAAAAGTAGAAAATTGTTTCTACCTGCACCCAAGGTAAAGAAACTTAATAGTTTCTATACCAAGCTTGACCGTTTTCCATGAAACAACTACTTCCTGGGCTATATGCCCCAACGGACATTGAATTACATTTCAATAGAAAACGTGATGGCGACCGACTTTGTCGATACTTAAACCATCTCTATCGATTTGCAAATTAACGGGAAGAACACTACTCGTAGACCGGTTTCGACATTGTTGTGTCTCATCAGTACGAGACAAGTAGTTCTTCTCATCCCGCAGAGCAGGATGCAGAATAATTCTTTTACGCCAATACATAAACCGTGAACCCACGATTCTATGATAAAGTCGTAAAAGCGCCATCCTACCGTTCATTTGCAAACCAATAGATCAAAGGTAACTGTAATCGATAGATAAACAAATACTGAAAATAATTTCAGATACAAGGTGCAGTCAATGGTAAAAATGAAAAGTAGAAAATTGTTTCTACCTGCACCCAAGGTAAAGAAACTTAATAGTTTCTATACCAAGCTTGACCGTTTTCCATGAAACAACAACTACTTCCTGGGCTATATGCCCCAACGGACATTGTTTAAACATTTAATTTAATGACTTTTCTTAGGTGCCAACTCTAAACAAATGAACTATAATAAATAATACTAAAAGTGAGGTTAACCAATGGGTTTTTAAAATTTATTACAATATAAATTAAATTACCTTAAAAAACTCAATTTTCCGCATATATGAGTTAAAATATGAATAAACTTCGAAATGAGTGTACCTATTGTTTACTAAAACCCATATTATTTATAAATATTACACGGCATTGAAAGCCTTTATACAATTTTAACCTACTGTTTCGTAGAAATAGAGAAAACAGTAACTCTTATAAATAATATTTCTTTGTCTTTTTTTTTAAGAAACCAACTGACTACAGCTTCAGTTACGGAGTAAAAGATTACCACTCAGGCGACATCAAACACCAATGGGAAAAGAAGAATGGCGATAAAGTAATCGGTCATTATTCACTAGTCGAACCAGATGGATCAATAAGAACTGTAGACTACACCGCTGATGATCACAACGGTTTTAATGCAGTAGTCAAACACACAGGTTCTTTCAAACATCCCGTATCTCATCATTTTGCCTCGCACGAAGAACCTACCAGCCACAACGAAGTAAATTTAGAACAAAAAGATTATCAAGAACATTCATATGAAACCGATGATAAAACTGCCCAGTACGCAGTGCAGTATAAACAGAACATACCACAACAAGAAGTTAGTTACCAATCAGACGAAGATAGTCTTAACCAAAATTACGCCTACTTAAATCAAGTTGCTGAAGAATCACAATATTCAACGGTAAAATCAAATCACAGGCACAAACCACAGAACTACAACGCTATTAGGTCACAATTTGCCATCAAAGATGAATACGAGAAGGTTAAATCACCGCCTGAGCTTCCTATAGATTTGAGTTTAATCAAAGGACACCCTGTAGAACCTGTTGACGTAAGCATCGTGAATCCAGTTGAAATCAGTTTAAAAGACAATCTTAAATACTCTTCCAAAGATGAATCAGTACAACCATCACACGAATTATCAGAAGAAGAAATTAAAAAGTACCTCGAAGACTACTATCAACACGGTAACAACGTACCCTCTGAACCTTACGTAGAAGGAGGGTTCGTACCGATAAAAAATAGTCCTAAAGAGACAATAACTCAACCAAACATACCAGGAACTTATACGTCTAATAAAAAAACAAAAACTACCCCCGGTTTAAGTACGTATACTTCGAAAAACGTTTATAGAAATACAAGAAGATACCCGAAAAATCGGAATTATTTACACAAATCGGCGCCACGGTTCCATTACTATTTACCGACAGAGGACATTCTAGCGGAAGAGGAACGAGTGAATGCTCAATTCGCCCAGCTCTATGGTTCTCTCAACGACCGTGGGTTAGTTCGGTATGCCAAACATTTAAATCGCCAGAACTAGAAGTACTTGTTTAATAATTATTATTTGTTAAATTATTTATAGTTTTATACAAATTACGGACTTGTCAATAATACGTTTAGATATTTATTAGTCACAAATAGTTCTCGACGTCTTACTAATACATTCATTATAACTTTTATCTATCTATCTATCTGTCTATTTAGCCTTCTTCGATCCATTCTTGGACATACGCCTCCCCAAATCTTTTCTATTCTTCTCTGTCTGTCTCTACCTTCATCCATCTAGATCCCACGTGCTTCTTGATGTCGTATGCCCATCTCATTTGGGGCCTTCCTCTACTTCGTTTAGATTCCCACAGTCTCCAATTTATAAGGATTTTGGTCCATCTGTCTATTTTTGTCTTAAATTGTGCATTTTTGCAGTCTCTTGTCTAATATCCTTTACTATTGTTTTCTCTCTTATCCACTAGTTCTTCTTTTTATTCACTAGTCTTATGTGCAGCATCTGTCTTTCCATTGATCTTTGTGTTTTTATGATTTTATCCATGTTTGGGAACCATAAGTAAGAACACGAAGTATGCATTGATTATATACCTTGGGCTTAAGATGTTATGGATATCTTTTGTTTTTAAGGATGTAGCTTAGTTTGCCAAATGCTGCCCAAGCCAGTCTAACTCTTCTTTTGATCTCTGCTCTTTGGTTTTCCTTGCTAAGTTTTATAATTTGACCCAAATATATATACCTAATCGTGAACTTGTTTTATTTCGTCTTGTCCGATTGTCATATTCTCATCTATATTTGTCATGATTTTGGGTATTACTGTAATTCATATTAAGGCCTATCTTTCCAGCTTCTATGTCCACTTCTTCGAACATTTCAATTAATTCTTCTTTTTTATCAGTGATCAATGCGATGTCATCAGCGTACCTGAGATGTTTTAAGCGTTGTCCACAAATACCTTTTATACATTTTTCTTCCCATTCTAATATTTTAAAAATATCTTCCAGAGCGTGGTTGAAAAGTTTTGGTGATATTGTGCTACCCTGTCTCACTCCTCTATTTATGGGTATTGAGTTTGTTCCTTCATATATTTTAATTGTTGTTTTGGCTTCTTTAAATATATTGGCTATTAGGTCTTTATATCTGTGGTCACTTCTGCTGTTAATCAATGAACTTTTTACCTCTTTTGGCAAAGCTTTTTGTAAGGTTACAAAAGAGCTGTATGAGCCAAAAATAAGCAGTCTGAATCATCCTACTCTGAACTTCTTCTTCACCTTTGATACTCCAACCTACATCAAGGTCACTTTATTGTGTTCTATTGTGTATTTTGTAGATATTGTTTTTCCCCTTTTTCCCTTGTTTCCTAAGATTTCTTCCTAATCCTTTTGAAAGATTACATTAATGTGTCCCAACGCAGTTACCATTTTTTGTTTATTTTTTTTAATACTAATTTTAAAGTCGTCCATTGGCACTGCCCTCATCGATCTGTTGCTCTGTGGCATGCTTTGCAGATTCTTATGCCATAACATGTGTTTTTTTATTTTTTTTTATTGTTTTAAGGTGAGTATTTCGCTCTAATATAAATATAGTGGCACTTAAAGAGTCAAAGCAAATTAAAGCTTTGGTATGGATAGAAAATAATCATACCAAATCATAGATTGGATTTCTGGTCCATGAGTGTGCTTCATTTTTGACGATAACAGCTGCACACCACTGGTTTTAGAGCCGTCACAATGTACTAACTATATATTAATAAAAAGGAACAGAACAGTATATAAGCTAGCAAAAAAGGAGCCGGAACCCCACATCTAGGACCAGAACCATCTTGTGGAATTCTCAGTAGCGCAATCTTAGGACAACTAACAAAAGAAATGGAGGGGATGAAGCAGATTGCAGATTCTGTGGGGAAGAGGACAAAACCTGAATACACATACTCTTGGAATGTCCTGCCTTGTAGAGTTCTAAGGCCAGATTTCTAGGAGCACATAAATAGAAGAGGAGAATCTGCCTGATTTGAATCCCGACGATGTCCTAAACTTTTTTGGAAAATAGGAGTAGAAGAGCTGCTATAAGACGCCATAAGTGAGTTTTTTAATGACGTTAACAACTCGCCAATGTGATGGCGAACGTTAGGGAGACCTGATATGGCATCGAAAGAAGAAGAAGACCTATGGCAAGTAAAGACACAGTAGGTTTTATTGGTCGCAGTGTACTTATCACCCCTTACTTCATACATACATACACACTAATAGGTTGTTTAAAAAGTTTGACATGCGCTCCATAAAAAGGCTTTCATAGAATTCAATCGGTGTGGTCTCTTTTTTCCACAATGTCAATTTAAGAATGAATATTGGTATTTGAAAGATATCGGGAGGTATATACGTATAGGTTTGTTTCCAAATAGCGGTTATTTGTAGATAGATATTATAAGATGTCTCAAGAGCACAGATTGGGAAAAGCTTGGTATTTGTTCATCGATTGTGGTTTTCATTTTCCATTGAGAATGTTTCAAAATTGGGATGATGAATACTTATTATTTTATTAGTAAAATCCTCTTTTAGGATATTTTATAGCTATTATTTTCCATGTTATCCTTTCCATTTAATTACTATTCCCAATCATTTAAAATTGTTAATTTTTACGATTTTTTTTGTCAAGCTTGTAGTTATACTCGCCAATGAGGACAATTTCTGGTTTATTTTCATTTTATTATAATTCTTTGTAACTCTTTTGTTATGATCGTCGAAAAATGGTCCCTGCGAACCTTTTTTGTGTATCTTACTTTATTTTAATACTAACTTTAACATCATTAAATAAGAAAGCCTCTAAAAAATATGCCCCATCTGTAACTCTTAAATGTATATATGCTGTTCTAATAAGAGATATATTTCCAAAATACTGATATTTTATTTTTTTGTAAATAATAATAAAAATTTTAATGAATGTTTAAAAAATCACAATTTTATTGTACAACAAACAAGTTATGTGTAAGTTATTTAAGATTATTTGTACATATTCTATAAACTTATAGGTAATTATTTTTTGTATCTAATAAACAAGTACCTAACACCTTATTATTGGTGCAATATTGAACAGAATATGTTCTTAATTATATTTTATTGTTAATAATTAATTAAAATGTTATTTATTTTAATTTTATTGTTGTTATAAATTATAAACGTTTTTTAATCAACACCTAACCTGTCTTTGCAAAGTTCTGAGGACGTGATATTGGATGTGTTTTTTTTTCGCAGTCGGATTGGTAGTGAAGTAACATATCTAATTATCTATGGGGTTAAGAAAATGGCAGAAAAAATATGCATGCGATTTAATTGTCTTCTGTGGAACCCTAAAAAAATAACCGGATGTATAAAACAAAACCAATTTTTAATTAATCCAAATAATTTAATCTAAAATGACCTGGATGTACTGTTAGATTGTATTATAGGTTAATTTCTTAAACTAAAGTATTAGAATGTGCTTTATTTCTAGGAGCCGCAAAATCTTGTAGGCCTACAAACGTTACCTCTTACTTACTAGTGACCAAATAAAAATATTTCCATTTATTCTATGTAGAAGAAGCAGTCATTACAACTTTATATGGCTCCTTTATATTGCAGACAAGGACAACAAATATAATCTAAAGCCTTTAGAACTAAAAAAAAACTGCAGAACACGTAAAAGATTCTTTTAAAAAGCAATCTTCCCTATTATAACCTACAATTAAAATTTAACTGCGTTGCACTGGAGTAATTTAAAATACTCTATTAGGCAGATCCCTGTGAATAATATACGTGTAGTTAACTTTCGCAGAAGTAGATGGCGCTAGTGGTTTGTTATATGGTTATTTATTTTTAATTTAATTTTTTTTTACGTTTAAATTAATATTATATAGGCAGTAAAGATCTCAACCAAAATTTAATTAAATGCCAAAATGGTGACGAAAAATAATTTATTTTTTATTTTATTGTTTACTTTGTATATTAAAGGTTAAATTAACAAGTATAAGTATTTAAGTAAAAAATACATCAATAAAAGTTTGAATGAGTAAGCAATAAGTAATTCTGTAATACATAACTTATAGTATTGTCTAAATTATTGTTTATTTTGAGTTAGAGGAAATAACAAAATATTTTTACAATAGGCTGACAAAAAACTACCTGTTCCAAAAACTTGTAGGTATAGTAAAAAAAATTGAACTTTACCCCTGACGTCATACCTACAAACCTCGAGAAATGAACCAATGAGTCAAAAATGGCTACTGTTACTTTGGCATGTACTTAAATATTTTCATTGTTTTTTTAGTTGACAGTATTTTTTGTATTATACATAACTAAATACCTATATTGCTCTTTAAACGTTTTTGGCCCTATCTTTTTCCAACATTAGAAGGTCGTAATAGAGTTGAAAAGAACGAATCCTATTGCTTGATAGACAAGTGTAAATAATTGTTTTCCTACGACTATACTGAAATATTTCACTTGTAAATTTCTCACTGATTAGTAGCTACCTAAATGTAGTATATTGTACACTGGTTTCTATTTCGCACTAATTACTATGGAAACTAGTGCATAATATGTCCATTGTACACTAACCGATACAAGAACATAACCCATGTAAGAAGGCTATTATGATCTTATGTCTCCAACTAAACAAAAACTTTGACAGTTGGTTGTCCGTATAGCTTCCAAAAGTGTAATTCAAAGGTTTTATAGTAAACATAAAACAAACTTAAAAATACTTATTTAATATTAAAATGTTTGTAGGTCGTATATTTATTATTAGAATTGTGGCTGCTTGTCGCCGAGACGAACTGTATAAAATAAAAATAACTGACTTCAAAGACTTAAATTCTGCAATTTTAGTTGAGATACCTAACACAAAAACAAAAATTTCCAGGACTCGCCTACGGCTGGACTGCTGGACCTAGAATTCTGTCTACTCTCTACTCGTCCAAAAAAACAGTATTTTGCTTACTTGTTACGTAAATTACTATTCTACAATAAAATAGCACTTGTAATAATACAAATAACAATGAATTGAAATACGAGTACATCTAAGCTGCTGCCAAGTGTTGAAACTAATTTCTTATCTTTACGATGCATTTATTTTAACAAAAGTATCTTGTAAATTGCTTCATAGATTATTTAGACCGTTATTATCACACCTACTCCTTAGAAAATTATATAACAAGTACCATAAATCCAAATAACTTTTAACTATAAACAGTATTATAAAAAGTACTACAAAGTAGAGTAAAACAGTGTAGGAGATTAGCAATAATTAATTCAGGATATAGTTTATTTAAATAATAGTACTTACAAAATAACTAGGTTAATTACATCACTAAATATATCCCAGCCATTTTGGTTGTTCTACCTGATCATTCCAGTATTATCAGTAGAATTGGTAAAAAAATGATAATACAAAATAAATAATAAATAATAGCTTTAAAAAGTACATTTTCGGATCCAATATTAGTAATAGGTAACATAATACTTGAGGAAGTACATATATAATTAAGGTTTATAGGACTGTCGTGGACGAAATATTTTTTTTACTAGAAGAGTCAGCTGTTTGATTTAATGACTGTGTTGAGGAAGTAGAAGAACCCGGTTCTGTACTCTGAATATATTCGATTGGTGCTCTCTTTTTTGTCTAGAAAAAACAATATTTTTATATAAATACTTCCAATTCAAAAAAAATTTAAATTATATTTTACTTAGAACTGCCAAGGTGTTTTATTGTTATTATTTATCTGGGTACATACCTTTCTGGGCTGCAGGTATGTAGGCAACTGAGGAAAAATTGTTGGAATGAATTTATATCAGTTTTATATAATCAGCGTTCCTCAAAGTGTTTTGAGCAAAGCCTATGATCTTAGTTGGTTCCCAATCCTTAATTTTTGTATTACCTATCCATAATTTGCGTTTTCGTACATGTGTGGAAAAGCTGTGACAAAAAGTAAAAAAGTCCATAACATACATATATGTTTTCCTAAGTGAAAATTCCTCTATGTTACAGTGACAATAATTCTGTTTTCGCTTTGATTTAGTACTTTTTGTATCAATCTCTTATTGAAATGAATAGCTAGATTAAAGTTAAAACTTAAAAATTGCTTACTTACGCCACTGATATAATGGCTGTTTTGAAACAAGAAAATATATTATTTATGTAGATCTGGAATGAAAATTATTAAAACGCGTTATCCAAACACTGTTATTAACTGAATTAAAGACTGAATAATTATATACTTTAATATAATTACTGAGATAACTCTTTTAATTTAAAATTAGTAAAACTACAAAGGCCATTGTATAAAATCCTTTGTCTACCTGTGAAATTAAATTCCAACTTCGTTTTCCTTGCTGCGACTTCACCATTATTCAGTTCAAAAATAAATCACAATCTCAATAATTTTCCCTTAAAAATTCACAAATGAAGCACACGCTGTATTTGCTTTGTTTGCGACATATTATAAAATGGCGTCTGCTAAAAGTGTGTATTGGAACGCAAGCTCGAAATAAAAGTGCGGTATCCATATGCTTTCCTAATCTAAGCCTCAGACAGAGTCCAAGCTTCTACTCTGGAAATATGTAGCATCTAAGGAGCCGACATTTTGTTGTTAAGCGTAGGTCTCGACACTTTTCTAATAATTGTTTTATTTCTATTTACCTTGGTACCCACATATATCTTTCAAATTTTTCAGTGCGGTAACTCCTTACTAATAATTGACTGTTTAATAAATATTCTCTATAAGCTCACACCACGTAAATATATATAAAGTAGGCTTTATTACGTTTTTAACGATATGTTTAAGCTATATGGTTTAAGCATTGGTTCCAAGAAAAACATTTTTACCTCCCAATTAAAAAAAGCTGTAAGAAGTATCAACTTAACTAGAGAAGTATCACATAACTAGGTTTAAGTTTAAATATGTTTTAGCATTTTTCTAAAGACTTTTAGTAAATAATTAATTAATCAAAGGTTAAATACTTAATAATTATACTGGATCTAACAATGGTACGCCCCTGAACGGCAATATTATGTATTGGTGTAAACTTTAAATAGGCTATTGTAGGTGATCATTACGTATTTTACTATATTATGTGTAACAAGATATTATTAATTACTTTTTCTTTGGTTTAAAAGTTTGAGGATTACATAAACCAAATGTAGGTATACATTCACATTCCATAAAAACAGTAGCTATTGATTCCTAAATCCTCCTATATTATTAAATAGAATGTAATGTATATGTCAGCTTTGAAAATCCACAATACATGTCAAAAATGCTTTGTTTTTAACAAAAATTAAAAATTCTATACTTTGTCATATACCTATGTTGCCCAGCATTTAAAATAGTATTAGAATCTAGTAGATGTCTAACGAAGTTTCTCTGATATTCCTTTTTTTATTTGGCTACAATATTACGCTAGGTATTTTAGCATGAGTTATGTTCGTTTGAAGTTTATATTTTGTTAGTCCAGGAGTAGTATTTAATATAAAATGAATTAAGTAACATTTATTTATTTTTTATAATAACTTGCGGCCTACTAATTTCAATATTTACCAAAGGGCAGTTTTAGCGAGGATACCGTTGAAGCGATTCAATAACCGAACACTAACCGCGTTGTTTTAGCGACAAACGGTATTAGAGGGGAAGGTGTTATGACGTAGTACGCTGACGTCATTGTTTGATAACGTTGAACTGAAACAGTTTAACAGGTAAGAAGGTTACTAAAGGTTACTAAGAATTTTGTTTAAAAACAAACAACTTAAAATGGAAAAATCCGATTTAGTAGAAGGTTCAATCAACTACTTGGGTGTAGATTTCACATGTGTAGTTGTTTTTAAAGAATTTCTTGTGTATCGGTCCTTAATAAAACTTCAAACAGTTTTTGAAATGTAGTTTTTTTAATTTAAATAATTCGTAATTCATGGGCATTCTTCTGGGTTTCTTTCTTATTGTAGACATTAAGAGGGGCGTCAAAAATGTGACAGCTGAAAACGGGTGGCAAGCCTGAATTGTACCCAAAATTTCAATCATGTTGTAAACAACAAATCTAAAGAACGCCTTTAAATTACGAATTCAAATTTTAACAGGATATAGCTTAGACCTTTCTCTAGGAGATAAGGTTTTTTAGTTAAGTTTTATATTGTAATAAAAGAGATATTGGTGTCTAAGTGATGGCATGTTTTTAAAAAGTTTGACAATTTGTGATCACGAATTTTAACGCTAGAAGCTTAACTCCTAAAGAAAGCATAGAGAATGCGACTAGCAAAATATGAAGTTAAAAAAAGATATATTTTTTGAGATTTGTTGCACGCAAAATTTGAACATTGCACTAATCTGTCAATTTAGTTCAACAGTTTTGGTGGCGCTATTTTCAAAGACGTATGTCGATTCTAATTCTCCAAATCCAAACTTCACTTAACATAACCAACCTAAACTTATTTCTCGTTTATAACGTCAAAATAATATATTAATTTTAGTGTTTTGCTTTTAAATATATATTTGTCTATATTAATATTCGTTTATAATTTACCAGAAGTTAAAAAAAATTAATTTTAAAGTATATTTTCACAATTTGCGTTGGTGTTTACATTGTTTATAGCATTATCCAACTGTGATATGTGCAGTGTTGTTGGAATTTAGTGTTATGAACCGTTGTTATTTCCTAAATTACTTTTTACTTAAACACAGTTGTCTTATTTTAGTCGAATTGGTAAAAATGCGAGTTTTGAGAGACCCGATTTTTGTTTATACTTTTTTTAATCTTTTAAGTTACCTAATCATTATCTTATATATTTATTTGTTAAATAACTAAACCCAACCTAAAGCCGCGTTTACACCAAATGCTGTCAGCAAATGTTGGCCAGCTTTTGTTGGCAGCATTGCTATCAACAAATGCTGGCAGCAAATGCTGGCAGCAAATGCTGGCAGCAAATGCTGGCAGCAAATGTTGGCGAATTCCCTAGACTGATCAACATGTGTTGACAACATTTTAGCGCTTTGGTGCGTTTAGTTGCATTCGGCATTCCGAGATGTCAACACTCGAGCAACTTGGAACGACATGGCGGCCAACCACGTGCGCTAAGGTAAGTGTTGCCAACATTGTTGACGGTCGCTTTTAGTCCCGTCAACATTGCTGCCAGCATATGTTGGACAACATTCTTTGATCTTTACCGACTACTGGTGGGTAAATGCTGCCAACACTTTTCGGTGCTGACAGCATTGTTGGCAGCAAATGTTGACGGAATTAAAAGTACGATTTTTGTAAATGTTGTCAGCTTTTGCTGGCAGCAATGTTGTCAGCTCCGGTGTAAACGCGGCTTAAGGGATTTACATATATAAATTAAAACCTCATATTATGTAAATATTAACAGCTAAGTGTTAAACTGTTTTTCTAAATAGGCATGATAATAATGTCCACAAAGTAAGGGTTTCTACAATATTTATTTACATGTTCAATATGCATAAATATAATAGCTTTCTCTTTAGATAATGTGAAGAATTAAAATTTACAGTCAAATATGTAATATTTTTATTAAAACAGTTTTACAAATTTGGGTTGGATACATTTACTTGTTATTTACTAATAATATGCAGATGTTATTAGGTAATGATTGAAATGTAATTGAACCTTAAAATAAACATTTGTATTTTAAAACACATAGTAGTAGCCAACAATAGGTTTCATATTGATGTAGCCATGGGTTCTATAATGGTCCAGATTCAATGTTTTTGAAGAAAGAGTTCTAAAAAATAAAAGATTGGAATTAACAGTAAAAATTATTAATTATTTACTATAAATAGAATAAAACATGTGTAGGCAGTTACTTCAGGTCCAAAATTTTTGAGGAAACAGTTCTAAAAAATTAAAGATTAGAAATAAAATATAAAATAATTCATAACATTACTAACTCGGTTACAAATTTTGTCAGTCTTCTTACTATCAACAGAATACAACCAGTGTAGGCAGTTACTTACCAAAGTTTTTGAGGAAACAGTAGCATACATTTTAAAAACCATCGATTTATTTCTCCAACAATTTAGGTAATTATCTAAACATATATGGTTGCCAGAAAAAGTATATTGCTAAAATAGTATTTTCAGGACATTTTTGAAATACTTTAGAAAAGTAGTAACCTATTGAATCTTGTAGAAATATTTTGTTTACCATACTCCACCTAATAAAATAATCAAAAATTAATCAAATGGTTTTGATTTAGATAGTAATATTCTTCCTGGTCTATCCTAGTATTTAAAGTAGACAAAGGATGGCTCAAAGGACGAGTAGCATTAACACTTCTCTGAGATGTCCTAGTAAAGCCTCTTAAATGAACTCAAAAAGGTATAGGTAGGTACTCAAAAAGAAGAAAATTGGAAAATTCATATATCTAATATGCAAAATACCTATATCAATACATCTTTTAAAACTAAATTTGATATTTAGATCTCAATCATAGATAATAAAATAAATAATACCTACCTATTAATTGTAAAAAAATTAAAACAGTAAATAAACAAATTAAAACTTACCTCTTATCACTTCTGATTACTAGATGGAGAGTGCTTTCAAATGTAAATAAAATATGGATCTTTATAAAATAAATAAGATTTTTTCATTTGTGTGAAAGATACCAGTTAAAAAATTATTATGTATGTATTGAAATTAAAATGTATCCAATAGGATACATTTTAATTTCAATTGATTGCACAAAGTATGGGGTTGACATTTTTGGAATATAATTAATAGCCATAATTTAATGATACAATTAGTTTTATTAAGATATACCCATAACATTAACAATTATGTTTAGTACTTGCAAGAGTATTGTTGGCCAATTGCTGATAGTCAGCGTATCCCAATTCTTTAGGTATCTCAAAATAAAAATAAACTATAGGTAAGCTTTATTGTAGGGTGTACTTTACTTTGTACTCCATTTTTCATTAAATCATGGATCTGGGTGGTAATTTAGGAATGTCCAATATTCTCTAAAAAATAAATGATATTTATTTATTTAGGCAGTAAATAATTAGCAAGGTACTTACTTGAAGTCATATTGAAGACAGACTAACCTGTTAATGTTTACAAACATTATAGTAACACTTTTGCAATAATCATCAAACGTTTTGGAAAAGTATTTATAAATTTTTCCCCACAAAATATATTCTAAAAATTTACATCTACTTCAACACCTTCAAATAATACATCCATCAGAAAGTAAATAAAATAATCTCAAACTAACCTCGTTTAATTTTGCATTGTTGCCAATACATTTCAATCTCAATTTTAAAAAAGGTATAATTATAAATATACTTTCCACTTTATTTCAATTTTTCTTTAGATGTGTGTATATAGAAACCGTAATATGTTTTTATTATAATTAATATATTTATTCTAATAAATACCTTAATTAGTAAGGGTTAGTACCAGAGCTGGGTAGTATCCGGATACTTCTGTATACGGATACAATATCCGGATATTTTTTATGTATCCGAAAGCTGTATCCAGAATACTTTTTAAATTTTGTACCCGGTATCCGGATACTGTTTTTGATATTCAGATACTTTTAAATATTATTTATCGCCCTCCGATAATGCACCTAACGTAGGCACAACACTGCCCTTCCTTTAATTCAGATGTGTCTAACATGTTAAATCCCATTTTTCGTACTGGTTACCGTTATAATATATTATTATTCTTTTGATTGTTAACGTCCTTCTGAAAAGTGTAGTTCTTTTTCACGGGTATGAGGACAGGCATATATAAAGAAACCAATTAAATTTTGGCCGACGTTTCATCGATTTATTTCGACATCTTCATAAGTTTTTGCCCTGAAGATGTCGAAATAAATCGACGAAACGTCGGCCAAAATTTAATTGGTTTCTTTATATGCCTGTCCTCATACCCGTGAAAAAGAACTACACATATATTATTATATTCTAATGGAGCTTTGTTTTTAGCTATAAATCAGTTATAAAGTTTCATAAGTACGTTATTTATTTTTTATATTTTCTATATCTCTCTTTTCAAGAACCCCCTTGTACCCTGTATTTATAATTATTAGAAGAAATTATTTTTCGGATTATAATAAAGGACATCCTAATATTTATATCTTTATTTTAGTGTACCTACAAGTACAAATAAGTACACCCCCTAAAAAGTTTGAAAACTCGGCTGCTCCGACGCTGGCCAAATTCAATATCAAAAGCTCAGGCAGTGACACGAAAAAGTTTTTCGTTAGCTCATCATTAAATGTATTTTTATATATATATATAATATATGTATTATATATTACATTAAAAATACATGCACATCACATAGTTTTAATACTAATAATTTATGCCCTTTTTAAAAAAAGTATCCTAGGAAGTATCCGGATACATTTTGAGTATCCGTATCCGGTATCCGGAATCCGGATACTTTTTTTCAATATCCGACCCAACTCTGGTTAGTACAATAAATTTCATTAATTAATTATTTGTTAGGAATGCCGAAATCTTATTTTATTTTATTTTTTTTATATATCCATATTTTAAATCCTAAAAACAATTAATTTGTTACGCCTATGAAACACAACAAACTTCCTAAGTGCATCCAAATAGAATATTTTTTAATAAAAAATATACAGGTATCTTTCATCTGTTTATGGTCTCAAGGTCAAATGTATGTGTGTGTCGTGAAAATATTCAAAGATTTACGAAGCAAAATTCATATTTTCATCTCTGTCTAAGATAAAGAAAGTCAACAAGCTCTAAAAATATTCAAATTTATAATAAAAATACTAATTTGAAACCACTATCGCCATCTACTCTACATTCTTGTAATTTAAAAATAACCAGATTTTTCACTAAATTCAGGCAGTCTTACCAAATTAGAAACGCCCCTCTTAAGTAAACATTAACATAATTTTCAATTTGAAGAGTATTTATTAAAAACAAGTTTTCGTCTATAAATATCTCCCAAATTACTGGAAGTAACTGCGGATTTATTTCCATTTCCAAAACAAATTCCTTAATATGTCAAATGTCAGCTAGTAACCGTAACCGTTTATTTTTTTAGCGATCTCTTCCATTTACCACTAGAGGGGATAACAAATTATATACCAAAACGATACCGACAACGGTATCCTCGCTAAAAAAACATACTTATTGCATTTTCCATTCGTCGCAATGGGGTAGAACTCGCGCCAGTTTTGTGTTCCATTCGTTGAACTTTTTTCATTTTTTTGTGTTCCATTCATGTGTCACTCAAACTCCGAGCGAGCTAAGGGCGAACTGAGGGCAATAATTTGGCACTAGCTATTTGATAAATGGTTACGGTAATGCAAAACAATAATGGCGGATAGTGAGTTTCGTAATCATTTGCAAAGGAAGAAAATTTTATTGTTAATTTTCATTTTCAATAAATACATTATTATAAATATGTTTACAACCCTAGATAAATAATAAATGTTTACAACCAAATAACAAACCACAAATCTACACTCTACAAAACAAAAAATTCAAATCTTTTATTATTGTTATCAAATGTCAATAAAAACAAACAGTTCGGTCCGGTTCAAATCAATTTTCGTGTTCCATTGGTTTTGCCCTAGAGCATGCATCTGATAGTACTGGCCTTGAATTCTCTAAAAACCCAGTGCTGCCCGAGTGCGACGAATGCCAACGAACGAAGGGAGTCAAACGAACAGAGCGATTTGTTCACTTTGATGACGTGCACCTATATTTATACTGAACAAAGTATATGTACAAATTTTATTTTAACCTTATTTTAATTATTTATACTTTTTTAACAAATCTGATTTTCAGTTTAAAAAATTAAGTAACTATTGGAGCAATTATTGAACAGTTTTAATAGTAAATGTTAATAGTAGTTTGTGCATCTAGTTTTAGCACGACGCCGTAGGCGATATAAAAAATCACCCGAGTTTAACAGTATATTTTAATTTTATTAATTCATAATATAACTATAACTTTAATTTTAAAATTTCACTGATTTTTTGTGATAAAATAAAAGTAACATTTAAAATCATTCCCACACGGGGAATAAAAATTTAGACTACCGCACGAGAGGTCAGAATTAGGGCTCGGAATTTCTTAAATTTTTGTATTCGATTATTAGTCATTAGTCATTATTCGACTATTCGAATTATTAGACTATTCAATCTATTAGACTGTTCGAATTATTGGACTATTCGAATTATTTGAGTGTTTGAATTATTCGACTAATCGAATAACCAATAACCAGTTACTTTGGTAGCAAAATATTTGAATAGTCGTTTATTTAACTACCGAAAAAGTCGTTTCAAATATTATATTATCTAACGTACTAGGTAGGGATATCCAACTTATTCGGGAATTTAGAATTTCAGAACATTTTAGACTATCAATAGTTATTTATCTACCTGACTTAGATAATTATTAGTACTCCATAGACAGTATGTCTCCAGAGAGACAGCCCAAGGGGTAAAATACAGTCAAATTTAATAATTAAATTAAAATTGCGCTAAGGGGTTTCGGATTTTGTTAATTATTTCCCCCCCCCCTGATACAAAACAAAGCTTATTTGGAGGCTGTCTCTACGTTAGTAAATATGCTCGAAGTGTTTCTTATTCTTTAAGTCTTAAATCTTCTATTCTATAAATTTTTCAAATGTGTCACCGCCTTTACTAGTTTTGATATATGGCAACATAACAATAATTATAACGTCCAACGCTTTTTGTTTTAATTTTACTATTATGGCTAACAAGCCATATACCGAATTTTATCGAAAGATTGGTACACATTGACATAATTATTATTGTACAAGTTTGTCTAATATTAAAATTGATTTTTGTTTTTCATCTAGTACTAAAATTATTTACATGTTCTTAGAAACTGATAGAATAAATTGGGAATAAGTATTATAATACTAACTGAGTTATATATTACTATGATTTATATTTTTCTTTAATTTTTATGTTTGATTTATTATAGTTTTGTTTGTTAATATCCCACGTTGGTATTGTCAATTTATAATGATTTAATTTTTAATGATTATAATTTTATAATTTTGTTTTATTTTATTGGTTTTGTCAAATGTTTTGATTGATTTTAATGATTGAATACTATTTAATTTTATATAAATTTTACTTGTTCTTCTGTAATTCTATTGTTGGGCGCCTTATCAAAATTTTAACTAGCTCAGACTATTTGTTTTGAAATTTAAATTTAAAATCTGACTCTTATCAGGGTAGGATTCAAATTAAAATATTATTTAATAATTAACACACAATAAATTTAATGTCAAGTATTTCAAAGAAATTTTACAAAAAACTGTTAATTGGTTTTCATATGTTTAGTACAAATAAATAAATAATTAGTCTTATATGAAAAGAATGGAGATGATACATACAAATAAAATTATTTTACAGTCACAAAATAACAAATACACAAATACTAAATCTTAACTATGACACGTACCTTTTATTATAAAGTTCGTTCACTAAAAATTGCTATGGTCTAAATGGAACAGCACAAAACTCGGATCGGCTTCTCCTCGTCCCCTGTCAGAAATGTAATACCAACAATATGGCGGCTAAGGACCAGTTGCAGAAAGAATGCTCAAATTTAATCTTTCAAATTCTCTTGGAATCAGTCTCTGATTTGACAAATTTATTACTTTGGTAAGTAATTTAATAATGGTTGATTATTTTACTGCATGTATTTTTAATATTACATGTATTACTTTAACATAAACAGCTTTTAATTAATGTAAAAAATTTTCTTCTAGTTAGTAATCAATTAATACATACGATGTTAATTGCTCTGCTACCAAAATCAAAAGAGAGATGAATCATCAATTTTCCGGCCTTTTTATAGGCTTCCAGAAAAAATGACAAGTATGACATCGAAAAACGAAATTCCATTGTTTAAATGCAAAATTCTAACCAAAATTCTTGAATATGAAGGTAATGAAATTACAAAACTAATAGTATCTTTGTTAACTTATAGTGAAATCTTATCCTTATATTTACTAAAATTTTGTTTGTATAATTTTCTAAGTGACTTTTCCTAAGAAAATTTTAGATTCAAAATGCACAACTTTCTTGAGCTGTCAACTTATTTTAGACCTTCAAAATTTGAAGTAAAACCATCATTTGTATTAAAATTACTATGAATCTGTTAAACTAATACTATTTTAGCTGATAACTACTATTTTAAACTCTAACAACTAAAATTTAAACTTTTAAAAGATTCTGTTATTTGTAGGTATCACTTATGCATTATATAAGATAAGATTCTCTGTGTTACAAAAGACTCACAACTTAAAATTTATATAAAACATTTACTTAACTATCCTACCTACATTTTGTTACATATAATGTCTTTGTTAGTGTTTGTACACTAAGTTTTTCAATATTTATTTCACTATGCACTATTAAAGTGTTCTATCATAAACTTATGTGATTATGTCCAACATTATTGATATGGGAATTAGTTTACTGTATTTCACCACACCTGCTACATGTTTTTAATTGTTCTTATGTCTTTTTAAGGTACTCATGAGCTATTGGAATATTTGTTTGTACAATATCGAAGACTATAATTTGTCTTTTTATAATTTTGTAAGTACTTCCTTTTTATAATATTAATTTAAATACTTTACTAACTAAAATTACATGTTGATTTCTTAAACATGTGAAAACCATTAATACTTTTGATTTTTATTTTCTTTTTATTGTTTCAGATTAAACTTAGAATTTTAAAAGAGAACTAGGACAAAAAAAATTGTTATGTAAAAGTGTACTCATTATGGATTGGAAATATTTAATTGTTATAAAATAGCAAAATATGGATTCTATTCAATATAAAATACCCATTACATTCTTTGTTTATATTAAATGTATGTCTTGTGAAAATTATGAACTTGGAAACTTTAGATGTACAAAAGAAAAAGTAAATGCTGATTCTATAAAACTTAATAATATATCCTTTTATTGTAAATTATAAGGTAAGTTCTACTTATTAAATTTTTAACTATTAGATATATATATAAGACAATTTCTGTTTAAGTTATCGTTTTTGTTATGTTTAACTTTATTAATAAAGCTATTTACGAGGGTTGTCTGAAAAGTTTCCGACCTAACAAAGATACTAGACATTTTTTCTTCAAATTAATTTTTATTTTTCTACATAGTCTCCTTGTAAGTCTATACACTTCTCCCAGCGATGCTCCCATCTCTTCAACCCGTCCAAATAGTACTCGGCGTCTTTCTCTGTAAAATAGTTGTTTACGAAGGTGATGGCCTCCTCATTCGACCAAAATCTCTGTCTTCCGAGCGCAACTTTTAGCTTAGGGAACAAAAAAAAGTCGCTTGGGACTAGATCTGGTGAGTAAGGAGGTTGGTCAAGCAGTTCAAACCGTAATTCGTGGATTTTCGCCATGGCAACCGCTGAGGTGTGAGACGGCGCATTGTCTTGGTTAAACAAAATTCTTTTTTTCTGCAAATGTGGCCGTTTTTCCCCAATTTCTGCCTTGAGCTTGTCAAGTAATGATGCGTAGTATGCTCCTGTAATGTTTTTCCCTTTTTGAAGATAATCGATTAAGATAACTCCATGACTATCCCAGAAAACAGTTGCCATCACTTTCCTATCCGAAGGAACAACCTTTGCTTTTTTTGGAGCCGATTCCCCCTTCGCAGTCCATTGTTTTGACTGTGTTTTTGTTTCTGGAGTATAATGGTGTATCCAAGTTTCATCTACAGTAATTAATCGGCACCAAAACTCTGATTTATTGCGCCTAAAATGCGCCAACAGAGAGTTGGAAATGTTCATTCGAAAAACACGTTTTTGGTCCAAAGTGAGCAAACGCGGCACCCAACGCGCGGACAGCTTTCTCATGCCTAAATGTTGATTCAATATGTGACAAACACGTTCTTTGGACATGTTTATAGCCTCTGCTATATCTCTAATTTTAATTCGACGATTGTCTAGCACCATTTGGTGAACTTGAGCGATATTATCGTCAGTGGTTGCAGTTTTTGGACGTCCCGAACGTTCATCGTCACCCAAGCTGGTACGGCCACGTTTAAATTCAGCAGCCCAAAATTTCACGGTGGTAAATGATGGTGCCCGTACACAGCGTCCAACTCGTCTTTGATTTACGTATGCGTATTGCCTTTCAACAACAAATATTTAATGACAGCTCGATACTCGATTTTTTCCATTTTCATAAAAACACTCACATCGACTCACTCAAATAATTGTCAAACAACAATTGCGGGTCCAAAATGGCTGAAATTTTAGTGCTGCCATCTTCATGTTGAGGTCGGAAACTTTTCAGACAACCCTCGTAACTGCTATATCGTGATAATATGCAGATTATAATTTTAGTTAAAATAATTGAGATTACAAAATATACATTGGTCTAAAACAAACGTCCACTATTTAATTATAAAAAATTAACTTTTTGGTCAACGACAGCTGTTCCGAATTAACATTCATCGTCGTTTTTTGATACAGTTCACCGACTCCGCATTTTATACAAGGACGTCGATGCCGCTAGCCGTGGTTACAGTTACGATATTTTTACGCAATTTTCCAAGAATTATGTTTAAGGAAATTATTTTATTGTTGTTGTAGGTATGCATATATGGTAACGAATTGCGAAGACTAATTGAGGAAGTTTAGACGTAAGCGCTGGACTGATTTTGTAAGGATATTTTTATTTAAACTTGCAATGTACCTTCGGTGTACGTTAAACTTAGCTACACATTAATAACTAGTTTACAAAATTTAAATTTTTGTCTGTCGGCTCTAATTTTATGATGATATTCACTTATCACGTAATTTTCAGAAATCTAACCTAAAAATGTTTTGTGTTTTGTTTGTGATTTGTTCTTTTTTCTTATTTACCAGTCGAGAAAACGCATGTTTTCAAGTCTAAAAGAAGACTTTTAAACAATGCAAATAATTTTTGTAATATTTGTTGGGAGTATGTGTTTAAGAAAATGGGCCAGGAAATATAAACCTAAAATGGCCATTTTATCCTTTCTGGCTGATTATTTGTAGACTCTGGCATAAATAAAATATGATAAAACACGATATTTTGAAATATGCAGAAATAACTACAATAACCGACTTAAAATTCGATACATTCAAAATATTGATTTATTTAAAAATGTAGTTTGAATTTTTTTGCAACTTGTAGATAAAAAACTGTACTTTTAAGTTTGTTATTCTGACAAAATAATTTTATTCCCCTCATATACAGGAGAGAAAAGAAAACAATGTTTTTCTCTAAGTTTTAACTCACCCTATAGGTTAATTCTGCTAGTAGATGTGCACATTTTAAACTTTATCAAAATGTCTGATTTGTTTCCAACACTTCGTTTTTTTATTTACCCAGATATCTTGATTTGTTTGTAAAATTGTAAACGTAAAATTGTTATGTCTTATTTCTTCCACACTTGGTCTAGCCTTATAACTATGTAAGCAATATCAGGTACCTAGCTACAAATAAACAAAATGTAACTTAAATATGTCAATTTGACGATGCTAATCTTAGCGAAAGGGCCGTCATTATTATTAAAAACCTAATTTTTTATTATTCTTAATATTTGTACCTTCTTCACTTTACTCTTTTCTTGGCAAATAAATATAGTGATGCCATTGTGATGCCAAATATGGAGCGATGGAATTACTTAACGTGTCAACGTGAAGGTTCTTCAGGTCGTCGAAAAACAGTATGCCCTAACGAAAATGAAGGACGTGTTTTTAACCAAGTTGTGCAATCACCTCAAAGAAGTCTTGTAAGAGCTGCATGTAAACTCAACATTAGTGAAACGTCTTTACGTCGCATGTTCAAATCAATTGGTGGTTATCCATACCGTATTCAAGTTGGACAACGACTAAATGCTGCGGACAAACGTGCAAGAGAAATTTACTGTAATTTTAATTTACAAAGATCCCGAATTTTTGAAAAACATATGGTTTTCAGACTAGAGTCACGTTCATCTTAGCGGCTATATTAATCGACAAACAACCAGATTCCTTGGATTTGAACGTCCTGATGTCATTATAGAGAAACCACTCCACAGTCTTCGAGTTACCGTTTGATGCAAGGTATCTGGCAATGTAATGATTGGTCCTTATTTCGATGAAGATTATAATCAGAATCCACTTACTGTCAGCCAAGAACGTTATAGAGAGAAAATTATTATACCTTTTGTGAGAGATCTGAATAACTTTTGCCGTGCACAAAATCTACAGTTTCGCACACAATGGTTCCAACAAGATGGTGCAACGAGCCATACAGCTGTGCGCACCTTAGACTTCCTCCGTCAGCATTTCGATAATAGAATAATTTTTCGGGGAACAGACTTCGAATATCCTTCTCATTCACCTGATCTGACGCCACCTGACGCATAAATTTGGGGCATAATGAAGGAAAAAATATTTCATTCGGAAAATCCGCCGGCGAATATTGCCGAACTACGGGAAAGAATACAAAATATTTTTCGGCAGTTCCATCAACCACTTTTTATAAATATGTTTATTGACTTACTGTTAAAATGGTACATTTATGTACAGTTACTCCATCTAACGTCGAATGCCTTTTATGTTAGGGCGGAAGTGCGAGGTACCTACTTTAGTTGAGAAATGACAGATATAGTTTTTAAGATGTTCGTTAAGAAAGCTTTGTAACGGGAATGATGTAATAGTTTTGTTAATAAATATAAATAAAGTTACATTTTATTTAATATAAAAACCAAGTTTTATTAATATGGTAGCAGAGCGTGGTTATCCTGGTTATTCTGGTTGTTGGTTACAAAATCAATATGAAGCTTGTTTGCGTCGGAATGGTGAACATTTTGAACACTTACATTACAGAAATTAAAAATTTTTATTTTGATGATCAACGATGTATAAATGATAACAATTGTCAGAATTCAATGGCTATTCAACCGTTTTAATTTTTGATGTGGTAATTAGCAAAAATTTTAATTGTAAAAGTGTACTATGAACCTTGACGAAATTTTAGTGCGTGTCAATTTTTAAGCATTGCGGTCCACTAAAATGTCATGGCTATTAAAAAAAAGTTCAACAATACTCGATTTTTATGTACTTAAATTTAGTTTTTGTTAATTTTTCATACCCATATTCCATCTTTGGTATAATTACAGCTAAACAAAGTATAAAAAAACTCTGGATTCCTAATAATCTTTTAATTAAAGGAAGAGTAAAATATTCCTCAGAAGTATGTTTACGGAATACTTATGTAAATGTTCCTTATTAGATGCAGTTTATTATCGCCTAAAAAATAAATACACTGATAAGAAAATAACTCTAACTGTACGGAAATTATTTATGGGTAATGATTTATGGGTAAAATTTCGACAAGATCAAAATGAATAAGAAAGATTTCAACAGAAGCTAAAGATAAAATCAGATATGAGATTACTACACTGCTAACGTATGAAACCATTTAAGTTAATTAAATGTTACATTTATTTTAACAATAATAATAATTTCAATTGACACTATCTTGAAATCTTAATTGGTGTAAGTTTTTTAATCAGATTATCTCTTTATACGAGGGTTGCCTTTTATATTTCGGGATTAAAAAACAAAAACAAATATTAATAATCGAAATATTCCCCATGAAGATCTATACACTTTTGCATGCGTTTGAACCAATTGTCAAAGCACTTTTGCCAATCTGATTAAGGTATCTCAAAAAAAAATTAATTCTGAATGCAGCAACCGCTTCTTCAGGTGTCGAAAAACGTTGACCTCTCAGTTTGTTTTTTACGTACGGGAATAAAAAGAAGTCAATCGGTGCCAAGTCAGGACTGTACGGCGGAAGACTCATTAAATCGATGTTTTGGGTGCTCAAAAATGCAGTTGTTTGAGCCGATGTGTGGTGAACAGTGATCCTTCTTCGGTGGTTGGTTTTCCTGATTTCTTGGAAAACAACTGGCAAACAAATGGTTGTGTACCACTCAGAATTGACTGTTCTGCGTTGTTCTATAATTGACAATAATTCTTACATCCAATTGTGTCCTTGTCCAGTTTCCTTGAGATTGTAAAGGACTTAGAGTGGTTTGTAGTGTACTTAGGGCTATTGAATTTCTAGTTTCTATTTTCGGGCTGGGTTGTTCTGTTCTAAGGGCTATTGAATTTCTCTGTTTATTGCATAGATATATTTGCTGTATATTAACGTAACCTAGCTTAGCTGGCTGTATCTTTCTCCAAGTTTAGGTTGGGATTAGAAAGGAAATTAGAATGTTATGGAGCATATAATGTTGGTTTAGCTTTCGGTTGAAAAGGACGGCAGTTATCTAATATCAAAAAGTTAATTAACTAATATCTTTTCAACATTTATGTCCCATTTATGACTATAACACTAAAATTCAGAAGCCGGTTCTGTCTAATTAATTGTTGAGGGATTAGTTTTATTAGATTACAAGAAAATTATGTTTGATTTTTAAACAAAAGTAAAATCGTTAATTGTTACATTATTGTTAAAAAAAAGGTTTTAATTGTTTTAAATTAAGCTTCTAAAAAGGATTAAGGCTAGTTGATTGTATTTGACATGGACTCAGTTATATATTTTTATGTTAAAAAAAGTATATTTCTGGTTTTGATACTTAATCTGACTGTTTTACAATAAAAACATGATATTTTATGAAAAAAATGATATATTTTTTACATTGATTGATTATATTATAGGATTAGTTACATGTATTGTTTAGGAAACTGTGTAATATAAGCCTTACCACGTGGTTAAACGTTGATTGGTTGAAAAGAAACATGTGTTGTTAAAATAAATATGTACAATTGCTTGTAAAAGAGTTTAGAATGGTCATAAGATGAAAATAATTAAGGCTGTAATAGGAAATCAGAATAAAATATTTATTATTACTTACCACCAGCCAAAGGGATACGGTAAATTGCGGTAGGAAGACAACTGAGTTTTCGGCAAGAAAAAGTTTAACCATATTAAGACGTTGGGCGTCAATTTGTGATATGATTTACATGTTGAGAGTGAATTTATAAGAATATTTAGTTAACTTTAAAAAAAAATAACAATATACCAAAAGAAAAAATGTAATTTACAATAAAACAACCATTTATCTTAATTTCGTCTTTATTTATTTGTAAAAGATATTTCAATAATTAACAAAATTTATAAATGTACATCACAGCAAAAATTATGATAGTTAAATAGGTACCTCGGCTAGGGGTGAGTAAGTTCATTAGCTCTAACTATAGTACAATATTTGTTTCTTTAAGAAATTATAAGGGCGCCACTAAAATCTTTTTAATTTTTATGATACTACCGAAGAAAGTTGTTTTAAGCTTAGTTATTTAAATAAGTATTATAAGATGACAGAAAGATGTCGGAAAAAACTGTCTATAAAGTAAAAAAAAATGAAAGTATACCAACAGATAAAAGATAAGTAGATTTCCTTGGTGCTAAAATGAATTAAGTTGAGAATACGTTACAAAAAAAATAATCCGCAAACAGTTCTTTACAAAAACTTATTCTAATACAGCTGACGATAAAGATAGATATAAACGGAGATAACGGGTTTTATTTCCGATGCGTTCCATTGAACGTGCGTCGTATGAGAGCGCATTCGGCTACGATAAGTAAAGTGTGAGTTGGAGTTAATTTTAAAGCAGAAAAAGTCCACTTTACTGCCTAGGCAAAAAAAGTTCGTTGCTAGGCAACCTTCCAAGTAATAATTTAAATCAAACTGGTTATTAAAATTGACAATAACATTAAGAAAACTCAAAATGGTGCTGATTATAATAAACGGTAAACATAGTAACGCAGGGCCCAGTTACCTTTGATAAAATAATTTAGTTATTTGGATATTGATAATGGAACGCAATTTAAATATGAAAAAGTCGATTTTGCGAGGAATTGGAACAAATTTGAAGAAAAAACTATATGTTTCACACGGTAGAAAAGCAGATTTAATGCCTTGGCTGGTTTCATAGCCGAGCGTGGCGAAACACCAGCCGCGACATTAAATCTTGAGCTTTTATGCCTAGTAAAACAAATAACCATTATATTATTAGTAAATTTGGAAGGTAATCAATATTTTAAACCCTAATCTAAAAATTTTCATTATTGGTGATTGATTTACAAACCGAGGAGAAAAATGTATTTGGTACGTGAGTATTTACTGTGTTATTATGTTGTGTAAATTGTGTTTTGTTGTGTTGTGGATTCATTAATTTTTCTAATTTACTTTTCTGTTTTTGATATTTATCTTATTTTAAATTACTGACCTGTTCTCTAATTTTATCATCTAGGCAGCCAAATTCTACAGAATGCATTGAATAAGTTAATTCTGATGCAGTTTTAATGTAAATGTCTAGAGCATCTCTTATTTTAAACCACTTTCTACTTTCCTCTTCAAACCACATTCTTTGGGTTTTTCAATTACTTTTTGTGCTTTTTTTGATTGAGTTTTACATTTGATGTTTACATAAATTCTTCTTTAGACATTCTTGGTTAAACCAGATGTTTTGGGAAGCCTTACACCTTTTCTCTGTGGAGGTCCATCTTACTAAGAATAATAAACAACTATTCGTTGAAATTAAACATCCACTTTTTATTAGAAAATTCGCTTTTAAATTACAATCACAGCTGTTTCGCTAGAATTAGCATCGTCAGATTGACATATTGAAGTTACATTTTGTTTTTGTTAAGACTAAAGACATAATAATCTTAAAGCCTAAATGTTATTAACCCTAAGGCTAAGGGTAAGTAAAATAAATTTGATAAACCATTTAATTTTAATTTAATATTGTTTATAACCAATGCTTTAAAAATAATTAAGACAAACTAATAATTATTGTGCTTTTACTAGGGTTTCTTCTAGACTATTTCCAAATGTTAGCTCTAATTATTTTCGAATCAGATAAGCAAATTATATCGTAATAAGAAACCCAATGGAGTATATCGATATACGCACCCTGTGCCATATCACTAAACACGCTTTCAAACCAAATATGAACAATTTAATATTCCTACATATCAAATTCTTTACGTTTAAGTGAAAAAAAAAATTCTAGGCCATCGGGCACACTCTCAGTTTCATAATATCGTGTTATTGTTATTATATTTAGGAAAGACATGGGAGCTTTACTCAAGCATTACAATGATATAGGTATATATAAACCAAATATTTCTTCGCACAATTCAGTCAGTGTTCTATACTCGTACCATCAACAATAACTACCATGTTCGCCAAGGTGTGTAAATTATTCTGTAAATAAGTGAAAATTTAATTATACACTAGTGTTGTGCAACTGAGTTTATGAAATTTCTTCGAAACTAATTATTTTAAGAAAGTTATTGAATAATATATTAATTTTCCTTATTTTCCGTGAAATAATCCAAGTATTTTCATAATAAGAATATTAGTTTATTTGCCAACAATACCAAAAAAAAATCTTAAATATCTATAAATGTAAATTAATCATTAATTATTAACATTTATCCTCCACTTATTCAGTTTGATTGTTAAAAATGAATCCTTATACATATTATAAACAAAATTTCATTTATTTTATCTTCTTCGAATCCAAGATCAAACTTTGTTTAGTAACTAATTTTGTAAATATTTCAGATTGTTTCAGTCTCTGCCCTCTTAGCAGCAGTACAAGCTGGTTACTTGGGTGGTTACGATAGCGGAGCAAGTTCGTACGCTTCCAACCAACTTTCCTCTTATGGTGGTCATGGTGGTCCAGCTTTATACCACGGCAGTGATTCCCACGGTCAGGATTACTACGCTCATCCCAAGTACCAATTCCAATATGGCGTACAAGACCCACACACCGGAGACCACAAATCCCAACAGGAAGTACGCGACGGGGATGTTGTTAAAGGTTCTTACACTGTAGCTGATCCCGATGGTACTTTGCGTACCGTTCACTACACTGCTGATGACCATAACGGTTTCAATGCTGTTGTTACCAAGAGTGGACATGCCGTGCATCCTCAAGAATACGCTCACGAAGGATATGGCGCTCATGGTGGACTAGCTTTAGGATATGGACATCACTAGATTTATTATTTATACGATGTTTATGTTAAAGGGAGTTAATTTATTATAGAAATTAGTACCCTTTAATGTGAATCAACCTAGAGCTCTTTATTTTTTTATACTGATAATTTTATTGTGATCTTTTCTTACTTGATATTATATTTTGTATATACATGTTGAAGAAATGTGTTTCTTTTCGGTGTTCCTATACAACAAGGATTCTCAAAATAATACTTCTATTATAGTTTATTTGTTCGAAGTTAGCAGCTAAGAAAAGTCATTAAATCGTAAAATGTTGTAAACAAGACACTAAATCAGTAGGGAACGTACTTATTTATATCGAAATTAAGAAATTTCTATTAATCATCATATTTTAATCTTCTTAGGTAAGGGATAAGTAGTCATAATACGATATTTAGAATATTTTGTTTTTCGATTTTAACGAGAATAATTGTGGTCGTTAGGGGTGTTAAGGGAATAACGTTAATGTTAAGGGATTAACCCTATGTGTTGGTATAATTGCAAAAACAGGTACATTATTACTGTATAAATTGAGAATTTGTTTATATCCTAATACATAAGAATATAGGTACTAGTTAGTGTTGGTGGTTTACAATGTGATCTATATTTTTATTATTTTACTCCAACAATATTTTCGGTAGTGAAAAAAGAGAAAAAACTATTGTTTTAAATGTTCATGAGGCACTAATATATCAAGATGCATTAGCAACTGTTCGTGATGTGGTGACTAGGTGCTCCCATATGACCGGTGTTAGTGAACGAAGTATCTATCGATTTTTAAGTGAGAAAAAACAGGGAAATGTTAGTGAACCAAAAAAACACGAAGGAAAAAAGTCCATTATGGTCGATAACTTTAATAGAGATATCATTAGAAGACAAGTCCATTCTTTGTACTTAAAGAGATTCCGACTTTGGACAAAGTAATGACTGTTATAGCAGAAGTGCATACGATTCCAACTTGGAAGATATACCTACTGTTGAAAAAGATGTGAACTGTATTTTTTAAATGTATATTTTTAACATAAAGACTTAAACTTCAAAATTGATTACAATACAAAACATAGAATTGCAAAATAAACAAAAACGTTTTCATGACAACAGGCCTGGAGAACAGTGTATATATATGTCTAGGCTAAAACTTAACACAGCCCCCACCTTGAAAGAATCCTTTCAATATTCAATTGGCAGCGGGCATATTTTAACCACTGCACGTTTGGTTAGTCCACTGTTGGTCTGGACTGTCACAACGCGTACCACATCATCAGCCCCGGGATGCAGTAAAGTTACTCTTCCAATGCGCCATCGTTGGGGTGGTAAGTTGGGTTCCTTCAGCAAACCATACTACCGATTTTGATATTTTCTTGGTTGATCTTCCATTTTAAGCGCATTTGAATCTCGTTTAGGTATTCTGTGCTCCAGCGCGACCAAAAATGTTGTTTTAATTGGGTCAAGTGTTCAAATTGACTTAATCGGTTTACTGAAGTATTAGAGACATCTTCGCAAGGTAGTGCATTTAGGGACCGACCAATAAGAAAATGAGCTGGTGTAAGAACTTCAAGATCATTTGGATCTGTCGATAATGGTGTTAATGGTCGTGAATTTAGAATTCCTTCTATCTGAGTAATGTAAGTTACAAATTCTTCATATGTTAATAAGGTATTTCCAATTACGCGTTTAATATGAAATTTGGCAGATTTAATGCCGGCTTCCCATAACCCACCTTGATGAGGCGAATATGACGGAATAAAGTACCACTGAATTGTATCATCAATGCATAATTTTTGCTGTAAATCTTTATAATTAACTTTTAAGAAAGCATAAAGTTCCTTCAAATAATTATTAGCACCAACGAAGTTGGTTCCGTTATCGCTATATACGCGAGATGGCTTACCTCTACGAGCTATAAATCGATTAAAAGCGTTGAGAAACGCAAATGTTGTTAATTCCGTAACAGCTTCCAAATGAATTGCCTTGGTGGCTAGGCAAATAAATAAACATAAATAACATTTGGAAGTTTTACTACCACGTCCTTTTCTATCTTTTATGGTAAAAAGCCAGCATAATCTACACCTGTATCGGTAAAGGGCAGCTTTGGAGTGATGCGCTGTTCAGGCAAATTGCCCATTAATGGAGTTAGATTTGATGGGGCGAATTTAAAACAAACCAAACACTCCCTAACTATTCGCTTTGCTAGATTTCTACCATTGATCGGCCAAAAGTTTTCTCTTACAGTGGATAAAAGGCCCTGTGGACCAAGATGTAAATGCCGTTTGTGTTCATGTCTCATGATTAAAACAGAAAAATGATGATTTGAAGATAAGACAGCAGGGTGTTTTTTCGGAAAAGGATATGAAGAATATTTCAATCGACCTCCTACTCGAATGATTCCTTCAGAAAAAAATGGGGTCAAATTTAAAAGTTTACTTTTATTGTCAATACATTTGCCAGCAGATAATTGAGAATATTTTACTGGAAATGATTCTCTTTGGGACAAAATTGTAATTTGTGACATGGCGTTTTGCAGTTCAGCAACATTTAAATTGTCGAAGATTCTTTGCTCCTTAGCAATCCTACAGTTTTTTATGAATCTTAAACAATAAGCTACCGTTCGCTTAAGATGATTAAGGGACGAAAATTTTTCGAATGGAAACAACGAACAACTTTTAACTTCAACAAATGTTTTGAAGTCTTTTTTTAATTCGGGAATTTCATTTGATTTTGCATGAATTGGAACATCGGGCCACTCGTCATCAAATAAAGATAACCAAGATGGACCTGAAAACCACAAAGAACTTTCGACTAAAGCTTTTGTAGATAACCCACGTGAAAGAACATCAGCAGGGTTTGATGTTGTAGGAACATACCTCCAACAGTCAGATCCGACAGTTTCTTGAATAACCGAAACACGATTTGAGACGAAAGTTTGCGGTAAATGAGGAGAGGTTTTTATCCACGACAAAACTACTGTGGAATCACTCCATAACACATGATTATTAATTTTATGTGTAAATGAATCAACAACTTTTCTATACAACTGCGACAAAAGAAGAGCAGCACAAAGTTCGAGTCTTGGAATAGTTAACGATTTCAAGGGTGCAACTCTTGTCTTTGCACATAAAAGATGAACTTGTACGTTGTTATCTGGATCAACACTTCTTATATAAATGCATGCGCCATATGCACGTTGTGAAGCATCTGAGAATCCATGTAATTGTATGAAACTAAATTTCGTACAAACGACATGACGAGGAATTTTCAACGAATTAAGTATCTGAAGCTCCTCTCGAAAAAGTAACCACTTTTTTTGCATGTCATAAGGTAACTTTTGATTCCAAGATAAATTTAATGACCATAAGGCTTGAAGCATTATTTTTGCAATAATAGTAACGGGACTAAGAAGACCTAGAGGATCAAATATTTTGCCTGTATCTGACAACATAATTCGTTTTGTTACATTACTACTACTCAGTTCTTTCAAAATTGCGTATTTTAAAGAAAAACTCATCTTTATGACATTTCCAGAACAAACCCAAAGTCTTAGATTCGTCTGAAGTACAAAATTGAAGATCGTCAGTGGATGATGAGTGAATTCTTATATTCGCCAGAATTTCATGACTATTTGATTTCCATTTACGAAGATCAAAGCCACCTGACTTAAGAATTGTAGAAACCTCGTTACAAAGTTTTGTAAGATTCTCAACGGTTTCTGCTCCTGACAAAAAATCATCCACATAAAAATCACGGGAAATTGCGTTAGAAGCTTCAGGATACTCTTTTTCGAATTCTATTGTCTATTCTATTGTCACTGTATTAAGAGAAAAAGTTTGAAGCTCATCATCTGGGTTTTCTCTCCATATAATAAGTTGCAATTTTCTAAATTCTTCCGCTACAAGAACCATACGATACATTTTACAAATATCGCTAGATACAACATATGAATGTTGTCTAAACCGTATGAGAATAGAGACTATGTCTTCTTGAATTGTAGGACCGATCATTTGCAAATTATTGTATGAGACTCCTGATGTTGTTTGAGCCGAACTATTAAAAACGACTCGAAGTTTAGTAGAGACACTTTCTTCTCTGAGTACCCCATGATGAGGAGAAAAGTAAGTTATATCATTTTCATTAGCGGCATACTTAGACATGTGCGAGAGACATTGATACTCTCGCATGAAGTCTATATACATAGTTTTTAAAGTTGGATTCGATTGAAGTCTCTTTTCCAATTTCATAAATTTTCTAATGGCAAGATCTTTTGAATTTCCCAGTTTTGTAATAGGTTCCTTCAAAGGAATTGATACTACGAATCTTCCTGATAAGTTACGTTTGAAAGTTTTACAAAAATGCTCTTCTGCCTGACTTTCTTCGGAGGGTAAACATGAATTTCCACGAATTTCCTCAATTTCCCAGAATCGTGCTAATTGAGTTTGAATAACTTTATTACTTGATACATTGCAAACCTGCCTTTGACATGTAGGTAATCTAATAGATCCAGAAATGATCCATCCAAGCATTGTTTTCTGTAAAATGGGCTTATCTGGTCCCAATTTTATATGTTCATGGCATATAAGATGCCAAAATGTTTCAGCTCCAATAAGTGTCTGGATTTCTGATGGCTTATTAAAAGTAATATCAGCTAACTGTATGTTTAAAGGAATATTTAAAAGAGAAGTATCGAATGAATAAGTAGGTAAATTGTTAGTAATTTTAGGTATTACCAAACAATGAAGCCTAGTTTTGAAATCAGTGTATGTTGACTGGATTTCAACATCACATGAAGAAGTGATGGTAGACTGAAGATGTCCGATTCCCGAAACTGAAAAATTGATATTTTTACATGAAATATCCAATTTTTGAACAAGATCTTTAGTTATAAAGTTAGAAGTTGATCCATTGTCCAACAATGCCTTGCAGGTATATTGATTTCCGTGACTATCTTTAATGTTAACCAAGGCGGTAGCAAGCAATACTTGATTTGATAGAGAAAAACTACAATGATTTACAGATTCAACCTTGGGTTCTTGACTGTCTTTGGATGTACCAGTAACCAATGGGTGTTCTGGTGGTGGATGTAACAAGGAATGATGTTTTACATTACACCATTTACAATGACCTGACTTACAATCCTTTAACTGATGATTATTCTTTAGGCAATTTGGACACAATTTAAGAGTTTGTATTTTTTCCAACTTTGCTGTGTGAGACAAGCTTAAGAAGTTGCTACACGTATAAACAGTGTGTTCACCTTTACAAATGTAACAAATTAGTTTGCGTATGGTAGGTTTTGTATTATTGATAAAGGATTTTTGAATAGGTTTCTGATATTTTACTTTTGAGCTTTTATACATGTTAATTTTATTAATTCGAGCTGCTCTTGTCATTAGGAATGATTTAAACTCTTCCAAAGTTGGTATGACATTTTGATTCTTGCGCGATTCCCACTCCATTATGGTTGAGGGATCGAGTTTAGGAATAATAATATATATTAATAACAAGTCCCAGTTATGAGTATTAACACCTAATGACTCTAGAGATTGCAGATTTTTTGCAAGGGTATCGACCAAATCACGTAATGCTAAAGACGAATCAGATTTTAACTCTTTTAAATTGAAAATAGCCTTGACATGTTCATGTGCCATTAACTCTTTGTCTTCAAATCTATCAAACAAAATTTTCCATGCCTGATCATAGTTATTGTGGTGGAAGCTGGTTGTGGTAGTAATAAAATACTTCGTTTGTGAAAAGAAAAGCTTTACTTCTAAGAAATTATAAATTAAACTACATACATCGGATTAAGATTAAAAACATGTGTCAACTTATACCGCCATTACAGAACAGGGGAGAATACACCGAATCACTGTTCTGTGTCATATGTCACACAATACAATTTTGAGTGTTACCACTACAGTTATCAGCAGAAAATTTATTAGATTTTATGCACTGTGCAGCACATCCTTCCAAAGAAGCCTTTAAATAATGAAATTTTTGAATCGGAGTTAATTGATTACTATTATGAATAAGATCCAGATAAAGATTTCTAAATTCCAGCCATCCCTCGTATTTTCCGTTAAATTTAGGTAAATTTATTATTGGAAGTTGAACTGTTAAGTTTGAAGAACTATTGTGTGCAGAATGTTGATTAATACTTTTTTCGGAATTATTTGAAATAAAAAATTGTATTTCTGACATAAGATTAAAATAGGAATCTTCAAACTTTTCAATTTCGGTAGGGTCATAATCAACATTTAATTCATCCGATAGAATTTCAATACTTGCCTGAATATTTTTAAATTCGTCTAATAAACCTGATGAAGTTTTAGATCGCATTTCTAACCCGCTTAAAATAACCTGATTTACTTCTAATACCTTTTGTTTATCAAAATGACTTTTTAAACGTGTTAATGATGATTTTAATTGTCCCCTTTTACGAATTAATTTTGAAAGTTCGTTATTGTTAGTATCACTACTATTAGCCATTTTTGACCGATTATATTTTATGTTTCTTACAAAACTCAGATTAAAGAATTGAATCCGAAAGATTTACCTTAAATGCACTTAAGATGATCTAACCTCTGTAGGTACTTGGTGATGACACGCCCCGTTGGCAATGTAGGAACCACCAACCAAATGTTGAAATGATCTAACTCTCCTAAGTAGCTGTTGATGACACCGCTTTTGTTGGCAATGTACGAATCACAACCCAATGTTGAGAGAAGTCTTGAATATCTTGATTGCACGTTGAAATGATCTAACTCTCTTGGATAGCTGCTGATGACACTGCTTTGTTGACAATGTACGAATCACAATCCCTTGCAGAGAGAAGTCTTGAATGTCTTAAACGATCTAGGATATTCGGAGGTTCATATCCGGCTTAACGAAGGACCAATTTCTTTTGTTGAAAAAGATGTGAACTGTATTTTTTAAATGTATATTTTTAACATAAAGACTTAAACTTAAAAATTGATTACAATACAAAACATAGAATTGCAAAATAAACAAAAACGTTTTCATGACAACAGGCCTGGAGAACAGTGTATATATATGTCTAGGCTAAAACTTAACACCTACGTTATGGAAACTCCGAAAAGAAATTGGTTTTAAAACGAAAAAACGAATTGTTTTGTAATTAGACAGAAGAAATTACTTGCCGAAATATTAAATAATAAATATTAAAAAGTTTCGGAGCGAGTAAAGGAGTAAAGAATGTACAGTTCCCATTTGTCAAAATTAACAAGGTTTAAAGACCTGCAAAATTTGTATTTATGAAAGAACGAAGGTAGATGAAGAAATTAAAAAGTCCAACCAATGCTATCAGAAGTTCGTTATGATTACACTGCAATATTAAAACATAGTAGTACATAACGAATATTGTTAAAAGAATACGCCTAGTTTTTAATAATGTTCCCCTTGATGATCGAAATGCTTTTGTATGCCAGCTTTTTTTGATAAATAGGCTTCTCCAGGCCTTAAATGTATTGTGTGCATGCGTGAGATTCAGCTTTTTCCTTAGAACAAAAAGAAACAGGAAGGAGTATATATGCAAAATGACCTTGAGTCCAGAAAGGAGCTTGCATATGGCGGCAAATTGTCAATTTCCGTATCCAATGACGTACCGGAAAAAAATAAGATTTATGTAAGGGGTTTTTATTTTGATTACATTCCAACCAATCAAGTATGTGAATATACCTTGTCCAGTATAAATATGATTGCACGTCATCAAAGTGAACAAATCGCTCTGTTCGTTTGCTACTGTCAATCAGTATGTTTATTCACCGTAAACTTGGTAAATATTGAAATTTGTATGCCGCAAGTTATTACAAAAGATAAATAAATGCTTTAAGAAAGGTTTCGTAATTGATATTATATCAAATACAACTCGTGAGCTTATAAAATATACACTTTAAACGAACAAAACTCATGCTAAAATATTTTAAATGTTGGCAAAATTGCGCTCTGTTGCCGCGTTCAAAATGGTGTAGTATTGTAGTCAAATAAAAAGAAGAATGTTAGAAAAAGTTCGTTTGACATTTTTTAGATTATAATACTATTTTAAATGCTTGGCAACATAGTCCCGTTCTAACAGCTGTGACGTGCAACCAGATTTATACTGGACAAGGTATACATTTAGTGTTATAAATCATTTTGTGTTTATAAAAACCGAATAATACGCCTATACGCTCATTTTTGACATTTATATGCAAATATTGCTTTGACAGCATGCTGTAACAATAAACAATGCGTTATACAAGGAGCTTCAAGATGGCCGACTTCCGTCGCAAATTTTTCTTAAAGTTAATATTTGACAGACTCCTTCCTGTTTCTTTTTGTTCTAAGGCTTTTTCTACCTGAATAAAAAATTAAAATATTAATTAGTCAACTATTTGTTTAAGAAAGTTAAAAAAAGAAAGCCCCTAGGGCTAATAAAATCTAGGCTTTAATATTGTTATGTCTTATTACTTCCATATTTGGTCTAGCCTTAACTACTTAATCAACATCAGGTACCTAGCTACAAACAAACAAAATGTAACTTCAATATATCATTCTGACGATGCTAGTTTTTGGCGGAACAGCTGTCATTAAGTTTAAAAAAGCAATTTTTTGAATAAATGGTGGAAGTTTTGTTTAAAAAGTGCGTAGCACCGAAATTAATTTACAGTTAACTTCCTTATATTTTACATACTCGGGGCTTCATGCCTGTTACTTTATATAATACCTTACCTTGTTGTTTGAGGCCCGTAACTTGCCCCTTATAGAGCAATGATCCCTGCAACAGATCTAAATCCAGGCCTTCCTCGTCAATTTTTTTACACGGCACAGCCGAAGCAGCCTTGGCATGATGAAGATTGACCTGCAGAACCTTTTCATAGGGTTGAATGTGCGGAATTCAGATCCTCTTTGTGACCTCTACCTCTTCCATAGAAGTGGTGTCCTCCAGCTCTTTGACTTCAGGCGTTTTGAGGTCCCATGTCTAGTTTTTTTAGCTCCTCAATAGACTTTCGATTCATTGATTATATCCAAATTTACCCCTTTTTTAAAGAGTGTTCAGCCTAATGTTACCCATTCTTAGTCGAGCAAGTATCCTCTCAGCCTCTGCTCGCCTGGTACGTAGGTTAGGTGTGTGAAAACAAACTATTAATTTGACTGCAGGTACAAAGTTATATTGAGTCATCAAAATTAGATATAGGTTAGGTTCCATCTTCTAAACTCAAGATATAACTGTAGATAGAACTAAGTTTTTGTATGTCAGACTTTTTGTTTACATTATTAATAGTTTAATTAATCTGAATCATCTCAAGTTCTTTTAGGGTAGTTACGTTCATGTTCGAGAATGTAAAATTAAGCAGCTTACACAAACTTCCGTCCTCGTCTTAAAATTATAAAGTAATTATTTGATCTATTATTAACATTGGTAAGTTATAAATTTATTATTTTATTTCCAAATCCCAAGCGACTTTTCCAGTGTTTCTTTTTTATTAATCCTTTATTGATATTTTTAGATAAGACTCTATAGTAACTGAGGGCAACAAAATCTTATTGTAACACGATAATTATATCCTATGATGAGTGATGAAGAATGTTGTTGTCCGAAATATTTATAGAATCCTTGCTAGATGCTATAAAGAAAAGAAGGGGAAAATATAAATAATTTTTATTGCTTAGAAAACCCTCAAACTTATTACAAACTAAAATTGAATCAATGTTTATTCACTTTCTAGTAAAGTAAATATTGTTCATCTAATTCCATGAAGTCTAGACCGATTCAAGCAATTATTAACCATACCATTACAGTTTGTCATGAATATAAGATATTTAACTATGCAATAAGGTTGTAACCTTAATAATTGTTACATAAATGGTATCGGTTATTTAAATTATATAATATAAATAATACTCTTTTAGTTTATTCATGATTTATAAGAATAACGTACCTACATAAATTTTGATAAATTCCCAAGATATGGTTGTTTTGAATGTGGGGCAGGACTCGAATAAAAGTTTGTATTAGTTAATTCGATAATTTATTAGTGGTGAAAATAGTTTTGGTATTTATAGGATTGTCTAGCAATGGTAAATCAAATAGATTTGAAACTATGATTTTTAAAATAAAAAAAACGGTACCAAAACTAATAAAAGACACTTTTCACAAAGACTAATACTAATTTTTATTTGTGACGAATTTCTGACTAAGTTTACAAAAACAGATATTTGAAATGGATTGTAGTAACCTTTTTAAACAATTTTTTTAACTATATGTTTCAGTGTTCAGGGAGTAATAAAACAATATAAACAAAATTCTCAGCAATTACTTATATTGTATTTTACATTTTTTTATACATTTCTTCAACTTACCTATATAAAGTATTCCTAAAATAATTTTTTGATGCTTTTTTGCCACTTAAAACCCTGTTTAACCCTTTAAATAAAATTAAACAAGAAATTTTTATAATCTTGAATATATTTAAAAAAAATTTCAAAAGTAAATGAACTTTAATTTTAGCTACCTTTTGCATAACAGTGTTTTTTATAGGTTATCAAACTGCACCATAAACAGTGATAAATATCAATGATATAAGAGTAGGTATTGCTTCTTTTATTGGGTTTATTCTAATAATGTATAAAGTACAACTACTACTACTAGTACTCTGTCGTCCACATCAGCAAGTGAAATATCCTTGGCAAAGCTGTTGTCTTGAAAATACAAAAAAATACTAAATTAGATGCAAAATTAAATTTTTTTATTAATAAATTTGGAAAAATTAAAATTTATTTTTTATTATGCTACCCATTTATCCTTAATTTTAGAATTCCAAATACTGGATCTAAAACTTCCTTATTATTAATTAAAATAACAATTTAGTTGGATTAACAAAATCATATTTAATTTTAAAGAAATTATATTACGAGATTCAAACACTTTTTTTTAAATCAAATAAATATTAGTTTCATATTAAAACTGAACCGATTAATTCAATAGCACAAACTATTGGTTGAAATAAATAGCTTTTTTCTAAGATAACTATGTAATTAAAATCAAAATAAATTTTTATTTTGTGCAAATAAATCATGTTCTTGATTAAAATAAATGGTATACTTGATTAAAGTGATGCGCTGAAGATAATTTTCAAATAAATTTGATCAAAAATTGAAACAAATTAAAAAATGTATTTAAATAATTATTACATTTGTCTTTATAAAATATTTATTCTATTTAAATAAATAATGGGTTTTAAATTTAAGTAAATGGTGTTCTTACTTGAAAAATTACGTTTATTTCGCCATATTAAAATAACATATTCTTTTGTATGAAATAAAATTAATTTGTAACAACTAATTTTTTTTTCTGTACATAAAATATTAAAGCTCATCCAAAAGAATTGTTGTATTGATTGATCTGAAGAAAGCATTTTCTTTAGATTAATACAAACAAAACAGCATACAATTAGCAAAATATAAAATGATGGAAACGATTACAGAAAACCATTTAACGTTGAGAAATTAATCTAAATCTCCAACATTTTTCCACATCCAAAGAATATGGTTATCTTAAATTGATCTTTCTTAACTTATAATCACATCAATCTACAAACAACAAATCAAAATCGAGATATAACAATTTTGATCTCGATGTAAACAACAAAAAAGCATTGTAATGAAACAGGTATTGCACAGAAATTAGATTTCTTACTAATAGATTTAGAACAAACAGTTGTCGGTGTGTACCTATTGATTCAGTGAAAGTCAAAACGAATATGTGTTCGAATTGTATAATGAGACAGACACGCCCTATAACGCCTGAACACATAGGCGATACATAACGAAATTACAGCAAAAAAACTAATGACAAAATTTCAATGTATCATATTTAAAGTCACCAATTTCATCCGTACTAAAAATAAATAATTTCAAAATGTATTAACATTACTTTAAGCTTTGTAGATTACTTTTAGGTAACCGACCCGTTTTTTGGAATCTGGGAGACAAAGAATAGAAATAAATTATTTAAATGACATTAACTTTCTTGTCACCCAGAAATAACTCGAAAATGCAATTTTTTTCATACTGTACGGTAAACTTGTACCTACTCTTAAATTCTCCCAATGTGGTTTGAAATAATAAGTGAATCAACATAAATTAAGCTTTTATTCTAGTTTTTGGAGATTGACATTAATTGTACAACTGCTGTTGCCAGCAATATGTATAAATGGAGTTGTTGATGGATTTACAGTGTTTTCTGTAATCGCAGAGGACGTGGTTAGGTTAGGTTAGGTTAGGTTAGGTTAGGTTAGGTTAGGTTAGGTTAGGTTAGGTTAGGTTAGGTTAGGTTAGGTTAGATTAGGTTAGGTTAGGTTAGGTTAGGGGACGTGTGGCTGTGATGTAGCACTTCAACAAAAGTTTCGCCCCTTTGGATCATTCTTGCAATCTTGTTTTTGCCTCAATCGATTCTTCTATATACTTTTCTTCAACTGAAGAACTCTTCTATTCAGAACTTTAAGGTCAGCTCCAGCATTGGCCAACAGCGTTTATGAGACAGTCCAAATTCTGCAAACATCCAGTTTTCGGTTTCATTGCGGCATATATAGGGCATTCGAACATTATATGTATAAGTGATTCCTTTTCTTTCCTATTACAAACTGTACACAAGTTTTTAGGGTCTATTACATATATGATATTGTTTAATGTAAATTTTAGGCGGTGATTATTGTACATTCGCAATTGAGCAATGATACGGCAGTTTCAAAAGTAAATAATTTTTTGGGCCACGACCATAGATACATACAGGGTAAAATGCCATGAAGTTACAATTCGATGCTAAAGTAATATCTAAATCTCTCAATTTGTTGTAATAAGCCGACAGAATTCTTTTCCGATTTAGTCGAAAACTGTTGGGAGTAAGAGTGTTCCAAATGTCTTCGCGCCCGATAAATTGAAATAATTCCCTAACTTGGGATACCCAGTTATATTGTCTATTTATGAAATCAATTTTGCGGAGTTGCTCATTGAAACAAAGTTTGGGGTACCGATTTTCGTCCATACATATAATTTTGTACAACCAATTTAGGGTTGTTTTAAACATGTTGTTGTCATATTTAACTCTTCCAGTATCCAACCTTACTATGCAATCAGGAGTGTTGATAGGCACCAACAGAATTCTTTTTAAAAAATAAAATTGAACTTTTTCCATTGTAGCTGCGTATCTTAAACCCCATACTGGTATACAATTCGACAAAACGCTGAGTGCAAGAGATTCAAATATCTGAATTCGAGGATACCAAGCATCTATTTTCATTTTCGACATAATGGGTATAATCGCTCCTACAGCTTGTTTACCCTTATCGGTAGCAGAGACTGCCATTTCATGGAACAGGCCTGACGATGTGAAGGTAACACCCAAATATCTATATTTATTAACAGTCTCTAGTGATTTTCCATTAAAATAAAAAGGAAACTTGTTTTTCTGAAAGCCGCCTCTGGATAAAGACAATTTTAGTTTTTTCAGTGTCATTTAGGGACGTATATCTTTCCAAACCCTTAAGCTTTCTTACAACATCCATCTCAGAATGGGCAAGAATAACCATATCGTCCGCATAAAGTAGTATGAGCGCATCATGTATACTATCAATATTCACACCCTGAGAACCCTGACTATAGAAAAAGTCTTCAATATCTGACACAAATAAAGAAAATATTAAAGGGCTCAGTGATTCGCCTTGCAGTACTCCGGAGGTTATGTTGAAAGGCCTTTTTAGTCCATCCGCTGATTTAATTCTAACTGGCGCATTAGAGTATAAGTGAATTAATACGTTTAAAAATTTTGCAGGTACTCCTAACCCGTATAATAATAAAAGATAATAAACTAAAACTCTGCATACGTTTAAAAATTTTGCAGGTACTCCTAACCCGTATAATAATAAAAGATAATAAACTAAAACTCTGCATACGTCTTTATTTTGATGGTATAAAACTTACCTCAAAAGTCTCATATAATCACGTGTTAGCGATATTAAAGGTCAAAAGTCAAAAGTTCCCTTACACATTTAAGGTGGTTAGAAAAATTGTAGAACGGAAAATTCTCTTCAACTTTTGTCTCAAGTACTTTTTTGTACGTTCCACCCTTCTAGGGGTGGAAGATGTGATACAAACTTCCAGCATCTACGTATTATTACTTTTTTAGTGCCCACAAATATAAACTCTTTTATTTTAATTACAAATCCCATATGGTACTGTCACTGTTTGCTATCCACTGCTACATTATATTGACCAGTATCATAAATAATCATAGTCTACTTATCTTTTTGAACACAGTCTATCAATTAAATGCGAATTCAATCTCTGCATGTTTTTAATAAAACAAACAAGTTTGATAGCGGTTTAGTTTCGAAAAGCCATTTATATTTTTGATCTACTTACTTGATCTACTGTCTTAATTGCAATTAAAATTCGTTTAACAGCAGCAAATATTTGTTATTTGGAGATGGATATGAAGATGAGTACTCTATACAGCCGACTTCGTTTAATAAGATTAATTTTACTGTAAGACATCAATAAACTTTTATTTTTTTTCTCTGTATTCTAAAAAAAATAAACTTTCACAAAGTAGAGATTAATACAAAAAATTTCTTTGAATTGGTTAAAAACACAAAGAAATCTTAAAATATAGGTAAAGTATTTAACCTAAACATACGTAGTTTGATTTTTAATTAATTATTAATAGAGCATATTTCTTTAATAGAAAAAAATTGTTGAATGCTTAAAAATAATAATAATAATAATAATAATAAGTACAATATTCATTAAAAAAATAAACTTAAATATTTAGTAATTACACGTCTAACTGAACCCAGTGGATATTTTTTAAATTTCAGAAAATTGCGTACAAAAATAATATTTTAAACATACGTTTCATGCTATCAGTAAACTTTGTTTAGAGCAAATGGTTTTTGTCGTTTTTTTTTTCTTTTTATACGCTGTTATCTCTTTAACCGGAATTGTAGGTATTTCAAAATACTAAAATTTTAGTCACGTAGAAGTGCTTGCAGTGACTTTAACATTGTTACTGTAGTGCATAAATCTGTTTTCCTGAAAAAAACAATGGCGCTACGGCGATTAGAAACAGTGCAACTCGATCAATTAGTACGTTGGATACACGAAGGCTTAAGTGAAGAAGTGGCTACACGGCTAAATGTGTTGTCAGTCGTGCATGGAAACGATATTTGGAGGAAGACGAGAATGAGCTACAAATCCTGCTCAAGACCGCTTTATAGCTGTAACTGCAAGAAGAAACCCAACATTTACTACTTCGAGAATTAGCAGTTTCTTTAGGCCGGAAGAGTATGTAACATGTCTATCGCCATGCTTCCTTTCCTTAGTTTACCGAACCCTAAAATCAACCCTGACCCACTGTATATTAGACACAACCTTATCATCGTTACCAAACCCACCCCTACAATAGAACGTACCCGAAACAAAACCCTTACCAACACGAACGCAACCGGAAACCACTGTCAACACAGTTATAAATTAGGGCAAACACTTCGTTTCATTCCTTTCTTCCAACGCAACCTTAGTGGCAAGTTATTTGCAGAATTTAGACAATCCATTTCTCTGGTTGTGTCACAGAAGATATATTTTTATAACATTTCCGTTTACATCTCCTGTGGCAATTTACAATTTTTTATTAATAAACAAATATTCTTTAAGAACAGTTTGATTTATATACCCATGGACTATAAGTCTTAAGATTGCAGCATGTTCGGTTGACATTAACTATAGTTTCTTTTTGCTTTCAAATTCAGATTAAATACAAGGTGTTTCTATCTTTTTCACCTTAGTTTCTTTGTGTAATTTCTGTTGTTTATTCGTAACGTATAAAAATATAGTGGCGCCCTTAACCCTTATATACCACCAATGCTTTCTATAGTAAGCATTTACTTGGAGACGAACCACTCCTTGAGAGAGTCTCATAGCCGGGATCTCTTTTGGGAACTATTAATGTTACAAGTGATATCTAGTCAAACTGTTAAAAGCAACTGGTTGCATGTATGTAATTTAAGAGCCAGAAGGCGTAGATGAGTACAGATTTCGGCTGAATCTGTGTGATGGTCGAATATTGGTGTGGAGAGAAAAAGGACAGTGGGGTGGGCCCACATGAAAATACTTTATCACCTGCGCAGTAAATGATTTAACATTTTTCAATTTTTTCTGTTTTACAGTGTATATGTATGTATGTAAAACTATAATCTTGTCATTAATTTCTATGATTTCAAAGAAAATCCGAAAGACTGGATGCAAAATAAATATACGAGTATTTGTAGTAAAAATTTTGTAAATAAAACAAAATTAAAGCATCTTTTACGTCTATCTACATTCATCATTATTGTTATAAATAAATAAACCAATTTCCCAGTTTACTACAATCCCACTATGTTCACCAAAAAAACACCAGAAAGTGCTTACTTCTACAGCCCTATTTCAAGCACTATCCCTATATTAGATCTCACACCATATTTGGCAATGCAACATATCCTTATAGTTGGTTTAAAACCTAATGTAGAAAACCGGGCGGCATGGTACTTCCTCTGGAAAGAGGCGGTGCAAAAAACTATTTTTCGGCAGGCGAAGAAAAACAGTGTTGCACCCAGGTTTGAATACAACAAACCCTACACTATATCAACGGTAGACATTTGGTATGTATAATCAAATATTTTAAAATAGCTGGTAAAAAGGATGAATTCCTAGCTAAATAGAGAGCTTGATCCACAAGGGCAAAAGAAAACAAAGGAACCCACGCTCTGCAACTTATTAAAGGTGGTTGAAGTGGCTAGAAGTATGAAACCGAAAATATTATTAAAGAAGAACTTCCCCAGAAGCGGTCAAAATCATAGCATTTGGAAGCATGTCTTTAAAGATTTCCCGAAGATCTGGATGAGAAAAATGGAAAGTACAGGCCTATCTGCCAGTAAAATTTACGAATGGCCTATCAGGAAGCGCCTCGAGGAAGAGGTAGAAGCTAAGGGAGGACTGGCAGATGACCAATATGGCTTCTGGAAGGGGCGGGGCACTACCCAGGTGGTAAAGGAAGCATACAGACCGAGGGATCAAAGAGCCGAATAAAAAATGGGTTACATGAATCACCATTGACCTTAAAAATGCATTTAATTTCTTAAGATGGACGTGACAATGTATTAAATGAAAATGAGATGGGTATCCCCTCAGACTAATAAGTAAACATGCCACAACAACATAATAATATACAGTTTGTAGTCAATAGCAATGAATCTATAATTGAGAGAGATGGAAAATAAAATTCGCATCTAGAGGTGAAGGTAAACACAGCCTTACAGTGGTGTGTAATTGGTTAGAGTATCACCGTAATATATAAATGTCAGTTAAATAATTCACTAAAAAAGAGGGCCCCACAACAACTTTCTGAAAATCACAGGAAGGTGATGGATTTAACAAAGACAGCAATGACTAAATGTCACACTCCAATTTTCTTTTTAGAATATAATAGGACGTAACAGAAACAGAATTTTTAAAGAAGCTTCTAGCTAAAAAAAACAAGAACACGATCAAAAGACTCAAACTAGTGATATAGATCCTAACCCGTCCCTGGAGTGGATACTATAGAACATACCGCATTGAAGTTGTTACATTATTGTTACTGTTAATTTCTTTAAATTACCAACTGCAGCCTGCTTCATTTTAAAAACAGAAAAAACGAGTACCCACATCGATTATTGTACTTCATGATTTCGACATTTATTTTCAATAAAATTAACTATAAAGTGATTAGATCTCGCATATATTGATTCATCAAAATACGTGGGTGAATATTTAAAATAGAAGTAGGTAGAATCAGAAATTATCCTAACCTTGTACCACTTTAAAACATGCTGAGTAAAGATAGGAACATTGTAGCTAATTATACTGATTGTAGGATAGAAAAATATTATAGAATTTTAAAAAGAAGAGTTTTAAGATAAATTAGATAAATTCAATTTGAACATCGTTTAAGTAATTTTTATTAGAGTTACAATTTAGAAAAATATACTATTTATCATAAATAATGATACAATCAAAAGCAATTAAGCAATTTTATTGAAATTAAGCATACATGTTTAGCGAATGAAATATTACAAATTAAAAACATTTCGGTATTATATCAAACCTTAAAACCTTTCTTCTCTTAATAATGTGTGGGACCGCCTCTGGAACTTAAACAGACATATAGACGTCTTGAAATGGTCTATGTTCTCTTCACGAATAGCATCCCAGGCCGCTTGCACTCGATGCCTTAACTCAGCTAGTGTGCGTGAGGGTTAGGTAGTGTGCTTAGCCTTCTGCCTATCATGTCCTAGACATGTTCTATAGGGGAAAGGTCGGAAGATCTGAGAGACCATGGAAGAAGGTTGATATCGAAAACCTCTAAAAAATCCATCGTCACTCGAGCTATATGAAGACGTGCATTATCTTGTTGAAAAAGACCATTGGGAACATTCCGAAGATATAACAAAACTACGGGTTCTACTACTTCCTGTAGCGGGGTGGAGTCATAGATCCATTTATAAAAACTAGGGGAGACCTGCGACCTATACTAATTGCCCCTCACACCACAACTCATACTGTTCTTGCTAAGTGATGTTCAATAGAATGAGCCAAATTTCGTCTTTGTCCAAACATCCTTCTAACTAAGAATAATAAAAAAGGGTTAGTACAATAAATTTAGTCCTTCTAACTCTTTGTCCATCATCGTGCATCCCAACACAACCTAGATTCATCTGGGAAGATTACCGAATAGCATTCTTGGTTCCAATTAGCACTTTGGCGGCACTATTCAAGTCTGCCTTATGCTCACGGGTCAATCGAAGCGAGATGGGGAGGCGGTAAGAATGTAGCCCAAAAGCCCTTATTCTTTGATAAACAGACAACATACAGCTACATCTATCAGATACGGTCCTTATTGATTCGAAACGATTTCTAAAGGCCAGAATTCTAGAACTATTCTCTACACAACAATACAGTATACAAACCTCGTTTAAAATGTCAGTTTATCTTCAGACATGAAAATATAGCTTTACGTAGTCCCACAAAACGGCCTCTTTCCAACTGGGTAAAATTTGCATGCCTTTGTACGAGGGTTGCCATTTATATTTCGGGATTTGGCAACCCTGATGTTGCAATCTGCCAACTGACAGCTCTATCGTAAAGTTGGATGTTTTTGAGGTTATACGTACTCAGAACGTTTTGACATACGAGCGCTTGTGTTGATAACAGTAACTCAAAAGATTCATCTCGGCCCAAAAATGGAATTAAATCGTGAACGATTATTCGATTATTTTTTACAACTTTCGACGTGGATTAACTCAGCAACAGTGCATGGATGACCTTAATTTCGTGCAGGTCATCTAACATCAGTTGTTGTTCCGAAAACCATTGAAGGCCTATTTATAAACTTGCAGTTGCCGTTCCCGTTGAAAGTTAAAAAGTTGCTTTCTCATTTGCATATTTATATTCACCGTTGCCGTTACCGTTCGCCGCTGAGCTTGACGTTCCCTGACGTTCAGACATAACGAAGTTTTAACTTTTGCAGTTCGACGTTCGCGTTTTAACCAATCAAAACCCAGGAAGATGTATTATTTATTCACCTTTGTCTGTGAATGTGCGTGTATTATATATCTTTGTTTAATTTAACTTATAGCAATTGTAGAAGTATTCCCAGATGTCCTAAATAGATTTCGTCATCCATTATATCAACAAGTTACTAACATTATAGTAACAAAAATCCTTAATAAAACTTCACGAAAATTTAAACTTCATAATAAAAACAATAAACAAAAATCGCTCAACTCCCTTTTTTTTCGAAGTATTGGCCAAACTTCAGTCATCATCAAACATCTAGTTTATAAATTGACACTACGAACGGCAACTGCAACGTCAAACAGCAACGGGAGAGGTAACGGCAACTGCAACTGCAAGTTTATAAATAGACCTTAATGCTGTGCGCGAACTGATCGTCATGTGACCTATCGTGAGATTGAGACAACCTTAGACATTAGCGGGACTAGCATACATTCAATATTGCATAAATATTTGACGGTTAAAAACATTTGTTCGCGTTGGATCCCACACAATTTGTCAATCGCTCAAAAAAAGGCTCTTGTCGATTGGTCGAAGAAAATGCTCAAAAAATATGATCGCGGTGCTTCGAAACACGTCTATGACATCGTGACAGGTGACGAATCGTGGATATACGCGTATGAGCCCGAAAGTAAACAGCAGTCGACTGTATGGCTGTTTCAAGATAATCCCAATACCACGAATATGTATTCGTGCCCAATACAATAAAAGTTGTTCGCGCACGAAGCACTTCCAAGCAAATGGTCGCCTGTTCTTGACTTCTTTTTATTCCCGTACGTAAAAAATAAACTGAGAGGTCAACGTTTTTCGACACCTGAAAAAGCGGTTGCTGCATTCAGACTGCATTTGGAGATACCTCAATCAGAGTGGCAAAAGTGCTTCGACAATTGGTTCAAACGCATGCAAAATTGTATAGATCTTCATATGGAATATTTTGAAAAACAATAAAGTGATTTTTGATGATTAATATTTGTTTTTGTTCTCTAATCCCGAAATATAAAAGGCAACCCTCGTACCGGTGGCGTTTTAAAATGTTTAACTAAGGTCCGTATTCATAGTATTTACTTAAGTTGTCCTCAATCCTTAAGTTTACCTTAAGTACAGTTCTCATTTTATAGTTAACGAAGGAAGACTTTAACAATCCTTAAGTGTAAGGAACCCTAAAAGGTGACTTTGGCATTCCTTAGCAACATTGATACGTGACAGTGTTTATTTTATTATAGATTACAAATATTTTAATGGGTACATTCAGGAGGTCCCAGCGGCTAGACTTAGGCACTCAGCATGTTGTGGCCGCTGTTAATTAGCGCCTTCGTTTCGGCTGAATGCATGGCTCACTTACAGCGGAACGAAAGTCAATTGTTCTTTTGGTGTTTATATGTCTGTGGTGTTTATGTACAGAACTACAATAAAAAATAAATAAAAAACTTTAAAAAAAGATGTAATCATGCAACCAATATTAATATCAGTAAGACTAGAAGTGTACTTGTGAATAGAATTCATATTCATATCGTATTCATCTTGATAATTATTAACCTCGGTTCCTTAGAACAAAAAGAAACAGGAAGGATTCTGTCATATATTAACTTTAAAGAAAATTTGCTACGGAAGTCGGCCATCTTGAATCTCCTTGTATGACGCATTGTTTATGTTTACAGTATGCTGTCAAAGCAATATTTGCATATAAATGTCAAAAATGAGCGCATAGGCGTATCATTCGGTTCTTATAAATACCAAATTATTTAGAACACTAATTGTATTCACACACTTGATTGGTTGAAATTTGTTAAAAATAAAAACCCTGATATCATTTTTATTTTTTTTTCGGTACGTCAATGGAAACGGAAATTAAAATTGACAATTGGCCGCCATATGCAAGCTCCTTTCTGGACTCAAGGTCATTTTGCATATACTCCTTCCTGTATCTTTTTGTTCTAAGCTCGGTTCTAACATGGAGAAAAGAGACAACCAACTCACATCCCAACAATCAACACAAACATACGTAACCCAATTTCGAAATGTAATTAACGTCAAAATCACGATACGCTTTTTACAAAGCGAAGAATTTCTACACTGAGCAAAACATTCAGCCGCTGTTGAATAGATTTCAAGCAGCGCTACATTCAGATAGACTTCTTTCTAAGCGATCTCAGCTGCTGGGACCTCCTGGGGCCCGATCCTGGAAAATGTCACTAGTGACAATGACAAAAAATGTCGCTAGTCGTCAAACGTCAAATAAAAAAGTCGACCGCAGACACAAAATTGCTATTCTTGAAAAGGTGAGAATATTTAGTAACTTTTTCTATTTATGGTTGGTACTCCCGTTGAAACCGTTCTACCCGTTCTTCGTTTCAATAGTCAGGGCTGACCAGGGTTGCCAACCGTCCCGATTTAGCCGGGACAGTCCCGTATTTTTAAGAAAAGTCCCGCGTCCCGTAGCAAATACGAACGGGACATAAATATGAATCTTTGGCTTTGAATTAAAACTGTTTAATATTTGTATTATTTTTTATATGACTGCTTATCAAGCTTTATTAAAAAAACTAGGTATTAAAAAAAATTAAACGTATTATCACAAATTTTATAACCTAGATTGCCTTAAAATTTAAAATTCACGAAATGTTCAAAAATTTTCCGGAGGGTGGGGATCCCCGTACCATCCGGTCCCGTATTTTTATCAGGAAAAGTTGGCAATCCTGGGGCTGACTGACGAGGGGGTTGGACCATGAACGGGCTAATAAATTTCTAACCGAATTTTTGTCAAGCCGAAATAGTTTTATAAATGAAACATCACTCAAACTGAATGGGTCCACTTCCTTCTTACAACCTCTTCTTCGTCCTCATTTTCTTCTAAATCATTTAACATGTTCAGAAAGATGTTTAAGTCCATTTTTAAAAACAATAGAGCTTGTAAAAACTTTCACCACCACGTAATTAATCGTAACTTTTTGAAGGTTAAAAAAATAAGGTTATCCTTCATGAAAACACCTTTGACAGTAACCTAATGCGCCGAATCGGAAAAAAGTCTCTCGCGACTTTAAAAGTCTCCACTACTTTACGAGAGACATTTAATGTCACTGCAACGTTGCCAGTTTGCAAGCGACATTTTTTGTCATTGTCACTAGTGACATTTTCCAGGATCGGGCCCCTGGGGCCCATTGTCACTAGTGACAATGACAAAAAATGTCGCTTGCAAACTGGCAACGTTGAAGTGACATTAAGGGTGTGTTCGGGGAGCACGCTATTTGCGCCATTTGGCGCTATCTAGTACTATTTCTCGTTTGCGTTATATGGCTCTTGGCGCTACATAGCTCGAAAGCGTGCTCCCCGAACACACCCTAAATGTCTCTCGTAAAGTAGTGGAGTCTGAAGTACCAACCATAAATAGAAAAAGTTACTAAATATTCTCACCTTTTCAAGAATAGCAATTTTGTGTCTGCGGTCGACTTTTTTATTTGACATTTGACGACTAGCGACATTTTTTGTCATTGTCAGTAGTGACATTTTCCAGGATCGGGCCCCTGAATGTACCCAATGACTTTGTCAAGGTCAAGGTGGATGCGGAAAACCCATTCCAATTTTATGAAAAACGTTATTTTAAGAGAAAATATAGGTTTAAAAAAAACTGTAAGAGATGTTTTATTGCCATTTTATTTCTGCACTTCTTAAAACCGTACTAATTTCTTCTTCTTTCAGTTTTTTCTTGAAATCTGTTGAATGATTTACCTAAACCTTTATACAGTAGAGGCAAAATATTGAGAAAAAGAAGAAATAAAATGAGCGTTGCCAGAGACTTTCTTTATTTAAGGATTCCTTCGTGAAGGCAGGCCTAAATGACCTTAAGGCATCCGTATATAAGACATCCTTTAGTAAACCTTCAAGTACTGACTATAATTACAGCCCTAAACCAGCTATCATAAATTAAGCAATTTATAATAAATACAAAATGAATTACAAGATGAATTGCAGATGCACTAAATAGACATTTATGCTGAATTTCAATAGAATAAATTTAGCGCCAATTGGTGTGCAATTTTTTGGCCAAAATGCAGTTTACAGGGCGGACCTTGAATTTTATTTTAAACTTCAAAAAAGGATATTTTTAGTGTTTCTAATTAATTCCCTTAAGGATTAAAGGCGCGGAACCTAACCAAATCTAACCTAACCTAACCAAAACTAAACTAACCAAATCTAACCTAACCAAAACTAACCTAACCAAATCTAACCTAACCAAAACTAACCTAACCAAATCTAACCTAACCAAAACTAACCTAACCAAATCTAACCTAACCAAAACTAACCTAACCAAATCTAACCTAACCAAAACTAACCTAACCAAATCTAACCTAACCAAAACTAACCTAACCAAATCTAACCTAACCAAATCTAACCTAACCAAAACTAACCTAACCAAATCTAACCTAACCATAACTAACCTAACCAAATCTAACCTAACCAAAGCTAACCTAACCAAAACTAACCTAACCAAAAATAACCTAACCAAATCTAACCTAACCAAAACTAACCTAACCAAATCTAACCTAACCAAAACTAACCTAACCGAATCTAACCTGCTGTTTGAGTGAATTTTAAGTTTAAGTTTGGTTAGGTTCCGCGCCTTTAATCCTTAAGGGAATTAATTAGAAACACTAAAAATATCCTTTTTTGAAGTTTAAAATAAAATTCAAGGTCCGCCCTGCAAAGTGCATTTTAGCCCAATTTTTTATGATAAATGGTGTATTTAAATTGTAAAACATAATTTGCCTTTATTATTTTTTTATCCAAAAGTGCTATCCAAGATTTAGCTCATAATAATTTAACTAAATCCACTGATTAAGTCATCCACTAATTACTCAGATCACTACTGCGATCCAACGAATTGTCAAAAATAATTATTTGTCAGTTGCATCCAAATTTTTCGTACAGTCCATTTTTTTTAATAAAAAAATGACGAATAGTATTCCAGAGAAACACTCAGATAAAAAACACGTTCAAGACGATAATTTTGATACGAAAAGCACAATAAGTATTGCGAGTAGAAAAAGCATGAGAAGTACAAAGAGTAATGCAAGCGTACGAAGTATTAGAAGCTCCAAGAGTGCTCTTAGCGTCAGAAGTACAAAAAATGCTAAGGATATATCGTATTGCTGTTGCCCTGACTGCCCGGGAAGAAATTCCACACCACAACAAATACTTCCCCCGAAGCTAAAAAGAGACATTGAATGTAATAATATTAACGAAGTCCTGCCTCCTATTATTCCTAGAACACCAAAGCAAAGTCCAAGGTAAGAAAGAATGAATTAAATCACTTAAAACTTCTTAATTAATACCCAATCACCCTATCTAAAGCATTCACTGTAATTGAAATCCTTTTTATTGAATGTACTTAGTAGTACACAAGTAAAGACTGAAGTTGCTGTACGAGAAGCTTCTCCAACTCCATCCGTGCGGTCTGTGAAATCTGTCAAATCTACTAAGTCAACTAAAACTATTAATGAAAGAAACGAGATTAAGCAACAGCAGCTACCTGAGAAGAACTACGGTAGTATATTGGTCGAGAAACCAATAGAATTGAGAGCCAGTATCTTGATGAATTACTGCGATTGCGTGAAGAAAAACGGGCTTCAAGATCATTGTCCAAGATTTAAATGTAAAAAACCGATTAGTGATTATGCTTGAGGTTTGATATGTACTGATTTTAAGTAAGTATAAACTTCATATTTTAAAGATATATATAAATTAAGTAAACTAGTAAATTTCTTGAAATTATTCGTGTTTACGCAATTTGTTAGATATTGTAACAAAAATTCGAACACGTAGAAAGATTTTTAAAATATTCCCCTTAATATAAACTATAAATAGTTTATAAACTATAAATAGTTTCTCATAGCAGTTTTTATATCCTTCAAAGCATGTTTTTTGAAATCTTTAGCTGCGTTTTCTTCAAAGCATTAACCACACAGTTTATCTTTGATATTCGAGAACAAGAAAAAGTCATTAGCTGCTAGATCAGGATTAGGCGTAGGTTGAGTAATCAATTCTTATGTTTAGACAGTTCAAAAATGCACTTGTTTCATGAAGTATGAGCTGGCATTGCCAAGATGTAGAATGATTGGTCTTTGCCAGTAGTTTTTTGTGGATTTCTCCAAAAACTTCTCTAATACCTTCCTAGTTTGCTTCATTCGCACAGTACCCACATTAGACCAAAAAAATTTTGCATTTTGCATATCGCAACCCTTTACAATGCAATATCTAAGAAGATCCATTCACAGATAATGGACTAGTTTAGTAGGATCATATTAATCAAAATGATAGCAATATATATTTAGGATAAGATACCTACTTACTTATATTGGTATTCATTTTGCAAGTAATTTTTCTGATTTCGTAAAATTTAGCAATAAATAATTAGTAAGTTTTAAACTATAATGAAGTGTGTTTAAAAGTCAACGTTGTCACAGTTTAGCTACGTTCGTTTAAAGAATTCTCAAAGAACTGGCGGCACAAAACACCGTTTTCTGTGACTAAATGATTGTACCAGTTGACAAGATATATGACAGGAGAGAAAATCGTGTTTATCTGTAATAAACAAACAAGACCCCTATTCTTGATGGTGATAGAATAGAACAGTCAATAGAAAGTGGGCGTGGTTCTATTGAAAATGCCAAAACGGTATTCTTGAGATTCGTTCTCTCACTGTACCGATAGAAGGATTGCTCCTCGAGAGAACAATTACTTCTATTGGTTATTTTTGAGGGAACCGCTATAACACCAAGAGAAGGTATTAGGGATTTTTATTTTCGAACAAAAAATAGTATAGAAGTAATTTCTTTCATAAACCAAACACAACCAAACAACAAATTAAACTAACGAAAATGACAGAATATTTTGTTTAGTGTTTTACTCCTTATTTGATAAAGTGTCAATCAGAGAACAAAAATATCGATATGTTTATCTCTTTTTAATGACAACAAATAAGAGAGAGAGATAAGTTTCTCGGTTAATATTAAAGCATATCGACAACATCACAAATTTTCTACCAATCTTATTGAAACACGTCACTTACCACTTATGACGTATGTAACCATTAAATTTAAATTTCAAAAGCCGATTATGGCTAGAAGATTAATTTTATAAAAATTTTATTTGTACAGTTGAACCACTAAAAACCTATTTTATAAGATGCAAATATAAAAAAAATCACTAAACTAGTCCATTGTTATAAACTTTAGAGCCGATTTTAGAGCACTGCCTGATTTCTGAGCCCTGAAGAACATACATAATTGTATTTTAATGTTATTTAATTAAAAATTTTCTTTTTAATATTGTTCTAAATGTAATAATAGTTATTTAGACGAAAAAAAAACGAAGTCAATGTTACAAAATTTTATTTATTAATTGACAGCTACTAGTTTCGGCCTATTTGTAGGCCATCAACAGGCTAAAAATAATTAATCAAAGAATAAACATTATATTATTATTTGTTTAATTATTTTTTAGCCTGATTATAGCCAACAAATATGCTGAAACTAGTAACTGTCAATTAATAAATAAAAATTTGGGACATTGATTTTGGATTTTTCTTCGTCTAACAATCAGTCACATTTGTGTTATGTATGATTTACTTCTTTTTAATAGTTATTTAGATTACAACATCCGACAGCTAACTTTTAGGAGATGTGTTTTTCCTGAAAATGCTTTCGGATCATGTAATATATTATACTTTTTATTCTCCCCATTCTAATGTAATTGTTTTAGTGACAGATGTCAAAAAAATATCTAGTATCAATTTAGTAGGTACATTTTTCTTTTTTAATTCAGTACATTCTGCTGTGTTGCTCTGGCAACGCTGTTGACATTTTTGTGCAACAATTTTGAAGGTTTATAACTTAAAAATGGACTTCTGTTTTAGATTCTTCAAAAAAGATTGTAAAATATTTGTATTTTCCATTCTCCCTTGTATGAAAGTTTAACTTTCTATCATGATGAAAGAAGTGAAAGAGACTGTCTCAAATTTCATAGTATAACCGCTTCTGCGCGTGCGGCGTTGTATAACCGTGCGGCGTTGTCGCTTATTGAGCAACTCATTTCTATGATCTAACCGAATGAAATAATTCAATGATTAAACATTCCGTAAAATAAGTTTTATAATTTAGGAGGTTATCATTCATAAAATATTAATAAGACATAGCATTATGGTCACAATGTATTTGCAAATGTAATCAACAAATACCATAAATGATTCAATAATAATCACAACTTTCTTATCTTAAATGAAGAGTAGGCAACATCACAGCACAACAAATTCCAGTCGGTCATACCAAGATGATACAATCGACCAGAAGTCTATGGGTACTACTTTAAAATGTTCTCCGAAATGTGCTACATCAAAATTTTCCAGTTTTTTTGGTAAACGAGTTTCTCGTCTTGGTCTCTGAATTAGGAAATTCCCAATATTATTGACTGATGTGATGACTCATTCAAATCAGTTTCAGACGATTTTCTCTTACAAGTAACATCGAATGTATCCAATAATATATCAATTTGTTCTTCTTCAGTACTGACAAATCTTGATTTGAGTTGGTTTGCATGGGATCGGATTAATTTACGATCTTCTTCAAGAAACACATTGTACATAACATGTCCGATGCGTTCGATGACTTTACCTGGAACCCACTTAACTTTGTCGAGTGAATGGATTTTTGCAAAAACCAGTTGACCAACATCGAAATATCTTTTCTTCGCTCCATGTTTTTCATTTGAATTAACAATATTCTCCCCTTTTGAATAAGGTACAACTAGATCCATGAGTGATCTTGTTTTTCTTCCAAACATCAATTCTGATGGTGAATAACAGTGGTGTTGTAATATCCGAATATTTGGAAGATTTCAATCCAATTATGAACATGAGACATTTGAATTGATTTTCGTTCAGTTTATTTAATTGAAAAGCTACACAAAGTTTATTTACAATACCAGCATATGTTAAAAAATCGTCGGATTCGACCTTGTTCAACTGTAAACACTTGTAACGAGTACTGAATATAGACGACGGTTTTCCAAAAAGTTTCTTGAGAATCTTTATTGTTTCCTCAAACTGAATATTTCTGGGATGTTTTGGCAAAATGAAGTTAGTGTACCTGTTGGATATTGAATGCTTCAAAGACTGTTTTTAACAACTTAATATTTAACTTATATTACGTAAAAATGCATGAGAAAACATAAATCGTAAACGTCTCTCGAAAACGTCTTTGGTAATACTGATAGCGTTTTCCATTCGTCGCACTCTGGCAGCACTGGGTTTTTAGAGAATTCAAGGTCAGTGCTGTCAGATGCATGCTCTAGGGCAAAACCAGTGGAACAAGAAAATTGAAATTTTTGAATTTTCTGTTTTGTAGAGTGTAAATTTTATTTAACTAGGTGTGGTTAGTCATTTGGTTGTAAACATTAGGTTTGTTCATACAGCAATCAGAAACCTGTCGGTGACATCATGAGTCTGCGCAGTATTTATTTGTCTGTTCTCAGTGATTTCTGACAGTTTTCAAGCAAAAAGTCGGATGTTCGTACATAAAATTCTGACAATCCGAGGACAGTCAAAACTGTTTGCTGATAAATCTCAAGTAAATTGTCCAAGATTTGTTCTGTGACTAACAAATGATTTGTGACGATACCAATCATTGATTGATTTGAATTTTTCTACTTATAACCTTATTCTATGATGGTAGATAGTGTTTAATCAGTCAGTCAGTGTTTAGTTTAGTATCCATCCTCTACAGATTCCGATATTGAAGATATTCTTGAGGAGAGAATACAACCCAAAAATAAAAACTTTATAAATCACAGTGCTACAATATAATGATGAAGAATTTATAGAGCATTTTAGAGTCAGTCCGGCAGTTGCCAATGAATCATCAACACTGTCAGAATACCAAAAGAATACACACAATATTTGTTCTGTGATACCAATTACCGTCTACTTATAATAGATGTTTATACAGGATATTTACAAATTACCGACAGATCAGGGACAAGTCCATGATTAGTTGTCACCAACCTGTTATATCCACAACATGTTGGAAACTTGTTAGGGATTTTCTGTATTAACAAACCTTAATTATTTATCCAGGGTTGTAGTTGTAAACATATTTATAATAATGTATTTATTGAAAATAAAAATTAACAATGAAATTTTCTCCCTCGACTTTGCAAATGATTACGAAACTCACTATCCGCCATTATTGTTTTGCATTACCGTAACCCTTGATCAAATAGCTAGTGCCAAATTATTGCCCTCGGTTCGCCCTTAGCTCGCTCGAAGTTTGAGTGACACATGAATGGAACACAAAAAAATGAAAAAAATTCAACGAATGGAACACAAAACTGGCGCGAGTTCTGCCCCAGTGCGACGAATGGAAAACGCTATGAGATCACTCTGTTCGTGCACTGGGGAGGTGGACATAGGGTTGCCAATGTTAAACAAGGGTTCTTGAGAAACAAAACAGTACCTTTCATGTGCTGAAGTATTGAGATCTCGTAGTAGTCGAACTCTTGCTGCGTCATCCAACTTTTTTCCATCGAGAACAAACAGATTTTCATATCTTTTATACCAAGACTCGAATGTGATATGGTTTTCCGGATCTGGTACAAACTCTACCACGTTTCTGGCTAGTGATTCGATGATGAATTCAGTGTTTTCAGATTTTGATTCTGGTAAAATGTATTTAGATAATCCACTGACTTATATTTCAAAATGACAACTTGTCAAAAATCCCTGTCCAATACATGGTGACTCTAACAGCTAACCCACTCATTACCAATCTTGTTATTGTTAAAAATGCTTGGTTGACATAATTATTAATTCATCATCCTCAAAATATTTACAAACCGAAATAATAAGTAAATTAAATTGAAATATTGAAAAATTCAGTTTTCTATACATTTATCGCAACAAAAACTTGTTCAAACATATAAAAAATTGTTTCTTTATCTTTTCTCATTTTTTTTTAAAATTCTTCCCTAATGTGAAACTCGTATTAACTGTTCTTACAAATTTATATCTTAAATTGTCACCAAAATGATTACAATATTTAGATAGCTAATGTGAAACGAGTGACACGCCCAAACGGTGGCAAAAAAGTCCCATTAGACCCGTTGCTTAAGAATAAAAAGCAATGATTCAATGCCGACCTTGCTACAATTTTACCATGTAGAACACTTTCGAGTCCCAATTACCACCGCAATGTGAATTTTTTCTCCTGAAAATCATACTTGGTAAACGTATTTAAATTTTTTTTGTTCTAATAATACTTGTTTTGCCAACGCCGGATTTTTACGGGGTGACTTGTAGTATAAAAGATCCGTTCGGGATGGTTGAGCAGTAGTACAAGTTTGTTCTCAGTTGCAGCACTGTTCACTGGTACATAATGTTGACCAAGGTAGGGCATACTTTAAATTTTTGTGAAAAATTTTTAGCTTTTTAACCGAAAATTTTAAATTTATATAATTAAGCCTGATTAAACTGCTAAAAATAGTTTCTAAAAAATTAGGCATTCAACAATTACCTTCTTCTTGCTTTCTTTTGTAAATTTATATAAGAGAAAAGTAAATTTTAACAGATAAAGTTTCCCAATTTGAATTTCTAGAATGTGACTATTTTTTATAACTTTTTTTTGTACAACTGTCATTAAAAGTGACATTTTTAATGGTTGTCAAGAGTTGAAAAGGATAATATTTACAAGGAACCATGTTAAAAGCATCTATAACTGGTTTTTTCCGACCAAATAACAATAAACAATAACACAATCATTCAATTTCCAAGGGAGTTTTGTTATAAACAATAATTATATAGTTAAATTCTGTTACAAAAATATCGTATATATGAATTACATTATTATTATTATTTATGAACATTAACATATAGTTATTTATTGTACAAGACGATAAAATTGTACCTTATCTTCGAGAGTGTTTTTATTATGCTCGAGAAGATAATGCGATTTTATTGTCGAGTGCAATACAATATTTTTTTCTACAGCAAGACTTCAGGTTTAGGTGAAAAATAGAATTTCAAAGAAAAATTGTCATTTTGGACACAAAAATCGCAACTGTGTTGCTCCGTTTGTTAATATATATATTTATTAAAATTTCACGGCCAAAGAGTAACTGTAGATTACTTTTTAATTTAACACTGAATTTTCCACCAAATGTAATTCTAAAACTATATGCTAGAACTGTATCTATTTATGAAAATTATTGTAAAAACTATCTTTGAGCTGGGCTAAAATCATTATAAACAATATTTCTAATTATTACCTCTATTGATAGGTACAATTTTCTACTACTCAGAAAGAAAGAAATACTTGCTCAAAAATTATGCTTGTTGAAAAACCAATCTATTACAGTTTATTTATATAATGTCTTTCTTTTATTTAGATAGTAGTATTAATAGCTTTAGTAGCATCGACACAAGCAGGCCTTTTGGCGGCGCCGGCAGCTTATTCCACGGTATCTACGCACGGTTATGCTGCCCCAGCAATCTCTTACGCCGCCCCCGCCTTAACAGCACACTCTTATGCTGCTCCCGCCATATCTACCTACGCTGCTCCTGCCATATCAACGTACGCTGCTCCTGCCATATCAACGTACGCTGCTCCTGCCATATCTACGTACGCTGCTCCTGCCATATCAACGTACGCTGCTCCTGCCGTATCCACATATCACGCACCCGCTATATCGACTTATGCCGCCCCTGCGATCTACAAACAAGCAGCGACTGTGGTCAAGGCAGCTCCAGCCGTCGATTATGTGGTAAGTACTGAAGAAAATATTTAAGAAATGTTCTTCTTAGACTTGTCTGTGTTGTAAAAATAAGGGTGGATTGTTGATTACGATCTCTTGATTGTGTATAATATATTTAAAATGACAGCTTGAAGAATTGTTAGGTTAGGTTAGGTTTGTGGTGAATGGGTCTATAAGGCCCTCTACTTCGATTCACAAGAGTCTATTGTGGCTCATACCTATTCAGATTTCACCAAACAGGTTCAGCTTCGTAACAAAACCGATTAGTTTGTTTGGTAAATGATATTTCAGGTCCGAGAGCCAGAGAGTGACCCTGCCAAAAATCAGATACCTGATTAGAGCTGCGGCGGGGTAGGCACATATAATTTGCTCTGCTTAGATAGAAACGATATGTTTGTATGTATGTTTTCTTCGATATTGGTCACTGGAAGTCACTATCTACTTTTTAGTTTTTGAACTGTTTTGAAAACGTTCACAGTTTATTATTGTAAGTTATATTCGTTTCTTGTTCGCACATCTCTGATACTGTCTAAATTCTACACTTCCCATATATAATTTAGTAGATTTTATCCATATTTAAAAAGTTGTTAAACCATGTTAAACTAGTTCAAAATTCGTTCCAACCGTTTGATAGAAGATTACCAGAAACTTTACTAATTTCACTCACACATGCGCGTTAAACTATTCAATTACTGGTTGGAATGAAGCTAATGGCCTTTTAAAAGACCTGTTAGACAACGTAGGTAGTGCCTGCTATAATCTAACATATGGAGACAATCTTCGAAGGATGTATTAAAGCCTTTGAATGAACTAATCCTGTTAATTTATACCAGAAGTCTAATGCTCTTGCTACCATCTAGGTGTTTTGTGTTTGTTTGGCAAAACCGATGCCAATTGTAGGTTCATTTCTAGAATAATCAAATAATACAAAGTAACAAAATGAAAAAGTTAAACGATAAATTTTACATTTTAGTATCTTCTATTGCCATCTCTGGCTCTAATAATATCTGTCATTCTCCGTGGAAGGCTTCTTATCAGGTCATTTACGTAATCCGAATCCAAATTTTCCCATTTTTCTATTAAAACATTTTCCAGCTCATCAAGGTTGTCTGGAGCGATATAACGAGTTCTTATGCGTCTGTCCAGGTCATCCCAAACATGTTCAATTGGGTTTAGGTCTGGACTAACTGCTGGTCAATCTAAAACTTGGACACCAACCTCTTGAAGGTAGTCCATTGTTATTCTGGCAACGTGCGGGCGAGCGTTATCGTGCATTAGAATAAAATTCTCTCCAATGATTGGAAATAGCACTACATTTTCCTCAAGAACCTCCCTTATATACCGATCAGGGCCGGTATTCTCAGGTCCTCGCTTGGAGCGATATCGATGTCGTTGAATGCGAGGGGAGTGAAATTCACTGCCAAATCGATTCTTATGCCCTCTCCTCGCATGGATCGCTCCTGTCAAAGAGGAGTGCTTTATTTCACTCGCTTTCATGTGTACCAGTTGCTCGTGTCATAAATTTGCGAGCGGAGGGATACATGAGAATCTAGAAAAGCCATATCGCTGCCAATCAAATCACTCCCTTTTGTGATCGCTCGCTGTGAGAGGAGTGAGTTGAGAATACCGGCCCAGATGTCAGTGATCCCCTACGAAACACAATTAACTCCGTCTGACCTTCAAAAGAGATGCCTTCCCATACCATAATGGAACCACCTCCATAACTTCTGACTGCTCTTATGTTACACATTGTTTATTTATTTATTATTTATGTATTCCACTTAATATGTTACATGCTGTCATGAATTTTAATGATCAAATCAATTTAAATAGAGTAGATGTATTAGAAGAAGCCGAGATATTATTTAATAGACCGCATAGACGATATACGCCTTGGCTTAACCCGTTCGAAGATATGGGGGATACAGACTTTAAAAAAACAAAAAAAAAAGATTTGGTAAACAATTAAGTTGAAACACTAACACCCCATATGGTAGCCCCAACTCGAATATCTTCACTAAACATTAAGAGGACGGTATTATTTTAGAAGTTATTAAATTACATTGCTACGTAGAAACAAGTGATTTATACTTATATAATTACTTATCATTTTTAAACTACCTTAATACCCAAGACTGAAGACAATCCACCTCTTAAAATAACCGCTATGTTATTTAATTTCCAAACAAATAAAATTAGAGGTTATATTTTTGATATTTACTGTGTTGCCACGTTCAAAACTTTGCAATAGGAAAAAGCGATCGGTGGGAAGTCGAAAATACAACATTTATAATTCATCCGATGCGGTTAGTCGTGTACGATGACCGTCGATTGATTTCGAAAATCGCAGCCCTGGTTAACAATGGAGCAGTAACAGACATTCTGGGTCTTATTCCAAAATTCCATAATCTGTTTCTAACCGTACTGACAGATATTCTAACATTACGGACTCCAGAGAGAACAATTTGCAGTTGCCTGGCTGTAACATGAGTTCGCAAAGTCTGAATTCTTAAATAACGGCCATCTGTAGGATTAGTACACCTGGAAAGTCCTGGAACTGGTCTTCTATTATAACTTCCAGTTTCTCTAGAAACGCTGGATTGGTTGATTTCCATGACTTCAGCAACATATTGCTGAGATCGTCCATCTTCAACTAAAGCCACGATTTGAGCAGCTCGTTCTGGGGTTAAATTACTCATTTTTACTCAAAATGTTTCCAGACACTTCCAAATGAAAAATTAAACAAACGTACCGCACACAAGAAATTTTAAAATTTAAATAATACAAATAGGACTTATCAAAATTTATTCAATTTTTGTTTTTCAACCAAAAGGCGATTTAAACTGTGGATATTTTAGGCTTTTATATATCTAAAGGATACCATACACCCATATTAAAATATTCTGAAAAATTTGACATTTTAACACCATAATTCAATTTTTAAAACTATGCCATACTTTTTGTGATTAGTACATCATATAAGCAAGTAAGGGGATACAATATATCTGACAGAACACAGTGATACAACTTCCTTTCTAGTGCATATATACACTATAAATATAATATATAAAGTTGAATCAATGTTTTTTAAAGTTTTATCATTTTTAGGCCTACCCCAAATATCAATTCAACTATGGAGTACAAGATGGACACACGGGAGATCAAAAAAGTCAATCTGAAGTACGTGATGGTGACGTAGTCAAAGGACAATACTCTTTAGTCGAACCAGACGGTACAGTACGTACAGTACAATATACTGCTGATGATCATAATGGTTTCAACGCTGTAGTAACTAGATCTGGACATGCTGCCCATCCAAATACTCCGGTAGTAGCACAAAAAGTTATCGCCACAGGTGGATACTATGGTAAGTAAGCAATGTTTTTCTCCCAACCCAACCTAACCTAACCTAAACTAACCTAACCTAATCATAACTTTTTTAACTGATGATTATTGATCTGTTAATTTGTATTTGTCTCTTTTATAAAATTCTTGTTTTTAGGTCATGGTTTGGGTTACGGAGGTCTCATCAAAGGTTAAATAACTACACCCTGCATCGTACTGTATCCTAGGGAACTGGAGCTTCATGACTGCCATATTTTTTTAGCTTGTTCCTCATGTGTTGCACTAAGCAATTGATTGCCTTATATTAATGCAACTCTTTGCTTAGTGTAACGTTACACAAATTCCATGTAATGTTCCGGAAGAATCAGATCTATTATTGTACCTTTATTTATTTATATTTATTCTGATTTTTTCGGATGACCGCTACGCCAACTGACTAATGGTATTTTTTTATGTTGTTCGTCTTCTGCGCTTCTAGTATATTTGTTATGTATATATAATCTAGTAGAGTTTGTAATTTTATATTATAAATATATAATATACATCATAATCTGAGTTTAGTTTCACTGGGTTTAAATTTTTTTGGTGAATTATATTTGAAGGTAGAGTTTGAGTCAGTTGATAAATGATTTATTAAAACGTCGAAGAAACTGGAGACAAATATAATTGGTAATATATTACTTAAAATTTTAATGAAATTGCAAAAATGTCTCTGAAAAAATATTCCCTTCTTAAACTTAAAGATAAAAAATTTGATCTTGAATTATTACAAATTTTTGTACTTTTGCAATGCTGAAACTTAGTATAACCTCAATTAAGTGACTCTAAATATTAAATTCAAAATAAATTTATTTACTTTGTATATAGAAAATAGTTACAAGAGTCTTCCTGTACGAGACAAAACTCAATCTATGTTAAAATTGTACGACGGCATGCATATATACTTAGTGAAAGTGCACAAGACATATTATCATCTGATTACTGCCCCGAATGGTATGATAATATCGATATCCAACATTCACCATTCCAAAATATAAATTAAGTCAAGTGTTGTACCAACTTAACCACAACCAGATTTAATAAATTCAATTTAAAGGCATAAAAGTACATAATTACAAGGATATTGCAAAAACCACTTGCAACATTGGAAATTCATTAATATTGATGGATTTAATATCGATACAAGTATCAATTGACCGATTATAGTTTTGATGAATCATTCATCATATATTAAACAAGTCCACGCGCCATAGACATCTAAAATATGAAGTAAACTTAATTACCTTGATATTGATACATTATTTTGTTTTAAATCTAGTAAACTAAGGTGTTGGCTGTTTAAAATGGCGATCGTTTTTCATATTTGGACCAAGGTATTAGTTAAAGTGTATAATTAAACCTAATTTAGTAGTAACCCATGAGATTTGCTCAAATTGTGGCTATATCTTGTTGGTGAAAAGTACCAATTAAGATAAAAAAATTTAAATTAGATTTGTAGTGTTAACAGAAAAGTTAACAACTATAACTGCGCATGCGATCCCGATTCTCGTGCTTTATAGTTGGTTTGTTCCAACACAAAATAAAACCGTTTTAAAATTCGTTTAAAAATAAGCAGGTGTATAAAATGCTGCTATATAAGTTCATTTTTTTTCTTTTTTTATACTCACACTTGTAATTTTGTACTTTTACTACTAAAGTTTTTGTGTAAAAAATATATAGTTAAAGCCAAATAAAGTTGTGTGCACGTGAAAAATAACCCGATTAATAAAAAAACTTTTGTAACAAAATAATGTATATACAATATATCTTTTTTGGATTTAGACGACCCTCATTGTAAAATCTTGTGTTAAAATATTCATGAAGAGACCGCCAATTAATGACATAATATTAGTCACTGCCAGAAATATTGTCATGTTGCCGCATCGTTTGTTGAGTTTTTAAACAGTGTTCTGTGACTTTTGTACTCGTCGTGTCATCAAATTTGAGGTTATCTTGTGAAAAACGTTTTTAATACAAACTGTTTTCTTCAAAACAACAAAGCATTTTATTTTTTGGTCAAAATCCCAAGGTCAAAATCCCAAATAGCTAAATAGTCGTTGCAAAGAACTTGGCTTCATTTGTTAACTATAATCCGTCTAGAAAGTATCCGGAATTTTTTATTTTTCCTAATTTTAATATATTTTATTTTCGTAACATTCTAAGACAAAAGTAATGAGTCAAGTAGATTGTGCCAATAGTAGGCTATGGATAAAATCGCATGACAGTATCAATCAAATATTGTTGATTGTAAACAGACGTGAGTTTTGTAAAATAATGTCGCAAGTAGAAAAAAGAAAAATGGTGGAATATTTGTATAGAAAGGGTGTTCGAAACGTTAAAAAACTAGTGCAATTGACTGAACTCGGAAAAAGTGTAGTTTATGAGACACTTAAGAGGATAAAAACTGGTACTGATATAAGACAGATCAGTTTCGGGAAGACCTCGTAAGATTTGCGGAAACAATTTAAACGCTTTAGTGAATTTAGGACGACAAAATCCGCGCCTAGGGTTTCAAAAACTGGCCAGCAGATTTAAAAATCAACGAAGAATAAATGTGTGTCCAGAAACTGTTCGCATGGCAATGAAAAGACAAGGCTACATATCAAGGAAACCAAAAAAGATCCCTGCAATAACACCTCTGCAAAAGCAACGAAAAATGGAGTTTTGTCAACGTTTTCAAGGAGATAATTTCAGCAATATTTTTTATATCTGACGAAAATCGTTTCCAGATTGTTGCAAACCATCTTAAAATCCTGTCAAGAGAAAATGTTACCGTTCAAATTTCCAAATTTCCCACTAAAATAATGGTTTGGGGATCAATATCTTAACGTGGTGCTACGCCTCTATGTATAGTGCAAAGTATTGTGATATTTTAAATGGTTTTCTTCTTGAAACAGCTCATGCTTTATATCCAGAGGGGTTGCGTTTTCAGCAGGATAATGCTAGATGCCATACTTCTGCCTTAACTCAAGCTTGGATGCAAGAACACCAACTGATAACAATTCCATGGCCAGCAGCTTCAACAGATTTTAGTCCCATTGAAAACATATGAGGATTAATGAATATTGAAGTGAAACGAGCAGCCCCACGAAATAAAGAAGGTTTGAATCGTTCGGTTTTACAGGCCTGAAACACCATCACCGAGCAGTATGGCAGTGACCTAGTTTCTGGTGCACCTGGACGTTTACTTAAGTGTTTAGAATTAAATGGAGGTTGTATAAGTAAATAAGATGAATTGTTTGTGGTTATTTTATAATTTAAATAATAAAAATATATACTGCAAAATTGTAATTGTGCATTCTTTTTTCCGGATACTTTCTAGACGGACTATATTTTAAAGAAGAAAGAAAGAATAATGGACTTAAACGCTGTGCAAGAGGTAATATGCAAATAAAATATCATTACTTTGCTTTACAAAAATTTGTATCATTTTAGCGTGAGCTGCTGCTTTAAAAATCAGTGTAAGAACAGTAAGCAGTATATGTCAAACGCGGAAAAAAGGTGAACAGTTCGAGACCAAAGAAAAAGCGTTGCACTCATAAACAAGTAACAAATACAACAACTTTAAATAAAATCTCTATTCGTGATACCATTTACAATATGTACCAGCGAAATAAGTATGATTATAACAAATATATATTTAAGATAATATATTTCTGTATGCTTTTAGAACAGCACGTAACGGTTCAATCATTGTGGTCCAAATTGAAAGATAATCCACGACAAGGACTTATGGAATTGCCTTACGTTGTTTTTAAAAAAGTACAATTCTTGAAAAGTTATAAAGAAGAGAAGGATGTCTTAAATATTTAAAAATGGCATCATTGGCCATTCTTGGCTAAATGAAAATATAAACCTCTAAAACGGGTGGCAAAAGGTTTGTTGTATTAACATTGATTGTTATATGAACATTTAAATAATTATTATTGCAGATATAATATGAAAATAAAAACGGATTTATAGAGGGTGCTAAAGCAATATATTGTTCAAAAACTCACCTTAGTGATTATCATGGGAAAATGAACCAGGCGAATTTCTTGAAATGGTTTGAATATCAGTTGCTGCAAAACTTAGAGAATCCTTCTCTAAATTTACTTGATAATGCAACTTATCACACTAGGTATGGTATTGCATAAAACCCCAAATACAGCATGGTCAAAAAGTGCTATTAAGGAGAGGTTGACAGAAAAAAATATTTCCTCTTTCCATATCATGTTCAAAACAGAACTGTTGCACATCGTTTCTCAGTAAATATACAAAAATAGTCTTACATAATGTCATTTATTTTAAACATATTTTTTTTTGAAATAAATTACCAACCAAGTATATAAGGTTCGTTCCAACAAGAGTCCGAAACTATCAGAGATTGTTATGAGCATGCGTATGTGCATTTTAGTGTTCCAATAACAATCTGTGACAGTTTGGTGACTGACAGTAAGATGTTATAACGTTACATGCAAACGGTTTGAAAACTGTCATAAGAGTTTGTGAATTTGTTAGGAACTATAAATCAGACGCAAGCGTAAAGGAGATTTGATCATTTGAAACCACGTGTTTGTCCATTTAATTCATTTTTTAACCTTTTTCGTGAGGAGATCTATTTAATATTAATATGAGTTACAGTGGCTCGGATGAAAATATTGGCAACAGCGATTTATTAGACGAAAGTATTCGTGCATTTCACAGTGAAGACGAATCCAGTTATGTTCTCGAGTAAATAATTAAGGAAATTGGTGTTCGCCCAAAAAAATCGGAATGGGAAAATATTTTCAACTTGTTGCACTGTCAGGTGTTAAATGTCAAACTAGTACTACAGCGTTCCAACAGAAGAATTGTGGACTAGTTTCAAATTTCATCAAATGCGCGCATGCGTAGAAACAAATTTGAAAACAATCAGAAACGCATCCCTGATTGTCTGTTGGAACGAACCTATAGTGGACGATATGGCAGAACGTAGTTTTACATCTTCCTCTTTACTATTGTATCTTTAACCCTATTGAATGAATGTGGGGCATAGTAAATAGTTATTTTTGTATCTAGTGCGCGAAATGCTCCACCAAAGTATTTCGCGCAAGAGATGCAAACAAAACTTTTTCTACAAATGCTTAGCTTAATATGAAAAAAAGTATTGAACTGGGTTGAACTGTTTTTCCAAATAAAATGGCATTTGTTGACAATTATTGTTGACAGAAGCAAACATGAACCCTGGGTGGGCGTGTCCTTGTCGCTGTAGTTGTATTTTCACCTCACTTATGCAGCCACTAAAATTGATATTATCGTTAACATTGGCTCGTGATTGGCTGATTGTGATAACCTTGAAATTAGTTGGCATATTTTCCGCGGACCATGTTTGCTTCTGTCGACTGTATTTCAAAGTGACAGTTCTTGATAATTATTTTAATTATTTTGGAGTGAATTATTATTTGCGTCAATTTCGTGCGTGATATTTATAACTGTGAAATAATGGAAATTTAAAGAGTGGTGTGAAGCAAAAAAAGCCAGAAAAGTATCCGAAAATGTGCTGTTGACGTATTTTGCAGAAAAGTCTAAGAAGCTGAAGTCTTTCACGTTATGGGCAATATATCCTATGTTTAAAGCAACACTCAATGTCATGTGGATTTCAAGAAATTTACCAAGTTGGTTCCATATTTGAAAAAATTGTCAGTTGGACACCATCCTAAGAAATCTAAGGTGTTGACTAGAGACGAAGTTGAAGAATTCAATTGCTTTTTTAAAATTGTAACTAGTTTCACTAAGTTTTAGTTTTGTTGGTTTTGTTAATATGGGTATTGTAATAATAATTTCTAAGGCAGGGTGATAAGTATCTTCCACAACAAAAGGATCCGATTCTTTATTAACGTTGCAATTATTCCTAAGAAATCTAAGGTGTTGACTAGAGACGAAGTTGAAGAATTCATAAAAGAGCAGATATTTGTTGGTTAAGGTAGATTTTTGATGATTGTTTTATGTGTTTTTTAAATTACTGATTTCCTTTTAGGTTGTTTTAATACTGGGTATTTCGGGTGCTTGCCGCCGTGAGGAACTCATTAAAATGACGGTCAATGACATAGAAGATAAAAATTCCATTTTGATTGTTAAAGTACCCGATACAAAAACGCATACACAACGAATTTTTACAGTTTCAAATTTAGATTATATTGACATTTACCGAAAATATGCGGCTCTTCGTCTAAGTTATGCTACCAGTCGCCGATTATTTTTGAAGTATCAAAATAAGAGATGTTTTAACCAAGTTGTTGGAATAAATAGTATTGGAAAGATGCCTAGCTTAATAGCAAAACACCTAAAATTACCAAATCCTGATGCCTACACGAGCCATTGTTTTCGGAGAACATCAGCCACACTCCTTGCTAATACGGGGGCCGATATATGTGTTCTGAAGCGACATGGAGGTTGGAAATCTTCGACTGTGGCCGAAGGATACGTGGAAGATTCTATCAACAATAAAATTCAGATATCAAATAAAATTTTAGACTGGGAAATTTCAGGATTATGCGTTGTCACCTCTACGGCAGTGGATAGTCTTCCACTTCCCAAAACTAGGATATCAGGGGCTGAACCTGACTTATCTGGTTTGGAAATAAATATTGGTTCGTGCACTGGCTCCACCATTAATGTTAACGTAAATAATAAATAAAATTAGGTAACGTTAAATTTTCTTACAATTTGAAAGCCTTCATTAATAAATAAATGATTTCTGGATTTTTGCTTGATTGAGGAACATAAAGGTTAAAATATAAAAATCCGATATAGGTTATATGCAGTGTGCGAAGTTATTATTTCGAACACTACTTCGCGCACGGTGTCATAGTAACAAAGAAAAATTAAAAAAAAGGGTCACTTCGCATATTCTTGCCAATGCTCGAACCTTTGACGTTTGAAGTTTGTAGAAAAAAATTATTACAATAGGCACATTGGTAGAGATGGTAACAGCGCGAACAACTGCCTAAACATGTGGCATGAGGCACTTAACATGATTACTCCTGGTATGTGTAGATCATACTGAAAGAGAAATATTTAAATGATACGAGAGAGAAAGAACAATTGATCGTCAAGAAATTGGTCCATTAGTAATAAATTTTTATAGTGAAGAGAGTGACACTAATGTGGAATCATATTCATAAAAAGTTTAGTTCGTTGATGTTGATTTTTTTAATAAAAATACATTCATTATTAAAAAATATTTTATTTGATTGCTTGTGGTTTTATTTTGATTATATTTAATGTTTGGTAACTCAGTAATAAACTTACCACTTTTGTTATGGAATTCCTTACATTGCGAAATCAATTTATGAATGTAACTAAGCATCTATACAACAATACATAAACTAACGTAAACAGCCAAACCTAATTTGTATTCTAAACCAAAAGTACGGAACTGACAACAGTAAGTCGCCAGTAAAAATAGATGTTGAATTGTTCACCGTGCATACCAAAACACAATCGAACACCTAAAATGTACATAAAGATCTAACAGGCGTAATTTTTGTGTAATGTAATTACTTCAAGAATTAAACTAGATCGTTTATATAATCGTACATTATCAACAATTAGGAAATTCTCATACGCCAACATACAATTAATGTCCATTTTTTTATGTTGTCAACGCATTATTTATATCTGAATGTAGACGTGTATTAAAGGATATCATATAACGTTAAAATTATGTAACTTTACTTTAAATATATAAATACGTATCGCAGTGTGTGCTCTATTAAATAGTGTTCATTGAAGCGTTTGATATGCATTCTTTCCGGCATCAGATATGTCATTTGAGATGGTCTTATTAAGATTATGTTCATTCATCTGATCTGATGTTTTCTGGTAGCAGAATTCTTTTTTTTTACTTTCAAATGTATGTTTTATTTTAAACCGTAAATATAAGAAGTTAAATGAACAGACCTTTAGCTGTGCTTTTATTATTAATTTAATTGAAATACCAATCGAGTTTTTTTAAAACACTTATCAGTTAGAATACTTAGAAATACTTATCAGTTAGATATGGTAAAACTTAGGTTTTTCTACAAGAAGCTCTCATTTTATGAACTTAATTACGTGAAAACAATAAATAATTAGAATCCAAAAATCCAAAGAATTACGCGAAAGGCTACAAATGCTCTTTAGATATGTAGTGGGAAAATATTGGAACTCAATCCAAAAATGTACCTGTGGTTATACAAAAAAAAGAAGAATGGGGAAGCAAATTACCCAGGCGCACACTCGTTTTGGTGGACAGACAGTTCCAAAACTAACGTTATGTTGCAAACGACAGCAAACGACAGCAAAAGTGTGTGTAAAATCCAAATGGAATAAATTCATTATTTCGGTTACTGTACATATTTATAAAAAATCCCGAAACACGTCAAATTTAAATTATAACTTGACATTCTTTAACGTGAAAATGCAACCCCTACCTTCAACCCCCTTAGAATGACAGGTACAACCCCCAATTTTTTAAATGGGAAGTATAGGCTTGTGATATATCATTTGAAAGGTCTCTTCATTCTCTATTCAAAAATGTTATTGTTTTTAAATTTGATGCAAAAATTAACATAAAAAAAATTAAAATCATGTTGTTACCGAAATTCGCTAAAATATACTCGAAACTTATTAAAATATACTTAAAACTTATTTCCCGTTTAGGTCTTGATAATGAGAAAGTGAACAAAAACCATAGCAATGTGGTTGCTTACATTCAATGCTAGCCATACATCGATAGCAAACATATTAAAAGAAAATAAATTACATCCGTATAAGATGATACCTACTCAGGAGCTCATGGAAGACGATTTTGATAGCAGAACTTTTTTTTGTGAGCAAATGATGGACATGTTGGATAACAATATTATCCAAGTAGAAGACGTTATGTTTTCTGATGAGTGTACTTTTTTACTTAACGGTCATGCTAATCGGCAAAATTGCCGCTGCTGGTCCACGGAAAATCCTCACTGGATGAGAGAAGAACACACTCAATACCCTCAAAAGGTTAATGTTTGGGCAGGGATTGTAGGGAACAATATCATTGGTCCCTTTTTTATTAAGGGCAACTTGAATGGCAACAATTATTTGGCACTACTTCAAAATGATGTCATTCCAACGTTGGCAAATTTATATCCTGATCCAGGTAACCCTCAAGTTCCAGCGAATACGATATGGTTTCAGCAGGATGGAGCACCACCACATTACCAACTTAATGTCCGTCAGTACCTCGATACAATATTTCCCAATCGGTGGATAGGGAGGCGAGGATCGATTGAATGGCCAGCGCGATCACCTGATCTTGCATTATTAGATTTCTTTTTATGGGGATATGTGAAGAGCCATGTGTACAAAACTAAACCTTCTGATTTAAATGACTTAAAAGAATGAATAACGCTTGCGATTAGGTCGATCACGCCTGATATGTTAAATAATGTTAGAAGACAGTTTTATTTGAGATTAGGATGTTGCCAAGACGTTCGCGGAGAACATTTTGAACATCTACTTCATTAACATTCATAGTTCTTTTTCGTGTTCTATATTTTATTACGTTTTGCATTACAGTTTAGTTTTTGATTGTATTCTGGAGCTGATCTATAGTAAAACTTAAACGATTAGGTGGATGGAAATCGTCATCCGTTACAGAATCGAGTGTTTAAGCAAACGAGTACAAGTTGTGATGCTCCAAAAATAGATATTTTTAATAATGTTAATTGTAAAATTTAAGTTGTTTTTAATTCTTAATATGTTTGAATTTGTAAATTTTATTGAATAAAAAAAAAGTTAAAATATTGTATATACTCTTGCTGTTAAAGTGTAACTTTATCTACCCTTGCGGTTAAAATGATATTCAAACAGTTATTATAGCCACATTTTAACATTATCTATGGAAAACATAAATAATTAGATTAAATCAACTCGCATATGTGATAATACAAGTATTATATGCACTAGTATCACAATATTGCTTTAATATCTGAAGTGAGTCCCCCTATCCCATTATCAAATTGAAAATCTACTCTTTTTTTACCAGAAATTAATAAAAATACATAACACAATACAAAATGCTTCTTTTTCTAACTGTAAGTGCTTTTTTTAATCCTGCAGAAAGCTCTTGTTTAAAATCTCTTTAGAGATTATGAAAAACGGCAATGCGATGAAAATAAATTTAAATATTTAAGGATTTAAGGTACTCGTGTTCTAAAAGATATAAAACAATTTGACCGTGCTTTGTAAGTATCAGTTTTTATGGTACCTACTTACTACTTTTCATAATCTAATAATGTACGTAGTAATAGTTTATTTTCTTAAGTATTTGCTTGGGAACTTTATTTAGATCTTTTAAACTATTCATATTTGTATCAATAACAATCTGTCTTACACAACGTAATAAAATAGCTTTTAAATGTAGTGATCTATACAAAAAAAAGGTACTCTCAAAAGTGAAAAGTTAATTTGTTTACGTTACTCAAGAACCGGACGTTCTTTTGTATAACCTGAAAATTAAGACCTTGACTGGTTCATTGTGCACATCAGAGTGAATTCAAACGGGTATGGTGTCACTTCCGTAAATTTTTATATAAAATTTACGAACCTACACGTGAATTTTGAGGTTAAGGGGAACTTATTACTCAAATCATTTATATAATTTGAACTTAAAATAATTTAAACTTTAAAAATACGTGAGTAAGTTGTAGTTTATAGTAAAACAAAATATTAAGTAATATAAAATAGTAGTTGAAAAAATAGCATACCTAACTATTTTGAGCTGAAAGTTGTTTGACTACTGTGAAGGTTGTAAAATAATGAATGAGGTCCACTTTGAACAAATTAAGAAAACACTTTTTAAATCAAACTAGAATATACAGTGATATGTTGATTGAATTATATCATTATATTAATTCATTTTAATTATTGTTCTTTTAATTTATTTATTTAATTTTATTTCACAAGTTTAATTATCATTTTAATTAAGTAAGTTCACAAAAATAAGAAAATACACAATTAAAAAATTTTTAATGCAAACTACCATCAAGCCAAAGTTTATTTGGATAAAATGCTATGTCTTATCTCAAAAAATGGCGCACTCTGACGTTTCTAATAATGTAGCGAATTATTTCTTCCGATATTATAAATTCCTAAGGTTTGTAGAGTTTAGTTTGTATTAATGTTGGTTAGTTTCGTTTTAAGCGTGATAACTAAGAATTACGCCTGAATAAGCAGACGAAATAATGTTTTGCATTGAAAATATTCCTCAGGTTAGTACAGCACGTCCATTAATTCCCATTTGGGAATTAACAAAACTTCTATTTTAAAAGCTCCAGCAGTATTATTTTTAATTTATTAAAGGGTGGTGTTATTGGTTACCATTTCTTAGGGCCACAAGAATTACCCTGAAATTTAAACGGTGAGAATCACTTATTGAAAAATGACTGATAGCCATTTCCATTTGCCACAACGTAGTCCAGAGTTTAAACCTCTCGAGTTAGTTAGGATTTTACAAAGAGCGCATAACTTTTTTGGTCAAGATACAATGCAAAATCGTCTTCATAAAGCCAACTTGTTTAGTAGACGGTCCCTGAGATGTCCACCTCTGTCTAGAGGTAATCTCTCGCTTCTAGAATGAAATGGTGTCAAGAATTTCAGAATTGGGCTACTCAAGAATGGGCTACAGTTATATTCAGTGATGAATCTAAGACCTCGGTCCGATAAGAGTGTGGCGACGATCTGAAAATGTGGAACGACCAAGACATATGTTCAGGAAATGAGCAAATACAGTGGAATAATAATAGAATCTTAAGTATTTAATAACAAAACTCAAAATGCTTCGAGAATTTCCTAAAAATTTAACAGTTTTCTAAATAACGATCTTATTTAATAATTCAGCTCCTCACTGTATATAAAAAATTCATTCAAGAAATTATATTTATTCTTAAATTTTTACTGTTGCTCATTGTATTCCAGAAAAACCAAAAGGTATCAATATGTCATTCTGACGATGCTAGTTGTATAGCGAAACGGCTGATGTCATTGAGTTTTAAAAAGCAATTTTTTTAAATAAATAGTGAAAGTTTTGTTAAAACGAAAAGTTTTTTATTATTCTTAATTATTAAAAGAGTTTATTAAAATAAGAATTGGACTGTTAATCTGACTGACACTGTTAAATCTGACAATGTTATTCCACGCACTGTCATTTTTCGAGTCATATCTATAGAATAGTAACCTACGTGAGCTTGTTAAAAATAATTATTCATCATCCAAGGTTGTAATATATGGTGTTCCACAGGATTTAATTTTGGGTCCTTTACTATTTCTTATTTATTCTTCTGATTTGCCCAAAGCAGTAATTACCAGTTCAATACAATACTTCGATTTTCGAAAGAACATAACCTAGCAATAAATTCAATCAAAAACCACTGCAGTTTAATTCAGTTCTAGAGTTACTACAAAAAAATTAAGAGTACAGCAATACTTAAATTAGATGGCATTAAAATGTTTCACAGATTTAAAAATCATATAAAATATTTAAATCAAAAATGTTATGCCAGATTTTGTGTCACATTAGGTATAATAAACACATTATAAGTCTTAAAATGCGGAAAAAATTTTGTGTGACATTAGTTTTTAGTTCAATTTTAAATTATTGTTTTATCGTATATTATTCATGTTTGGATACTGTTTCAAAAAATCAGATCCAACGTAACAGAACGTACAAAATACTGGCTGTAGATTCATCTTTAATTGTAGAAAACATAACAATATTTCAAGTTACTTTAAAGATTTTAAATGGTTAAAGATCAATAACTTAAAATATCCCTTTATATAGCAGAAGGCAAAGGTTTTATATCTGCATTTGTTTAATTCTAATCGGAATAACTTAATTTAAAAACAATTTTTATAAACCTCCATTAAAGATAATGGCGAATTAAGTGTATCGACATTTTAGATGCAGAGAACAAAGAAATCATTAATTTTTTTATTCTTACCCAATGCTTACGGAAACGAACCAATGTGAAAAACTGACCTAAATATTTTTCTCGTTACAAAACACGTAATTTACCTTGAACCAAGGATAGGTGAGATTTCTTTGTTTATAATTTTAAAAGTTTTAATATGTACAGTTTTATCTTTCACGCGAATTAATACAAGAAAAATAAAGCTAACTAAGCTGCATTCAAATAAATCAATTATGATAAAGTGTTTATTATTTACAGCTTAATTGTTTGTTTATATGGGTTTGGAAATATACTCGTCACAAAAAGTATCGCATAACTGATTTATGAATAAAGTTTTTATCATTCTCTTCATTTTTTTGGAAAATAACAGCAAATGGATTTGGAATTATGTTTAAAGTTGTTTATTTAATTAAAATTAAAAATCAAAAAATAATAGGCATAAATAAGGAAAAGAACAATTATTCTAGAATAATCAAATAAAACAAAGTAACAAAATAAAAAGTTTAAACTAGTTAACGTTTTAATATCTGGTATTGCCACCGCTGGCTATCATTCTCCGTTGAAGGTCACTTATGTAATCCAAATCCAAATTAAAATTAAAACATTTTCCAGCTTATTAAGGTTGACTGAAGCGATATTACGAGTTCTTATGCGCCTGTACAGGTAGTCCCAACCATGTTCAATTGAGTTTAGGTCTGGACTAACTGCTGGCCAATCTAAAACTGGGATACCAACCTCTTGAAGGTATTTCATTGTTATTCTAGCAACGTGGGATCGAGCATTAACTAAAAAACTCTCCAAAAGAGATCCCGGCTAAAAGACCCTCTCCAGGGGATGGTTCGACTCCAAGTTAATGCTCACCATAGGAAGGATTGGGATGTATAAGTAATAAGGGCGCCACTATCTTTTGAACGCCATCGATTAAGCAAACAAACTACACAAAAACTAAGGTGAGAAAGATAGAAACACCTTGTAATTACTTTAATTAAACAACAAATAAAGAAGCTACTTGAAATAAAGACCGACCACGCTACACCCTTAAGACTTATAGTCTAATGTATATAAATGAAACTGTTTTTTTTTAATTGATTATTTATTGAAACTGTAAGTACTTGGTGATAATGAACTGTAGTTGTAAAAAGAGGACTTAACTTTGATTTCTGTGCTGTCTAGGAGGGCGGCTTCAGCTTCTTCGTGGAGAGATGAAAGTTTCTTTAATGGTTCTGGCTGCTTGGGATGTAACAGTATTCTTAACAGCTCAGAAGTGGTTTGAAGGACTGTATACACATAGGGACCTTCCAAAAGCGATAAGTGGACTCCAACTTAGCTGTAACTTGACACCAGCTTAGCGGTATCTTAGCAATAACTTGACTCCAGCTTAGCGGTATCTTAGCAATAACTTGACTCCAACTTAGCGGGTTGTATCTTTCTAAAAGTTTTATGTGTGTGAGAAGGAATCATGGAGGTATGGGCGTTAGTATTGGACAGACTTTTCAGATAGGACAGCAAATTACTAAATTTCAACAAATAAATTGTCTTATCTTCAAGATTTCCAACACAGGGTCCATAAATATAATAAACTAATTGAAAATTTAAACAATATTGAAAATTATTAATGTACAGGACGGTGAAGCCGGTACTGTTCTCTATAATGCAAAAAAATTATCAATATGCTAATGTGATTTGAATAAAAAAGGTATGTATTTAATTAGTTCTAGTAAAACTTTAAAACAATTATATATTTGTACTAAATGCATATTTGTGAAAAATTGATTTTTTATAACATTAAAAATATTACAGTGAAGTGGTTTTTGTTTGAAAAGTAATAGGTTTGTTCCAACCAAGCAAAGAACCGTTCTAGAACGGTAATATTACCACTCACGAGACCAAATTAGTGCACTGCGCAACTCACTACACCACTGCGCACAAAAATTACTATTTTAGAATGGTTCTCTGCTTGGTTGGAACAGACCTATAAGCTTACCTTGAACAATTATTGAAGCCACGTGTTCGAAAGCACGCTTCTGATACATTTTATTAGTTTTCAAATAGTATGTGTACAAATTGTGTGTGAATTCTATAGAAAAGATTTTTTATTATAATTAAAGCATAATTATGTAACTAGTAATAATAATAATAGAAAAAGTCTACATACCAATAACCAAAAGGGGAAATTTCACAAGATGAGTACTTGAGCGTTTTTCCAGACTCTTCAGACGAGTGTATTAGTTGAAAAGGATATAAAATTGTCGTATTGGCCTATATATGGTCTTTCTCAAAACGGAAATCGTGTTCGTGTCATTTGTCAGAAGAAATGCGTTCGTTATTCAATTGCAAGCGAGGACGCGTTCTTTGATTGGTCTCGTTCAAACCGATAAATAGTTAGCGTCTATAAGGGTTGTCTCGTTAAGAAAAAAATAACTCTGTTTTTATCAACTTTGGGTATGGAGAGTGCCTAACAAAAATTAAAGTTACATAATCGAATATTCTATTTATAATATAAAATACAGGGTGTTCCATTTGAAAGAAGAGAGAAAATGAAAGGTTCGAGTTATCGTCCACCCTGTATACAAAAGGGAAAATAATTAATATTTAATAGAATACGGTGATATTGTATCATATTACGTACTCTGTTAGCAAAATACTTTTTTTTCTTCAACGTACAATAAGATACAGAGCGTTGATTTACCTACGATTTTCACACAAACGTGTCCATAACTTCTGAAGGACTCTATATAACGTATTAAAACCGTAAATCAAAAAAATGTGAGCAGTCCGAAATCAGTATAATACAGGGGCTCCCACTTAAAAAATCATATACCGAACGTTGTCATAAGGTTGGTACACCCTGTATAAGTATTTTCTGAAACATTATTCAAATCTTTACTATATGGAATAGGTATGTACAATAAAAAAATGTTTGTCCTCGACCGTGCTATAAAACCTTAATTATACATGTGCTTGCTCAAGTATAATGTTACCCATTATTCACTAGTGAATAATGAACCATTATACACTGTATGACGTCAAAACAGCACGTATGTCTAAACTTGGTACACATACTTAAAAACAAGTATGTGACTTGGTATGAGAATATTCTTTGTTCATAATACGGTAGCATACACTCCAATACACACACGCGTAATAAGTGTATACAGAATGTACTTCTCGCCTACGACGCGTGTTGTAAACTTCATCTTCGTGAATAATAGCTACCATTATATGCTTATTGAATAATATACTATTATTACTTTATTAATTACAGTAAAATTATAAAATTAGTTCAAATGGTGGTAACTTATCCGAGTAATTAATCAGAAAAAGAGTGGAAATGGTTAAATGGGGGTAGTTTTTAAGAGTTGAAAACGAATTTTCCTAGCCAAAAAATTTCAATAAAAGAGTTGTAGATAAAAAAAATAAAAACTTTTATTTGAAACATTTTTTCACATAACCCATAAATTTTAGGAGAAAATCGCGAAAAACTGATTTTTTCCGCAAACATCAAAAAAAGTAGACATTATTAACGTCAATTCATGAAGTTGAAGTATGATTTCACAGACGCCACTTTTTTGTACACTGACGGCTGAAATTGTCTGAAATTGTCGGCCTCACTAACGTTCGGCCATCAAACATTCAGACTCGCCATAAAAAGTTATACTTTTACTCCTAATAAAACAATATACTATTTCGTTATTATTTTTTCTCTCGCAATTTCCATACGTTTTGATAAACATGAAACTTAATAACAGATACGGTGGCTAAGAATTTTTAATAAAAAAATCATTGGTTTGATAAAATGTTTAATAACTTTAAGAAATAATAAACAGCTTTTCATGCAACGTATATATATTTAATTAGTAAAATCTTATAAAGACTGTTATACGTATTTTTAAAATTTTTAATAATATTAATTGATAATATATTTTTAGTCGCTAGATGGTGCTTTGTTTAACGTAACATTAAAAAATGCATTTCACAACAAACTATTTTGATTTAAACGTTGCCTTGCGTAAAATTTTCACTTACATTAACAAGATTACAAACCTTATAATTGTAAAAATATATAGTATTAACATGATTTATTATTTTGTTTTATCACAGATAATATATGTTATTATTTTATTCATGTGTTGTAGCAAAATTACAAAATAGCAATTATTAATTAATTAAGTACAATGTTAAAAAATGTAGCAAGTATTTGTTAGTTCACACTTTTATTAAGGCCATATATTATTGTTGTTGCGATATTAAAGATGTTTTTGACTGAATTGGTTTCGTTATTAATAAAAATATATCTTGTATTTTTTGCTAATACACCGACTCGAAAACACATATAGAAACAAAATACAAAAATTTTAACAGGACATATGTTGTTAAAAAAAGTTTAATATATTATTTAGTATCTTCAGCTAATTTCCCTTTAACGCTCTTCTCAATGATGTACTCGATTTACTTTTATATGGTAGTTTGTTAAATTTGTTGAATCCTTTAAAAAATGAAGCCATAAACTTCTTCAGCAAGAATAGTGGCTTTGCATGATAAGGGTCTGTCGAATCATCAAATCGCTGATGGTCTGGTATCAGTTATCCGAATAATGCGTTTGTACCAGTAAACTAACAGCGTTGATTGAAGACTTGGAACTGGGCGTCCTAGGGTAATGACATGAGAAAATCTGTATCCAGCAGGTTATCTTACCATAACAGTCTCAGATGTTCTTAAGAAGAACGTGTGGTCTCTTAGTTTCCAGTACCACAATAAGGTGGATGCCTGCCAGATCCAATTTGCGATCAAGGAGACAATTAAAAGTACCCAGATTACTTCCCAGACACATAGCCGCTCGTCTAGTATGGGTGTGGGAACACACAGTGATAGTTGGCGACAAAGAGATTGGAGAGGGCCAGGACCACTAGAAAAAATAACTAAGAGAAATCGTTCCATACCAAGGAGAATCGGTAATGTTTTGGGGAGAGATAATGGTCGTCGTATAAAGCTTACTCCTATTCCAGGCACTCTTACAGTATGGAACCCATTATTTATCCTCTTCGAAATGAAATTGGATTTAATTTCGTTTTTGTAAGTGACAATGCTAGGCCCCATCGAATGAGAAGACAACAAAATTCACTGGAGATTCATCTAAAAAAATAATTGTACCAATAGCTACTTCATTTCTGTTCAATTTATTCATAATTCGGTAGGGCTTTACTTTAACGCACGCAACAAAAATGGTCATGTGATATATCAATCGAAAGCCCTTGAGGAGCTGAGTCGATTGACACCCCTCATAGTTGGCGCATGCGCAGAATAAAAAAGTTATTAATTTTTTAATTTTCCATTATAAGTCTATGGAGAATGCCAAAAAGACTCAATAACGACCCTAACCTTTAATTCAAATATCCGTTAAATGTATATTCACTCATCCCAGCAGAAACAATTAAGTCAAACCTAACCCAACCTAACCTAACCTAACCTAACCTAACCTAACCTAACCTAACCTAACCTAACCAAACCAAACCTAACCTAAACTAACCTAACCTAACCTAACCTAACCTAACCTAACCAAACCAAACCTAACCTAACTTAACCTAACCTAACCTAACCTAACCTAACCTAACCTAACCTAACCTAACCTAACCTAACCTAACCTATCCTAACCTAACCAAACTTAACTCAATCTAACCAAACGTTACCAAATCTAACCAAACCAAACCTAACCAAACCAAACCAAACCTAACCAAACCAAACCAAACCTAACCAAACCTAACCAAACCTAACCAAACCTAACCTAACCTAACCTAACCAAACCTAACCTAACCTAACCTAATCTAACCAAACCAAACCAAACCAAACCTAACCAAACCAAACCTAACCTAACCTAACTTAACCTAACCAAACCTAACCAAACCTAACCAAACCTAACCAAACCTAACCAAACCTAACCAAACCTAACCAAACCTAACCAAACCTAACCAAACCTAACCAAACCTAACCAAACCTAACCAAACCTAACCAAACCTAACCAAACCTAACCAAACCTAACCAAACCTAACCAAACCTAACCAAACCTAACCAAACCTAACCTAACCTAACCTAACCTACCCTAACCAAACCTAACCAAACCTAACCAAACCTAACCAAACCTAACCAAACCTAACCAAACCTAACCAAACCTAACCAAACCTAACCAAACCTAACCAAACCTAACCAAACCTAACCAAACCTAACCAAACCTAACCAAACCTAACCAAACCTAATCAAACCTAACCAAACCTAACCAAACCTAACCAAACCTTACCAAACCTAACCTACCCTAACCAAACCTAACCATACATAACTCAACCTAACCAAACCTAACCTACCCTAACCAAACCTAACCATACATAACTCAACCTAACCAAACCTAACCATACATAACTCAACCTAACCAAACCTAACCTAACTGTTTTGTTCTGCGCATGCGCCAACTGAGACAGGTGTCTCAGTTGGCGCATGCGCAGAACCAAATAGATACGAATTATTTAATTTCCCATTATATATCTAATATTTGATCCCCATATACATATAATGGGAAATTAAATAATTCGTAACTTTTTTATTCTGCGTATGCGCCAACTGAGACAGGTGGCAATCGACTCCTCAAGGGCTTTCGATTGATATATCACATGACAATATTTATTGCGTGCGTTAAAGTAAAGTGGAGCCCATAATTCTTTCGCAGAAATCCATTCTAAGATCTGGATTGTCTTCTATTAGTTCTTGTACAAAAGTCAATTTATATAGATGAAGTTTTTCTTTATGGAAACACCTTAAGACAATTGTGTGACACATTATTTTGACGAGAAATTTGACGTGAACTTGACGTTGTATTTTCCACGACACTTAACATAATATCCACTTTCAGATCATCTTCAACGAAGTGCGGTTTTCTCTTTAATGGTTTGACATGTCCAAGTTCTCTGAATTGTGCATGAATTTTAGACAAAGTACCTTGTGAAATATTAGGCAACTGAGGATACCTCTGATTAAATAAGTTTACCACTTCAACTTGACTTCTGCAGTTAACGCCGTAACCAATCATCATTAAAATTTTAATCTGGTGAGTCTCAGCTAAATATTTCATTATTACTTCGCAAGATATTAGTTTTTGATTAAGAATTGACAACTACGATATTTAAATGTCAATACATCAAAAACTGACAGACATTATTTACCGATTAATATAGTGTGTTCCCTTTTGGATAAATCAGAATTTAGTAAATTTTTGACGTTTGGCCGTGGTAAATATTTATTTATGTTTTATTTCGGAACTGATTTTGGTAAATTCTTGACAGTGACAAGTATGACATCCATTCGTAACCTAAAATTAGGTGTTTGAGAATGGTTTGAGAAAGTCGTGCTGGAAATGAATGATCAACAAGCTGCAGCGGCTTTTTTTGAATTTTTATTTGATTCATCCGATTCTTCCTCGTCCGAAGAATCAGATGGTGAGATGAATAATGTTCCACAAGGTGAGTAAGCACATATTTTTTTCAAGTCTTGGCGCCCGAGAAACACTGATGTGTTCCACAAAGGCTGTTTTCCACAATTCCTTCATAGGTGCCAATATATCTTTTACATGAACCACACCAAAAAGGTGTATTTGGATCACACTAAAAATGCAAAAAAATATTTATTTTCAATTTCCTGTTCTTACAACAACAAAATATCATAGAAGGAGTATGAAAAAGCAAAAAAAATAATATTTCATATACTTACTTCGGATATTTCCAACTCAATCCTCAAAAACTCTTTGTCAATTTCTTAATTCACCACGATTTACTGCTCGAAATGGGTCGGTAAATAAATTTACTAAAAAGTAAATTTCCGAGTGTTCCGTTTTCATGATAATTTTCAAATGTGTAAGTTTTTTAACATTTACCATCAATTCGGAACGGTTTATTAGTAAATTTTACAAAATTTACTCAAAACGGAACACAACTTTAGTTTAATTAAATTGGCATAGTTATCTAAACAGAATTTTGAGGTCTGCATTTAGCTAATTAAAAATAAAACTATTATTTAAGGTGTGAAACATTATTATTTTCACAAGTTCATGTTTTTACTATCTTGAACAAAATTAAAATAATTTCAAAATTTCACTCTGTACAATTCATAATAGACCCTACATGGTATAGTTTATTAAAATCGTATTGCTAAGGAGCTTTTAAAATCATAAAAACATACATAAGCTTTTTTCGGGTTTACTTGATTACTGTTTTCAAACTATCAGGATTCTGCGCACTAAAAAATCCTGTGTTTGGGTTTTTCTTGTACGGTTTTCGAACCGTTCTATAATTTTAGTTTGGTGCTCGGGTTTTATTTCTGACTGTTTTCGGACGATTTGAAAACTGTCAAATCAGTCCAAGGTTAAAAGTAAGAATTTTTCTTGGACTAATTGACGCATGCGCATGGTAAATTTCATTGTTTGTAGTGTGCATTTTAAATTAAAATTATCTTGGTATTTTAATTTATTGAGTATATTATTATGGATTTATTGGCAGAATTCTCGTCAGATTTATCCTCATCTTTTTCATCATCAAGTGATGATGGATTGGAGATGGTAGCAAATCTTTTTTTACCCGAATTATTAGAGAAAAAAGTAAAAAATGAGAATTATGCCGAAGAAACAGTACCCCCATATAGTGATGAATAGTTTATCCAACATTTTAGGTTTGTGGACAAAATCATTTACTTTTTGTATCAGATATTAAAAAATAAGGCGTTCGGGTTTTTTCATTTGTTGATAGTTTTCAAACCGTACATAAATAGTCCTTGGATTTAGTCTACTGCACATCTAGTTGTGCGCAGTCAGCAAATCGTTCTCAAACCGTCCGAAAAACGAAACCCGAATAAAGCTATTAAAAATATAGATCATGGACGATGCCAGACTTGCATGTACATTTAAATTTATGTTTAAAAAGCTCACAACTGAATTTCACAATTAACGGATCCCATCGTTTTTTATAATCTTCTAAACTAACCCCAAAATTAATTTTATTCCATAAGTGGTTTCCACACTGTATTACGATATCAATTATACAGTTGCCATTTCAAAAAAAAAATTACAAACACAAGGCAGTGTTTAATATTCCTGATAAACATTTTGTCGAAAGTGCCAGTTTCTACCGATTGAATTAACGTAGAATTCACGCATCGATCGAGTTCCGATCCAGTGAACATTCGGTACCAAAAAAGCAGGGTAGGCGGGCACTCTCTGGAAAAAAAATATGCACATTTGCAGCACAGACAGACCTTGCTATTGTCGCAATATAAACTTTCAAGCATGTTTTGTATACTTAATAGTACCGGTGGGTACTAACTATGGCGATTTTTTTCTTTATTTTAATTGTGGTGAACGTCCAGTGGTAAGGAATATTTTGTATATATAAGTGGGATATTTACAACCCAATGTTAGTGTAGCATAGTACTCAGTACAGTGTATTTTACCAAACATGTTCGCTAAGGTGTGTACCTACAGTGATTTAGGATAGTGATTTATCGTGAAGTTTTTTTTATTTAATATTAAAACAATTAAACCAAAAAAATGACTTTTTTATATTTTTCATTTTTCTGTGTTTCATAGTTACGTCAAATTTTTGTTACAGATTGTAGCTCTTACCGCCGTCGTAGCTTGCGCTAGCGCAGGATATATCGGTGGATTAGGTGGACACGGATTAGCCGGAGGACATGGATTAGGATATGCTGCCCCAATAGCCATTGCAGCACATGCTCCTGCTCATGAAACTGTAGACTACTATGTAAGTTGAACCAGAACTTACACCTCTTACTAAGTTATTGAACATTTTGAATTGCTTTTTTATTTGAAGTTCGTTTACGGTTAAAATTTGATGGCATAGGTATTTTATAATTTTTAACAAGCTTAAAATTGGTGAATTTTTATTCATTGTGATGTACTTTAGTCTATTCCTGATATTGTCCAAGATTTGCAAGACTTCTTCCAATAAATATCAAAAGCTTACTTTTCAAATTTGGCTCTGGATTATTTAAGTAAGAGAATACAGACCATTTTTTAATCATCATTAGGTAGCACTACAACTCTAGGTGGATATATGCTGTCATTAGCTTGAGGAAGTCTATGGAAAGGTTGTGTATGGGTCTGTTTTATTTCCAATCTTTTTCCAGGAGCTGTCGTCATGTAAATAGCTGGTCTGTTGTAGTGTGTGCTCTAAATCCAGCTTGATGATCTATGATGTCATAATCTTGTTGGAAGTCTACGATAATCTCCTAAGACGTAATCTGCTAAGCAGTATGTTTGACAGGATTTTGTATGCAGTGTTTGTTATGGAAATTTCTCTATAATTGTTGCATTTCGCTTTATTCCTTTTCTTAAGAATAAGCACAAAATGTTCCTTTATGAAGTCTTAAGATGTTTTCCATCCATAGCAGGTTCTCATAGATTTCAGCTACTGTATAGTTTGGACTTACAGTTAATTTGCGGTATTTGCGTGATATGAACTAAAATATTTTTTTACATCGCGGGTAGTAAAACTAGTACTTTATCTCCACATTTTGCTGGACTAAAGTGCCACTTTAACTACTTAGAAATTAAATAAGAATAAAATCAGAGCTTTTTGTAAGGAAATCTTAACCGTTTTCATAAAGTGTGAATACGAATTAGACGAAAACGAGCGAAAAGTTAAAATTTATTATACGACAAGCGCAAGCGTAGCTGCCATATATATTGAAACGGCGGTAATTAAAAAATGGCTGAACAATAAATATTATCGTATATATTATCATAATAGAGAAAATTTTGCCTGCAAAATTTTCGACTGGTATGAAAGTTTGTTGCTTGGCAATTTACGCGAATAAAATTTTGACAAAATGTTAATAAAATTTAATGAGCGAAAATTGCCAAAAAGCAACAAACTTGAATAAAACCAGAAGAAAATTTGGCCGGGAAAAAATGTTCTCTCGAATGGTATTCGACAAGACTATTTCACGAGAAAAACAAGACAATATCAACGAAACGTTGAAATTGTCTTGTTTTTGCACAGGATCGGGCCACGCATTCTCATCAATAAGAACAAAATGTTCTTCGATTGCACCCACACCATACAGAATTTAAACCAGAATGCCATAAAGTGGCATACGGACGATTCCAAGTTAGAAAAGGGAACTGGAATAGTAATCTTTGTACCGAGAGCCAAATACTTAGAAAGCACATACCCAAGCATCTTTCAAGCAGAAATCCGTGCCATCGAAAGCAGCTATCAAAGCACTGAGCTCAACTATAATCAGTTCATTCAGTAAGATGGTTTGAGAATGCCTAGGCAAGCTAAATGAACTAAGCCAGAAGAACATTGTCACCGTCCTATGGGTCCCAGGACACTTAGGAATAGAAGGGAACACAACAGCAGATAAGCTGGCAAAAAAAAGGAGCTGAATCCCACATCTTGGACCGGAACCATTCTGTGGGATCAGCAGCAGCGCAACCTTAGGAAGTGGAGAAAGAAAAATCCAAGTACTGGAATCAGCTGGAAGGTCTGACAGGCTAAGATCCTTCTAAGAAACTTGAACCAGAAGAGATCTCGTGCCCGAAAATGTCCTAAAATTTCTTAGGAAGGTAGGACTAGAAGAGCTGAGAAAACATCAGAGCTAATGGCAAGTAAGGGGGACACAGTAGGTCTCATAGGTCGCAGTATACTTACCACCCCTTATTCCATACATACATACATACAACATTGTTCAGAATCACTATGCATCTATCAAAACAAATACCACCCCAAATGCAAATGAGATCTCCCCCAAAAGCAGTTGTAGGCACCCTATAATATTCAGTATACCTCTGTCCCCGTTCTCTTCAGACCAAAATATGAGCACCGGAATTGTTTAAACGAAATCTGGACTCATCTGTGAATACACAACATCTCCTGTCGTTGATTTTCCAGTTGGGGTGTTCTTGGGCCCATTGTCTTCTCAGTCTTCGATGTTTACTGGTTAGTCCTGGATGAAAAGAAGGTCTTCTTGGTCTTAAACTACTTTCATGAAGCCTTCTTCTTATTGTTTGGTTTGAAACTATTTTTCCTGTAGCGTTACGCAGTAACTTGTTGATGGAGGAAGCAGTATATGTTCCGCTTAACAATAATTCGCACATATCGGTAATCAGCGGGATTGGTACTCCGTTATCACCATCCACCATGAAGCTATGAGGCTACATCACTTGTGGCATAACGATTCCAAGCTCTATTTACAACACTTTGTGAAAACCCCAAACGTTGAGCCACTTCACGTTCCGTTAACCCTTCGGTGATCCAATGCACATTCTGGTGCATGTGGACAGTATCTAAACTTCTTCGAGGCATATTTTATAGCAACAAGTAAGACTACTGTAACTATCCAAAATAGCTGAACTCAAAGTGTGGATTATTCTGGATATTGTCCTGTTTTATACGTCTCCTGATGCCTCTAAGTGCCAAAGATTCTGCAAAAGCTATAGCTCTTGTGGAAGATGGCCGCAGTTTGCGTTATGTTGCTAGACTCCTTCATTGCACCCACACAACAGTTCGAAAATGTGTGCAAAGGTTTAGAGAAACTGGTAGGAATACACGAAGGCCAGGATCTGGCAAGAAACGAAAAACAACGGCCGTTGATGATCGTTTCCTAACGAGTGTGGAGAAGGGCAGGTGACCTTGTCTCTGTAGAAGGGGGGCTTTGACAGCGCATCTATACATTTACGACAATCTGCAAGACTATGTTGTTCCATTTGCTCCATTTATTGGAGATGAATTCATCATCATGCATGACAATGCAAGGCCACATGCTGCAAGGATTGTAAATCAATATCTGGGTTGGCCAACATGCTCGCCGGACATGAATCCAATAGAGCATGCTTGGGATATGTTGGATAAACACGTAAGGAGTCGACCGGTGTCACCAACTTCGCTACAAGAACTTCGCATTGCACTTCAAGAAGAGTGGGGGAATATCCCTGAAGATTACTTCCGTATTTTAATTAACAGCATGCAAAGACGCATGCAAGCTGTAATCAGAGCTAGAGGAGGTACTACGAGATACCAAAAAATCATAACCCGCTCGTGTTTCTTATTAAATGTAATTTTGAAATTTTGAATTTTCGAGTTGCGTTCAAACATTAGCTATTTTTTGTGAATAAATATACTAGATGGGTATCTATTTGTATTGTTTTCTTTGATTTTTTAGATGCTTATAACGTTAAGAATACTAGATAAATAGAATTTAGAGCACAGTTTTTGTGTCTGCTCTGTTAAACCTAAAACTAAAAGTTGGAAACTTTTTATTGCACCTGAGTGTATAATAATAAGTATTTCAATATTCCCAGTGTATAAACGGAATACTAACAGGTAACGAACCTTTTAATGTGCAAAGAATTATGCATCAGGACTGCACGATTGTCTTTTAACTGACTGTTTAAATTTAAATATGGAGGTCGAACTTTTACTAAACCATATCATAAACTGCATTTCCTGCGAAGATTAGCAAATAATCGTTTAAAAACACAAGCAACAGAAGAAAGATTAAAATCTCCGCAATTACATGGCTTCGGTCGTGTTTAGAATGAACTAGATTACATAACTTTACATAACTCTATCAACGCTGGTATAATTTTACTTGACCGAAAAAATTAGAAAAAAAAACAATGAAACATTTTTCTTATTATCTTTATTGCTCTAGTTCTTTTTTTTGTAGACGTTCGTAAGATACTTAATAGATTCATGAATATTTAACGATGTGTGTTTTTTTTTGTTAATTACGCTAATTTTAGCGAAAGCTGTTATAGACACTGATGTGGATACGCCCAAAAAGACTTTTTGCGTAAAACGACTAATTTTTAAGTAAATTAATAGCACTTTCACTAAAATATCATTTGAAAATTGTAGATTAACTTCATATTTTTTCTTGTTTGTTTAAGGCTTACCCAAAATACGAATTCAACTATGGAGTAGCAGATGGCCACACTGGAGATCACAAATCACAAAAAGAAGTCCGCGATGGTGATGTAGTCAAAGGTTCTTACACCGTAGCCGAACCTGACGGCACTCTTCGTACTGTCCACTACACCGCTGATGACCATAACGGTTTCAATGCTGTCGTTACCAAAAGTGGGCACGCTATCCACCCACAAGTAAGTGTACATCTTTCTCAAAGCTTACAAAGCACCAGAATACTTTAAATATTATCACCAAATGCTAAAACTACTCATTAGTAACCCTTTTTTCTTGTTTTTAGGTTGTAACCAAAGCTATCGCTGTGGCTCCAGTAGCTGTTTCATTAGGACATGGTTATGGAGGTTTGGGAGGACATGGTTATGGAGGTTTGGGAGGACATGGTTACCATTGATGATCTCAGTCGGCCAAAAAATCTTGCTCATTTATGTATATACCTCATAATTTGTTTATCATTAGTGTTGTTCTTCTCTTAGTGTTACTCTGTCTTTGTCTTTCTGCGCCATATTTATTTTTATAATCCAATAAAAGACTATCGTTCGTATGATTTGTTGGGTTTTATTGAGGACACCGTTAATAACAACTAATTGAACTGATGTTAAATTCAAGTGAATCAAAGATCAAGTAAACAGAAATTTCGTAAAAATAAGTGGAATCTTCGACATATTTTATCTTCGTCTAAGACATGATACTATATATAATATAGCTATGACAAAACAAAAAGTATACATCAACAAGCACACTAATATCCAAAATAAAATAATCGATAAGGGTGATAAATAGTCGAAGAAACATCTACCCTCCAAAGGGTTATAGTCACATTTCTGTCTTCTATCACGTGGACCACGAGAACTACGAGGATTCTTATTATCCATTGGTACTACTGTAAGGTTTTGATCTGCCGTATACACTGATAAATTCTTGATTGTATCTGTATCAGACATATTTACTAACGGATATATATTTTTTCATTACTAAAATAAAAACAACGTGACATTTTCTGTCAAATGAGGGGTCCTGTAAGTTATAGTAGAGTTATTCACGTTTATTTGCTAGAGGGCGCTGACTGTGGTGTATTCTTCTTTTTCCAGGGTCTCTTTCCCCTAAAATTTGCGGTAGTCTTTGTTTCTACCATTTTGTACGCGCATTCGCTTAAGTGAGTTGAAGTAAATGTTGAAAAAGACAAAACGAATATCAAGTATTTGCAATACGCCGACGCAAATCTATGAAGAGTTTATTTGTTTGTTGTTATAGAATATTAGATATCAAATAATAATATTATGTAGTATTGAAATTCAATAATGATTATTTTTTGATAAATCTACGAAAATTGATATATTATAACATATATTGAAAGATGATATATAAATAAGATTTTTAAATAAAAGAATGGGAAACATTTTAAAATTAATAAAAGTGCTCAATAAATATTGATATATGTGTTCGCGTTTTGAAATAGTCAGTCAATTTTTGTTTAAACATTTAATGTAAATGTTGAATCTGAAATGCAGCTGGTATTATGGCGATATCAGATTAGGTGAAAATTTCGATATGAGTGATATATGCCGGTATTCATAGTCCATGCGAGTGTGAGGGTATGGGTAGGTTCAGAGCACTCATGTTTCATAAACAACCCTCAAGATCTAAGGGTCGCTCAAATCACCCTTAACTCAAGTGAAGACGTTACTACCCTTGAGGAAACCTTAAGTGTGTTATATTCGACAGTTTTGGCATCTCTTAGGTTATAGCAGCCATGGTAAACATTTTTTTTTATTTTATGCTCTGTTATAGATTATTCACATTGTTTATGATAGTAAATAGGTAGTACTTATAATAAGAAATAGTTATTAATGTTTAGGTAGTTTGTTATTATGAGAAATAAATATTATATTTATAGACAGTTTGAAAAAAATTCTTTTATTATTTTTTTTTAATTAAAGAAATTTTTGAGAGTGATGAGAAATTTGAAGAAATAAATCTTTTGCATAAAAAATATATAAGGGACATGAAGAATCCTTTGGAAATGTTTGAGGAACGAGAACTCCAAACAAGATTTAGATTTAGTATAATAAAAAAAAATATAAAAATAACTTTTCATGTTCGCTGTAGACCATCTGCTCCATTTTTCTTATAATATCAAAATATAAACTTTACTCTAAACAAAATACAGTATCCGCGAAAATAAACAGTACCGAAAATAAAAATAAAAACTAATTTTTAATTTCTGTAATGTAAGTGTTCAAAATTTTCACCATTTCGACGCAAACAAGCTTAATATCGATTTTGTGAGTCAATAAACATATTTATAAAAAGTGGTTGATGGAACTGCCGAAAAATATTTTGTATTCTTTCCCGTAGTTCGGCAATATTCGCAGGCGGATTTTCCGAATGAAATATTTTTTCCTTCATTATGCCCCAAATGTATGCGTCAGGTGGCGTCAGATCAGGTGAATGAGAAGGATATTCGAAGTCTGTTCCCCGAGAAATTCTGCTATTATCGAAATGCTGACGGAGTAAGTCTAAGGTGCGCACAGCTCTATGGTTCGTTGCACCATCTTGTTGGAACCATTGTGTGAAACTGTAGATTTCGTGCACGCCAAAAGTTATTTAGATCTCTCACAAAAGGTATAATAATTTTCTCTCTATAACGTTCTTGGTTGTAAGTGGATTCTGATTATCATCTTCAACGAAATACGGACCAATCATTCCATTACCAGATACCGCGCACCAAACGGTAACTCGAAGATTGTGGAGTGGTTTCTCTACAATGACATCAGGACGTTCAAATCTAAGGAATCTGGTTGTTTGTCGATTAATATAGCCGCTAAGATGAACGTGACTCTTGTCTGAAAACCATATGTTTTTCAAAAATTCGGGATCTTCGTAAATTAAACTCAACATGCGACCACAGTAAATTTCTCTTGCACGTTTGTCCGCAGCATTTAGTCGTTATCCAACTTGAATACGGTATGGATAACCACCAATTGATTTGAACATGCGACGTAAAGACGTTTCACTAATGTTGAGTTTACATGCAGTTCTTACAAGACTGCAAGGTGATTGCACAACTTGGTTAAAAACACGTCCTTAATTTTCGTTAGTGCATACTGTTTTTCGACGACCTGAAGAATCTTTACGTTGACACAATACACTATCAGTGCGACGAAATTTTTCAACAACAGCTAACATCACACTTTTACTAGGAGCTGCTTTATTAAATTTTTGTTGATATTTTATTGACACCTGTTCTAAGCTTGGACCATTATTACGACCTTTTCCGTATGAACGAAAATAATGCTCTACCAAAAACACTTTTTCTTCCGTTGTTACAACCATTTTTAAATCAAATTTAACTGCAGCGTACTATTAATATATCAACTAATGACAATTAAGTCAAATATGACAAATCCATATTACATAAACAACTCCACAGCACTCTCTGTTTCGGTAATGTTTATTTTGGCGGATACCGTACATCATGACACCACCAACACAAAAGAAGAACAATTTAAAAATTATTATTTGGAGCACGCTCTCAACCATAGAACGCTAAGTAAAACCAGCACAACCAACACAAATGCATTAAAATCTCCGCAAATGTGTTTACCAACTTAAGGGCTCGTTAAGTGTTGTTTCTGAAACAAGTAAGAGGTTGAGTGACCCTTACCCAAGTATCCCTCAATGCTCAAGTTAAGGATTGACTAGGAATACCGGCATTAGTCCCGATAATACCAGCTGACTTTCAACGACCTTTCAACTCTTATTATTCTGTCAAGTTCGGTGTTTTCAACAATGTTAACAATACCGATCGCAAAAAAATTGTAACTGTATTGACCAATCACTTTGTTCCTGATATAGTCTCCAAAATACCACTAGTGAGTGAATTTACCTTATAAGTCTGTCTTTTACTTCTAAACTCAACTGAGTTTCTTGCATTTTTTTTTAATGAATTTTTTAAACAGAAACTACCATTACAGAAGCACACTCTGATTAGGTTACCACTTATATTTTGGAAATAGCAATCTAATAACTTTAGCTAAAATTTGGACAGATTTTTAGCATAATCGTACTCTCAAATGTATTATGGATTTTGTTTACAGTAAGTTAAGAAAATAAATTAAGCCAGAAAAATGGAAAATTCATTACAAATTGGATAATTATTTGTAATTATTTGTCTGACAATTGCCCCTGTGATATAAAACAATTACTATTACTTGTTGTCTCTACGTTAGTATATATGCTCGAAGGGTCGACGTGGATTATGTTGGCACGAGTGTAATGATGAACGCAGTTCTTTGCATTGCCATAAATCACCATCAAAATCCACAATATCTGCTGGTATAGTAAAATCAATCGTAAAAGTAGTTCGTTGGTAGACAAATTCTGCAAAGGTTGTCCAAAATCGTTTATTCTGTCACAAAACAACGAATGCAGAACGTAAACTGATAGTCAAGAGAAAAATAATGAGATAGAGGTATCCTTGCAAATCAGTTTCACTGCATAATCTATTAATCGCTCAAAAAAAGCTCGCATTTTTTAGAAAATGCTTAAAAATTTAATCCGTGATGCTTCAGAAGATGAATTACGGATATATGCTTATAAGTTAAAACCAACAATTCTCCGCAGTGGTGTAACAAAACGAACAAATCTCAAACAAAGATGCTCGCACTGCGAAGCAAGCTGAAGACAGAATTTGTGAAAATACAGCCACAATTGTAGAAAAAATCACGCGGTTGTCGTCGTAAAAATTCATGGTTTCAAAAACTTCACACTAATCACCAAATATAGTTCCAAGCGACATTTTTGTTCCCTCATTTAAATATTGCTGAAGAACATAGATTTTCGTTTAATAAAGAAATGCCGATATATTTTTAGAATGATTACAGTGATGGGAGCATCGCTGAAGAAAGTATATAGTGTTACAAGGAATTTTAGCTTTTTTATTGTTAAATTGGAATATTTTAATGAAAGGAAACTGTCCTTCGGTATTTTTTTTAAACGAAAATGATTAATTGTTATCACACATTAATTTTTCAATCTTCGGTTCTAAATGATTAATCATTTTTCCGGTCCAGTTAACACTAATTGCATTTGAATCATTGTCATGGTCGGACAATGTTGTAAATAATAGTATGCTTTAGTTGTTAAATAATTCAAAATAAACATTTTCTATTCGATAAACTGATCAAAATACATGAAGATAACTTAGGAAATAAATATTTTTCTACTCTCTCCTCTAACATTTGACGAATTTCTATTGAAGTACAAATAAAAAACTGGCTTTTACTATAACTATTGTGTAATCATTAATATAACGTCATTTAGCAGTATCTCTCAGCCATACCGTAACCCCAATACTGGTAAGAGGAAAACATGAAGAGACTCAATAAAGTGACTCATCGAGCACTTAACATTGTTGCTAGGTGGTGTGACAAAGAGCGATTCTCGATCAAACTTAGTAAAGCAACAGTTGTCAGTTTCACTAGGAGGCGAAAACTGGATAAAACTATTAAGGAAGTGAATGAAGTCAAATATCTAGGGGTTACGATGGATAAGAGACTTACATAGAATGCTCATTTGGAAAAAATTTGCAATACAGCAAAGCTCTCCCTTTGGACATGCCGTAGAATATGCGGTAAGTCATGGGGAATGAAACCCAAACAAATGTATTAGCTATATCTGATAGTAATAAGGCTTATGATTACTTATGGCGCTCCAGTCTGGTGGGCTAAATGTCAGCAGAAGACCAGGGAGCTATGTCCACCACTCCCACCCCTGCCATCGAAATTTTACTAGATCTTCCTCCACTTCACATCTGGTTGGAAAGAAAGGCGATGGCTGGTGCATACAGAAGGCTAGGTAAATGCCAGGATTCAGAGCAGAGCGGTATTAGAACCAGGACCGTCCTTTTCCCAGGAAGGGATGATTGGGAGAGGAATAGATCGAATCATATAATGGCTGACCTATGTGGTACAAGGACGGCTCTAAGGCTGAGAGAGGTGTTGGAGCTGGGGTACATGATGGGGGAAAGCCAAAGGTGGATCTGAGCCAGAACTTGGGTAACCTATTCACAATTTTCCAAGCAGAGGTTTTTGCAATAGAGATGTGTTTGCTAGAGATGCTTAAGAGTGACTGCAGGAACAAAACTATAAAAATCATTTCCGATAGCCAGGCGGCGCTAAAGTCACTGGAATCAAACCGGATCGACTCCATGTTAATTTGGAAATGCCTTCAGGATCTGATACGTCTAGGGAAAAATAACAAAGTATTGAAGGAAACGAAAAAGCGGACCTTCTAGCCAGAAAAGATGCTGAAGGCCCGTAGCCATTCCTAGGCATAGCGAATAGCGTAGCCAGAGCAACAATATCGAACATGGTTTGAGACACTCAAAGGCATTTGTAGGAGATCTCTCTAAAAAGAGGTCTCAAGAGCAGCTGAATATGAGCAGACAAGACCTACGAATTATGATAGGACTAATGACTGGACACAGTCGCCTTAATGTGCATGTGAAAACAATTGAATGATTATAACCTAACCTAACTTAACCCCGATACTTAGGCCACATCGCCATGGTGGTGAATGTCCTACCACTGATGTATATTTAACCTTGTTATATATTTGCTAATAGTTACAAGCCACAAATCATCCGTGGGTGAAGAGTCCTCAGCAGCCTACCACTCTTCACTACAATAATTCAATTGCTTTGTGAAAGTACCTACTAATTTTATGTAGCATGAAGGTGTAGGATCGAAGGGATCCTCAGAAATTGGGACTTGCTTGTGGCATGTTTTGCAAAATATTAATCCTTTAGTAAAATACATTTCTTTTTATTCTGATACCGTATACGGGCAAAACAGAAATTGTATGAATGTTGCAATTTTTCTAAAAGCAGTTTCAGAATTATCGGTAGAAATCGTCAACCAAAAATTCATAGAATCTGGGAATTCTGAAATGGAATGTAATAGCGTCCACTCTAGCATCGAGACCATGGCCAATAAAGTTTATATTTTTACGCCTGGAAGTTGGTGTGCAGCCGCACGCATGCCAAAACTGACAAATACCTTCTTATAAAGTATCTTAACTCAACTTTGATCAGTTTTTAAATATTAAAAAGCATTTCCTCTATAGCTGCTTTCGTTTAACAAATCTTTAAGGGTAATTGAGTTCTATTCAGATTAAATTCAACACCTAAAACGAACACTTAAATTTTTTTCCTTCCATAACCTCAAACAATCGAATTAAATGGAAGAAGTTGTTGTTTTTGATTTTGATTAGAAATTTCGTTTACTGATAGCTTAGGTTGGGTCAAAATGATCCAGTGAAAACACTGGTGCTTCGCGGGGAAGGGGGTGGAGATTTTAGTAAGCTCAGGTTCATTTTACCCCAGTTAAAAAGAACACTCATTAAGTGAATCGGTGTTACTCGAAACTACCAAACACTGTAAAACGAAAGCAGCTTATATATGTGAAAAAAAGAAACCACCAATTGGCTCAAAATGAAATGGATACAGTATAGAAAAGCAGATCCTACCCGAATATTTAAAAAAAAAATTTCCAATCCAGAATTTGAATCTATTGTCATTAAACCAATGTCCACTAGAAGAAAAATTTGTAGTCTGCGCCAGCTATGCAGTCCCTGTGCATCCTTGCAGCTTACCATCCATTCTAGGAAACTTTGTCTGCGAAAGTCTGCGGAAAAAGCCCCGTATCAAAGATACAGTTTGACTTATTTATGTTTAATATAGTGTAATAAGGTAATCAGTTTTATGTGCTGAGTTGACAAATTACAATTGTCATAATTGAAAAATTTTAAGCCACATAAATGAAAGTGTTATTTTAAATAAAATTATTCTTTATCCAATTAACAATAATTTAGTTCAATTACAAATAATTTAAAAAGCCTGTTTTTATGAAAAACAAAAATTTTAAATGCAATTACCTCAAAACTTAGCTTGAGTGGATTATAACTTTTCACCACTAAGGCGACGACAGTTTTGAAAATTACAATAGAGCACTATCTTACTTTTTGAACAAAAATATTCACATATCTGTTGATCGTAGAATTATTTAATAAGAAAAATAAACTATTAGTTTCAAAGATCTTTTAGTTGTTTATTCATAAAAAATAAATAAGGAAAACAATTTAACATTCCAATAGTTCTAATGATGGTAGAGAGGAGCATGATGTACAGCAGGAGCAGCTAAAAGTACTTTTCCGTGAGAAGGAGCTGGGTGTACTGGGTGTCCGGATTTTTCAACTACAGCGTTGAAACCATTGTGGTCGTCAGCGGTGTAGTGGACAGTACGAAGAGTACCATCAGGTTCAGCTACGGTGTAAGAACCTTTGACTACGTCACCATCACGGACTTCGTGTTGGGTTTTGTGGTCACCAGTGTGTCCGTCTTGTACTCCATAGTTGAATTCGTATTTAGGGTGAGCCTGGTTAAATAATTGAATCACTACACAATTTACTTATCAATAAACAAATACTTACATAGTAATCTACATCTTTATGAGCAGGAGAAGCATAAGCATGGTGAGCAATTGGGGCTGAGTAGGCATGAGCAACGGGAGCGGTGTAAGCATGAGTGATTGGAGCTGAGTAAGCGTGAGCTACTGGTGCTGAGTAAGCGTGAGCTACTGGTGCTGAGTAGCTGTGTGCTACTGGAGCATGTCCGTAGTCCAATAATCCTGCGTTGGCAGCAGCTACGAAACTAACGATGGCAAGAATCTGTAAAGAAATAAATAAAATCCTTTAGTAACTCTTTAATGCTGTAAACTTTGTACCAATTAGTCAATCCAATGATTTACATATCACAAATTACATGAAAGCCTGATACTCTGCGACCCTTGCAGATTATATTATGTATCTTCCTACCAGTCAAGATATTTTATTTGCATCTATTCGGTGCTGGCTGCTTTTTAAAGTGTATTTGTGATTCCAAGAGGCTAAGGTCCTATCAGTGAGGTGTTGTTACTTTTCCGAGGGCAAACACCCCTAAGTTTCCGTAGCACAACATTCTATTCATTCATAGTAAAATTTGTTCATCATTTATAATTAGTGCTAATAATTTGTTTGTATTAATGATTGCCAAAACTCAAAAGTATCCAGTTTCATTGTTTCATCAACATTATTGCCTTCATGAATTAATTTTAATATGGTAAGTTTCTTAAGCACACAAAACATTAAAAATTAAAATATTTTAAGAAAATTTAAGTAATATCAGTTACATAATTATTCGTTTTATAATATTCCAATTAAAGTCAACAATAAAAAATAAAAATAATGATCAGTTGTTATTGCTCTACCAGAAAAATGAACAAAAACACAATAAGAAATAAACAACAATATTAAAGAAAAATAGAACGAATTTGTTAAAGTTAATCAAGATAAAACTATTCACAGACTAATTCTATCAACGAAAATGAATAATTTATTATAAATAATATACGGTTTAACGCATATAAGGTAATGAAAATAATTTACCTTTGAGAACATGTTTTTAATGTGTGTGTTATTAAAATTGAGTTGATACTAATTCTAATAATGAACATTGTGTCTTTTATATACAACTATATTGCCAAAGATAGGAACCATTATTGAGAGCATGCTGCCAAAACACAAGAATCGACCTTACGATGATGAAATAAAAAGAATGTGACCTAGTTTGGATATATATTCTAAATGTACCTATATCGATAGTTCACGCGATTGTATGAACTAATAACGATTGTTAAAAGAAAATCAAGGCAGTATGCATATTTTTTTTGCTTTGCGAAACAAGAGAAGCCTACTTTAGAAGGAAACAATTAAAATCGATAGATCAATTCTACTGTTAATCTTAAATATATATTTCAGCAAGGTCAACGGTCGGGATTTGCAATAAAAAAAAACACGTGAGTTATGGAGATTTATTTCTTCCGCATTTTAGAATAACTTTTTTTTAACATAACACAGCGGATCTCTAAAATCTTTTTATGTCCCTCAGTGTAGCTTATTCTTTTGTTCTGAATTTTTATCAAACTCTGAGGCTCGCTAAGCAAGATTTCGTTGTTCCATCAACTCATAACGTTTAATTTTATCTATAGAGCGGGTCACAGTTATTATGCAGCGTGGCCGGCATAGGCCAATGTAAATCTTATGGGCGAATATTCAACACTGTTGCCGCTTTGGTTACGGCTTGAACCACAATTAACTCAGCCAATTTATTTTCGTAGAAACGTTTTATTATGAATTTTGCAAAACAGATGTATTCTATATAATAAATATTATTAAAAAATGAAATTCAAATCTATTTATGTAGATTGTAATCAGTATATACCTGATCACTTGATGGATTATTTAGGTCTCTACTAAATCTTTCAGACAAATCCTAATCCTATTGCCAGTGAAAATATTATTTAATTACAAAGATGCTAATTATTTTTACCTGTATGATCCCTTGATCCTCGTAAACCGTTATGTAATATTCCTGGAATGTAAAGGTATAAGTAAATGTAGAGGTAAGTAATAACATAGGCAGGTACCTATCTGTTTCTGCTAATAAACGAAAGGGCATTATTGAAACAACAGCCATGCAGTTAGCAGCACCGTTTGAAAAATTTAAACAAGGTGAAAATCTTCATCGTCAAACCAAGAGGCTTTTATTGAATATTTTAACGTATACGTTGAATACAAAAGATGACAAAAGTGTGACAGCGAAAACAGAACTAATTTCTGAAATGACTGGCCTTAGTGTGAGAACAGTGTATAATCTGAAAAGCGAAGCCGCTACTGGACCCTTGACATCGCCAAAAAAACGAAGACGGAACAGCAGCCAGTCGAATTCAAGACTGATCACCTACGATGAAGGTATCCAATCGCAAATACGAAAAGCTGTGCATGAATTCTACTCCGAAAATATTCCACCAACACTGGCAAAAGTTCTTGCTAAAATAAATTCAGGCGAAAATGTACCAAATTTTTCTAAAAGTACGCTAAGACGCTTGCTTAACGATATGGGGTTTGTTTATGTAAAGAGAGGAAGAGACTCGATTCTAATAGAAAGAGCTGATATAATCGCCTGGAGGCACAAATATTTAAGATCAGTGAAGAAGTTCCGCGAAGAAGGATATAACGTAATATATCTGGACGAGTCATGGATTAATGTGAGCCACAGTGTAAATTTTGAATGGAAAGACACTACCATAAAAAATGCCCGTCAAAGGACTGACAACAGGACTGAAGGCTCCAAGTCAACGAGGACCGAGATTTGTTCTTCTTCATGCAGGCTGGAAAGACGGTTTTCTTGAGGGTGCAGAAAAAACTTTTCTGGCAAAGAAAGGTGCAGACGATTACCACGACGAAATGGACGCAGAAGGCTTTGAGGCCTGGTTTAAAGATCAATTGATCCCTAATTTGCCGAAAAACGGATCAAAGAATGTTGTAGTGTTGGACAATGCGTCATACCATTCGGCGAAGTTACCTTTTCCAAAGACAACTTGGAATAAGGAACAAATAAAGTACTGGCTACTGGAAAAAGAGATTTACTTCGAGGATGATTATTTAAAAACAGAATTATTGGCTACTGCAAACGGGTTTAGAGAGCAGTACGATCTAAGAAAAATAGACGACATTGCCACGGAACATAATATAACAGTCCTACGATTACCACCTTATCATTGCGAATTAAATCCTATTGAAATGGTGTGGAGCCAAGTGAAAGGATATGTGGCTCGTAATAATAGTACTTTTAAAAAAGAGGATGTGGAAAAACTTATAAAAACAGCGTTTTCGCAAGTAACCCCAATGCAGTGGTCTAATTATGAAAAAAAGGTAGAGAAGACAGAGGAAAAGATGTGGCAAACAGATCATTTAATGGAAGACATTGAGCCAATAATAATAAATCTAAATGAAGACGATGAAGATGAAGACTTGAATGACGATGAAGATCAGTAATATATTTCTTAATCCTCAAATGTTTCATTCAATTTTCATTTATTATAGTTATTACCTGCTAATCATTGTCATTTTTAAAGTTTAATTTTAATTAAAGTTAAAATACGTTATTATTAATTCATTTACTTATTCTATATTTTGTTTGTTACAACAACCCGCCAGAAGAAGAAAAATCCTCGGAAAAATCATCGAAACGTCGGCAAGATTTCATTAGCTTTTCTCTGTTAATCGTTCTCCCTTAAAATTTAGATGACAGCTGACTTTTTTACCACTCGTCTTGAAATTTATGTATATTGTAATGATTTATTTGGGGCTGATTTTTAATATTTGATTGTTATGGTTTATTTTATCAATAGCCCTCGTATATTCTGTTAATTTGTAATGATTTACTTAGTTTGATTATTATAATTTATAAATTTGTTTTGTTTGATTAGTTAGTTTTCATCAATGTTTACTTTTTCTTTTGTATCTCTATAGTTGGGCGCCTTATCAAAATTTTAACTAGCTCAGTCTACTTATTATGAAATTGAAATTTAAATTATGACTCTTATCTGGGTAGGATTCAAATTAAAAATATTATTTAATTATTACCATACAATCAATTTAATATCAAATTATACAAATAAAATAAAAAACACTATTAATAGGTTTTCATATGCTTAATACAATTAAATTGATGAATAACCTGATATGAAGAAATGGAGATGATATACAAAAATAAATTAATTTACAGTCACAAAACAATAAATACCAAAATCAAATTCTTAACTATGAGACGTACCTTTTATTATTAAGTTCGTTTTCTAAAAATTGCTATTGTCAAAACGGAAGATGACGATCACTGAGATCGGCTTCTACTTCGTTGATTCTCGGCAATGGAACAGCGTACCAAAAATGTCAATATGTCTACCACGCTTGGATGTATCAATGACGCTTGAATTTAATCTTTTAAATTCTACTGGAATCAGTCTCGGTTTTGTCCAATTTATTACTTTGGTAAGTAATTTATTAATGGTTGAATACTTTAATGCATGTATTTTGTTATATTACATGTATTAGTTTAACATAAACTGATTTTGATTAATGCAAAATTTTTCCTTTTAGTGATTAATTAATACATACGATGTTAATTGCTCTGCTACCAGGATCATAAGAGAGTGAATCATCGAATTTCTGGCCTTTTTATATGCTTCCAGGAAAATGACAAATATGACGTAACAAAAGGATTTCAATTGTTTTTAAATACAAAAATTAACCAAAATTCTGGAATATCAAGGTAATTAAATTACAAATCTAATAGTACCTTTGATAACTTACAGTAAAATCTTATCCTTATATTTACTAAAAATCTATTAATATAATTTTTAAGTGTAAATCTTCTATGAAAATTTAGATTTGAAAGAGACAAATTTCTTAAGCTGTCATATTTTCTAGACTTTCAAAATTTGAATTAAAACTATCACTTGTATTTAAAATTGCTATAAATCCATTAAACTAATCCTAATTAAACTGATAACTACTATTTTAAACTCTAACAACTAAAATTTAAACTTTTAAGAGATTCTGTTATTTGTGTTACTTACACCTTATATAAGATAAGATTCTCTGTGTTATCAAAAATTAACATTTTAAAATTTATATAAACAACTTACTTAATTATCCTACATACATTTTGTTACATAAAATGTCCTTTGTTAATGTTTATAAACTAAGTTTTTCAATCGTTATTTCACTATGCACTATTTAAGTGTTCTATCAAAAGTTTATGTGATTAAGTCCAACACTTTCGATATGAGAATTAGTTTACTGTATTTCACCACACCTGCTACATGTTTTTAATTGTTCTTGTGTTTTTTTTTAAGGTACTCATGATCTATTGGAATACTTATTTGTACAATATTGAAGACTACAATTTGTCTCCTTATACTTTTGTAAGTACTTCCTTTTTATAATACTAATTTAAATACTTAACTAGCTAAAACTACATGTTGATTTCTTAAACATGTGAAAACCATTAATACTTTTGATTTTTATTTTCTTTTTATTGTTTCAGATTAAACTTAGAATTTAAAAAAAAAGAACTAGGTCAAAGGTGAATTATTGTTATGTGAAATTGCATTTATTATGGATTGGAAATATTTGATTGTGATAAAATAGCAAAATATGGATCCTATTCAAGATCAGATGTCAATTACATTCTTTGTTTATATTGAATGTTTGTCTGTGAAGATTATAAACTTGAAAACTTTAGATGTAATAAAGAAAAAGTAACTGCTGATTCGATGAAACTTATTAATATATCCTTTTATTCTAAATTATTGAGGTAAGTTTTACTTCTTAAGTTTTTAACTCTTAGTAATTTATCTCAATATATTATTATTACTGACATATTTTTATTATTAATTATATTATTATATTATTATTTTATAATTTGACAAAGGTCTTTTGTAAGGCCGCTGTATTTATTTATTTCTTTATACGTGATAATTAAACGTATAAAATTTGAATATTTTAGCGGATTTACAATATTTTCCATTAAACGCGTAAAATTTATCTAAAAGCATAATTATAAATATTCTTAATTACTCACTAAACGATTTTCAAATGAATAATTTAGTCAACATTTAAATCATAATAGTAACATAATGGCAAGTTATATTCCCGTGCCAGTTGGAACCAAATTCGAAGAACATGCCGATATGGCAACGCCGTGTCGTCCATAAACGCAATGCTGCATAACAACTGTGACCCGCTCTATAGGATTATTACCTCCTAGTTCTCATAACGAGACTGTAAAAAATAAGGTGAAATTTCCTTCCACTATATCACTAAAGAACGCAACGTGAGAGGTATCATAATTATCTACACGGACAGATTAAAAAGCAAGATTTTAAATGGGTTGTAAAGTTTACTCAGAATCCCTGGATATACAAATTTAATAGGCTATAGTTAAACATGCAAGTTTAGTTCAGACGGAGCTGATATGCATAATCATCATAACCATAACAGAAAATGAAATAATAAAATAAAAATAAAAAATAAATAAAAATGTAATAAAAATAAAAATAAAAGCTGGAGATAAACGAATTGGTATTTATACAGAGTAAACAAGCACTACTGATCCTAAAAAAAGTTTTAAAATACCTTCGGGAACGAAAATTCTATCTTACTGGCCATTATTAGTCAAGAAAAGATTCATAGATAACTCTTATCTCAAACTACCATACAAGTCCATTGTCTAACTTTAATAATTATATTTTCTCTATTTATTCTTTTATAAATATGAAAGAGCTAAAATATTATGTAACAGATATAAGCTCCCATCAGCGATAGATTCATTAGAATATCATTTAACTTCAAACCAGTTAAACTTCATGTTGTCCAGGTATATATGCCAACAACTGATCACCCAGATGACGAGGTTGAAGCTGAATATGAAAAACTAGAATAGGTAATTTCGAACATACCGCTTACCTCTTAATTTTAACGGGCGAAAATAGGGAATACCAAGAACAATGACCACATAAGAGACATTGTAGGCAAATACGGACTGGGTGAAAGAAATCAACGTAGTGAACGACTTATCCAATTCTGCACTGGTAATGATATCTCATACACAATATTCAAACATCATCCCCGACGTCTATCAACATGGACATCACCCTCAGATCTATATGAAAACCAGATAGACTATACTCTCATAAGAACGCGTTGGCGGGCAGCAATTACAAACACTTGCGCTCGACCTGGTGCAATATGCGGTTATGACCACAAACTTCTAAAGTCTAGCCTTAGCATAAAACTAAAGACCTTGACTCTCTACAAGCCTAGTCGAAGGTTACCGATACCCGAAGAGAGACTTTTCAAAAAACACTGCGAATGTCCAATCCCATGCTGACGGAAGGAGATTCAAATCAAATGTGGGAAGCAATCAAAACATGGATGGATCGTGTCTGGTGTGAAAAAACCACGAATCCAAAACCGATAAAGAAAAAATACTGGATGACGGAAAGAACAATCAATCTAATAGATGGCCGGAGAATACTTATTTTGGCCAACATCATTACTCCGGAGAATAAGAAGGCTCTTGACAAAGAAATTCAGTCTTACAAATGATGACAAAAACCAGCATATCACAAGAGTATGCTAAGAACTTGAAGAACATGCAAACACAAATAGACCTCACGAATTATATGATTCAGTCAAATATCTGTCTGGAGAATTTAAACTGCAGACACAAATAATAAAAGATGATAAAGGAGATCAGAAGTTCGGAGGCAATACTGCGAAAAACTTTTTTCTACTGATAAAGCCGAAGACCATGGTTCACTAAAAATTGATGAGGTAGAAGAAGAACCGCCAACTTTGAAAGCCGAATTAGAAAACGCTATAAACCATGTAAAAAAGAACGAATCACCTGGCGATGATGGCATATCCACCGAAACAATAAAAGCTATGGGTGAGCTTGGTGTTGATGCTTTCTACAAACTGTGTTCTAAAATCTGGTAAACTGGGGTATAGCCAAAGGAACCGTGTATATAGGCTCTCCAACAGACTGCCGTAACTGCAAAACAATAGCACCCATACTCTTTAATATATACAGGGAGTATACAGTGCGTCCATAAAGTAACGCATAAATTCATTATTAGTCCAGGCGTGCTGTACCAAAAAAATAAAATAATACGGAATTTCTGGACTTGTAATATCAAAAAATCGATTTATCGTATGAAAAACCTTATAATATAAACAAATCAGCATACAACAATAGTAAAAACCATAAAATCCCCGCTCGGATTATTAACTTCATTGCAAATGAACTAAAAATCCGACTAAATAATGAAATACATTTTCTTCTGTAATTTTTCACGTAGAATGTAATGCAAGAGTCGGCTTCTGCATTTTTTAATATTCTATAACAAAAATTTAACAATTATTGCAAATTTAGCTGTTGCAAAATTCATTTTTTGCGTTTTTTTTAATTTTTGAGTACATTTTTAAATGAGAGGTGTATTTTTTATTTCATGTGAAAGTAGACGTAAAAAAAATGAGCCCCAAATAAACCTTTTCAAATAATATTTTCCGAGCAAACTATACAGTTGAAAAAAAAGAGATTTTTCCAGGAAAATCAAATTTCTCGGAAAATTATTATGTTACAAGGTTGAGCAAATTCGAGGTTATTTTGAACATAAAAAGGTAAGTTTTCACCAAGTTTCATCAAGATTGACGAATCCGTTGAAAAATTAAAAATTAAAAACGAAAAATCTTTTTTTTCATTTTCCTCGAAAAATTGAGGTTATGTGAGAAAATTACCAAGAGAAAATTTTTAGATTTTTACATGATCTACAACTTTTCTATTGGGCTCTTTTCATTTTGACATCAATTTTAGCCGCAAACAGCAATACTTCAGTTTTTTATCCCCTTTTCACCCTTTTTCACCCCTAAAAAGTTTATGATCATAATTGAAATAGTTAATGTATTTTTTTTTCATGTGTTAAAGCCCCTTTACCACCTCCAACTGTTACATTCCAGGTCTCAGATTTCCGTCTAAAAGTACAGCTCGCCCGGACTATATTGGCTAAATGAACAATAGAATCAGAAATTCCCAAAACAGGTTGATTTTTGATTTCAATTCACTATTATTTCAAATCATAATCTAATATACAAGGTGAACCACTTTCGTGTAATAACGTCATCACCATTATTTTCAAATGGAATCCCCCCCTTTTTTTCAGTTTCCAAATTGCCTTTGCTGAGCTGATTCCAAAAATGTATATGTTGCTTCAAATTAATACAGAGTGGGCAAAAATTCAAAAATTTACTTACAAAGTAATTAAAATAACGAATTAACGTAATAAACACAATCAAATGAAATTACGTATTGTTATACAACTACTTGGATAAACTATCTTAACAGCTTTTATTAGTGATCCAAGCCCCTGGACTATAAAAATCTTTTTGTTTGGGCATTATTTTTTACCATTCTTTTTATTTTATATGAGGGCAGATGATATTTACTTATTTCACCTTTCTCTGTTTAGAAATGCAATACCAAATCCAAAGAGAGAGCTACATCATAGAGAAATGGTGTCAGAAGGAACTAAAATTTTCCAAGGAGGTAAATTATCTAGGAGTGATCATGGATCAAAAACTCACTTAGAAACAATCTTATTCATAGCCTTAGTGGCGAGATGGACATGTCACAGGACATTTGGAAAGACTTGGGGCTTCCTTAGAGAGTGCTCATTCGTAGCCCGTGTGTAACGACATTGCTAAAAATGAGCATGCTTAGAAATCAATCGACGTTTGATTGTCGAGCATGCTATTTGAGACTCAGGCGTGCCTCGAGCGCGTATGAAAATGTTTGCTTATAAGCATGCTATTGTCGATCCGATCTCGATCCGCAATAGTCTCTGCGTCAATTGAATACACGTAAAAAGTCAATGAACTTTCAGATTATCGCGTTGGTGAAATTACTTGTCCCCAGTGATTTTCTCCCTTTTATTACTAACTCCTTTTTTTGCTTTTTCTTTTTCACCAAAATATTCTTACCCAATTCCGTTGCGAGCAATATGACTGAAACAAATCATTGACTTTCAACTTCAAAAAGCACAAGCAACTTTCAGCAAAGGAAAACAAACCACAGATACTTTAACCATATTGAGAAATACGAGGTCTGGCTATTATATAATGAGACTGCTTATGAAAAAGAGTTTTATTTTAAAAATTATTCTACAATCGAATGCTCCCCTTCAATATACTCCCCTTCCCTCGCCACACACCGTTCCATTCGTTTTTTCCATTGGTCAAAGCAATGCTGGAAGTCTTCTTTTGTAAGAGCATTTAGGAGCTCCACCGATTTTCGCTTCACCTCTTCCATCGACTCTAACCGGGTTCCTTTTAAGGCAGATTTGATATTCGGAAACAGGAAAAAGTCACAAGGTGCTAAATCAGGCGAGTACGGCGCGTGTTCGAGCACTTGAATGCCTCTAGCGGCTAAATATCGCTTTCAGCAATCAATCGAATGCTCGGACGACGATCTCCGCGTACAATTTCATTTATTTTGGTCACTGTTTGCAGAGTTGAAACAGAGACAGGTCGACCTGGACGTTGGTCATCTTCGGTGCTCTCTCGACCTTCATAAAACCTTTTATACCATTTGAAAACACGCGCACGAGATAGAGAATTCTCACCATAGGCCTCTTTTAACAACTTACAGCACTCAGTCGAAGTTTTTTTTTAATTTAACGAGAAATTTCATATTGATCCGTTGCTCGTGTTTTTCGTCACACAATGTTATCGGCACGAGAAAAAACACGTTCGTTTCTAACCTCTACAGAAAAAATACTGCTACAGCGACAAAAACGTGTACTAGAATAGTAGACACTTCCAGCTATCTAACGCTGCACTCATTTCCCACCCTATCCCTCTAGGACGCCCTCTGCGCGTGCAGTCTCGTCATTTAATAGCTAGACCTCGTATCCTAGAAAAAAATGGAAATTGGAGAAAAAATATTTATTATCCAGGTAAACCGCTGCAGTTTTTAAGATATTGGTATTTTTATTACATATAATGGGAAATCATGCAGAAAAACGGTATATATTGTTAAAAAAATATAAATATCTCCAAATGTCTTTGATAAAAAGACACATTGTTATTATTTCTCCTTAAAACATTTTATTTCAAAGAAAAGGACATTTATATTAATTGTTTTTTAGATGTGTAAAAAAATTTGCTAAAATCTTTATGTGAATTATGTTGATTGCCGCAACTTGTTGCAAACCGAAGATCATTTAACTAAGAGAATAATTAATACTGGCGGTAATTTTAATTCGTGCTGTTATTGTCATCGTTTGTAATCGGATTACCTCATATCGTGAACAAAAACGACTTTGAACTCTTGATGGCGTGGTTTTTACGCTAGACACAATCCTTGTGTTATTGTTCTCTCATTCTCGACTATCTTGTGAGATATTCCTACCGATTCGTCCATGAAAGAATGATTTAAAACTGATACGCCCACAATACCTTTCGCTAAAGCATACCAATTAACAGTGAAACAATTTTGAAAACTATAATTTTTGGCAGTAAATCGTAAATGTTTTCCATTTGAATTTTACTGTTTTTTAAAGTGAGGCTGTAAAATGACTAATTTAGTAAAATATAAAAATTCTATTTATATTCAACACTGTACAAATTTACGAATACAAAGTAAAAAAAAATTAAATAATTATTCAACATTTTATACAAGACAATTTAGTTCTAATGATGGTACAAAGGAGCATGATGTACTGCAGGAGCAGCTAAGAGTACTTTGCCATGGACTGGAGCTGGGTGAACTGGGTGTCCGGATTTTTCTACGACAGCGTTGAAACCATTGTGGTCATCAGCGGTGTAGTGAACAGTACGAAGAGTACCATCGGGATCAGCTACAGAGTAGGAACCTTTGACTACATCACCATCACGGACTTCGTGTTGGGTTTTGTGGTCACCGGTGTGTCCATCTTGTACTCCATAGTTGAATTCGTATTTAGGGTGTGCCTAAAAGAAAATTGAAATGATAATGTATATAATTTCCTTTTTTTAAAAATTTGTTTACTTACGTAGTAGTCTACATTGTCATGAGAAGCGTGTCCATGGGCAAGAACTGGAGCAGCATATCCGTGAGTTAAAGCTGGAGCAGAGTATCCATGAGAGATAGCTGGAGTAGCGTATCCGTGAGCGAGGACTGGAGCTGAATATCCATGAGCTAGAGCTGGAGCTGCGTAGCCATGTTCTACTGCTGGAGCAGCCAAGTTCACAGAAGAGTAGGAAGTGGCATGTCCATGACCATAGTCCAAGACTCCAGCTTGAGCTACAGCTACAAAAGCTAATACTGCCAAAATCTATAAAAAAATATTTAATTTTGTTGACTTCATTTATCCAAAATGATTTGTTTTTAGATTTAAAGTCTTAAACTAGGTACCCTTTATGTTCTTTTTTATATTGGGTATAAATAATTTAATTACTATATAATATAAATAAAAGTTTAATAATTCTAACAAATGAAATTGTTAAAAATAAATTAAAATATCAAAATTGTCTGTTTTGTATAAAAATACACTTAATTTCGTATACTGGCTGAATTAACAGATACACTTACTTTAGAACACATATTTGATGAAGTGGTAAAGTATACTGACAGTAAATCACTTCATTATACCTTTTATATGGTATGATAACTAACCAGCGCAATAAAAAGAATAATATTATCATGGTCAAATCAAAGAATTCCTTTCAATCGCTGCAGTCGAAAATTAGATAAGTATATTTAATATATTATGTTGCAATTAGATATAAATAGGTAAGTTTGTTTTAGACATTTTTTTGACATAGTCTTAAAAGTTGTTTGCTTAATTGTAATATTAGACATTTCTTCTAGGAAACTTTGTTTTTTTAAGAAGAAAAAAAGTAATTGAATTTTAGAAGATTATAATTTTGCATATACGCGCGAGTATACAGAATTTGTTCAGATTTTGGCTGTAGAGAAGTGTTATAAGTATTCCAAAATTAACTGGAATTAATTGGAAATCATTCTGGTGATAACATTTTTTGTCCTCGGTATACCCGAGAAAGACCACATCATCTTCCAAACACGCTTAAGGAAATAGTAAAAGACTGTTTTATTAGTAATTGTAATATCCTAAATTTTTTTTAATCAAAATGTAATGGCAAAACTTAATTATTATTATATTATCATGTTCATTACTCTAGTGCTAATGACCCTATGTGGTCGATGCAAATCTAACAAAAAAAATAGTTCAACAATAGGGGGGTAGTTCACAGTAAGACAAATATTTAGAGGTTTTTTATTATATGATAGTTTTGCGTTGAAAATCTTGAATATTAATATTAATAATCAAATTAATTTTGGTAAATTAATATTTCTGATAAGCAAAATTATAAAACTACTCCTAATAGTCACGTGATATTATACACCTATCAGAGCGAGTGACGTCATTGTCTACGAAACAAAACAAACTTTGAATCTTCATTTAGGCTTCCTAACCTTACAATATTTAAGTATTATACAGGGTGTCCAGGAACTTAATGCCAAAAATTCGGGAGCAAATAGAAGAGGTCAAAATAATGTTAGAATAATTTTAGATCTGATCGCCATATTTTGTAAAGACAGACATTCTGAAGAGAACTATCAATAATTGTCACAACTTATAATTAAAAATTCCAAAAGTTCAAATTTCTCCTAAACCCTTAATTTTATCGAGTTCAAACAAGAGTACATTTTCATTAGTAAATGGATTGGAAAAATTATTTTTGAAATTTAAATATTATTCAGATGGTCCCTATTAAAATTACGGATTATTAACCAATGGGCACAAGCCGTCTCTGCTTATCTGTACGTAATGTAGATTCATTTATACCGTCAAACACAGGACATGGATGTATGCAATCCGTCACTGGAATTTTATAGTATTCCAATGTATAGTTTAGAAATTATGACAAAACAAAGTTTTTTATTTCGAAACTTTAGAGGTATATAACTCGGAAACGAAGGCTCGTATGACAAAAATTTATTTGAACTTCTAACATTATTTTGACCTCTTTTATTTGCTCCGGAATTTTTGGCATTAAGTTCCTGGACACCCTGTATATTATGTTCAAGGACGATTCCCATCAACGCAATAACATTACCAACCATAACACACACAGCTGTTGTTTTGCAGAGTTAGTGTCAAAATTATTATAAAAATGTAAAATAAAATATGATACAGATTGTTTTTCAATGAGATAGTCCTGTTTCTAATAAATTAGATCATAAGGCAAATTATAAACAAGATTTCCAAAAACTGTCAACTACACCATTTATATTTCAAATTTTAAGTTTCTGCGTGTTATTGTGTACACTATTTTTTTACTATTCATGTTTAATATTTTGATCCATCATGAAATTTTAAGAATTCTTCCATTGATCCACATCTTTGGCCCATGCCAACCCATGCTGGTTTCCCCTAAAGCCCCCATTTCTTTCCACTTCCTCCTCAATTCTTGTTTTTATGATAATCGCACAGCAGGCTGATGGGCATCTTGTCCAAGAAATACTCCCCATTATCGTCCAAAAGTCTTTTTATTAACTCCCCTGTCAAGCCATCTATTCCTGGGGCCTTTCTTTCCTTGATACCACGCCCTTCCTTCTCTATTTCTTCTATCTCTACCGGGCCTATCCCCCCCATTTTACCTATCCTACTGAAATCTCCCAGCAACATTTTCCAGTTACCTCTTTTCGACCTTTCGCTCAAGCTCCTTTTTCCCCTTGTATCTCTCCTTACCCTTACATTTACCTTTTATCCTTAACATCCTTCTTTGTTCTTTCTTGCATTCCTTTCACAACTTTTCTATTTCGGTATTTTACCAATAATTAGCCCTCCTGTTGCCACACTTCCCGTCCCTTTTACAGCCTTCACATCATTCCTGAGTCCTCTTTCTATTTCCTCACCTACTTTCTTCCTCAGTCTCTCCGCCTGGGTTTTCGTCCTACTTGGCCTTCTACCTTCAGCAACCTATTTTTCCATCTTCCTTAATCTGTCTCCACGTACCTATGTAAGCTCAAGCATTCCTCATCTTCCATAACCCTCCAGCTACTTTTTTTCTGCCATTCTCCACATCTATATCCACATCCGCACTCACAAAGGTGGGCAGCAACCCATCATTGAGCACCGTTAACCTTCTCTAAAATCACTCCCCTCCAGACTTACATTTGGGCTAATGTACACGCTGTACACCGCCAAACTTTTGATGTTGGGATCGAATATGTCTTCAAAATATTTAATTTGAAGAATAAACATATCCCAGTACTTCAGCTATACAGAAGGCAACCAATGTGCCCAAGTTGAAAGAAGAAAGAAAAGTTTCGAATTCTTCATTAAATTCTCTTTCGACTTCAATGACTTGTTTACCATCAGCAACGAAAATGGCCATGAAACCATGTTCTTAGAAGTTACTAAAACGTGCCATAAAGAAAAATATAGTGGGTTACACCTTGAATATACCTATGATCCGAAATAAATTAGTAGAAAGAATTTCCTTAAAATAAATGACGAGGTAAGTAGATTACGTTATAAGGGTAGTTGGCAGTTATTGAAAACAAAAATAGCATAATAGCATATGTAAAAGTAGATTGTTATGAATTTATCAAGAAGAATATTCCATCAATTTGGTATTGAAACATGGAAAATTTAATCGAATGTTCTACTATCACATAAGAAAGTTTCACATATTATACTAACCTCTACCCCCTTGGTTGTTTAATAAAGTTTTTGAAAGTAATTACTTTAGTAATCTTTTGCTAACTCACTTAATCTTTTCTTTGCATACTTATCATTTTACCTAAACTTTTCATGTTTGAACATATAATACTGTTTATAATATTGAATAAAGTCTTTCACGAATTTTATAAAGGTATAAGATAATATACAAGGTATAAGATATAAGTTTGTTTTAAATTTATTCATATAAACAAAAAATAAATATTTTTTATAACCAATATTTCTAAAAGTTCTAATGATGGTACAAAGGAGCATGATGTACTGCGGGAGCAGCTAAGAGTACTTTGCCATGGACTGGAGCTGGGTGAACTGGGTGTCCGGATTTCTCTACGACAGCGTTGAAACCATTGTGGTCATCAGCGGTGTAGTGAACAGTACGGAGAGTACCATCAGGATCAGCTACAGAGTAAGAACCTTTGACTACATCACCATCACGGACTTCGTGTTGAGATTTGTGGTCACCAGTGTGTCCATCTTGTACTCCATAGTTGAATTGGTATTTAGGGTGTGCCTAAAGTAAAAATAAAATGATAAATGTATGATTCTCTGTGTAAAATTATTTGTTTACTTACGTAATAGTCTACATTATCATGAGAAGCGTGTCCATGAGCAAGAACTGGAGCAACGTGTCCAACAGAAAGAACTGGGGTAGAATATCCATGAGCTAGAGCTGGAGCAGCGTATCCGTGAGCTAGAGCTGGAGCAGCGTATCCGTGAGCTAGAGCTGGGGCAGCGTAGCCATGTTCAACTGCTGGAGCAACCAAGTTAACGGAAGAGTAGGAAGTGGCATGTCCATGACCATAATCTAAGACTCCAGCTTGAGCTACAGCTGTGACAGTCAATACTGCTAAAATCTGAAAAATATATTTAAGATAAATTGTAAATAAAAAAATTATATAAAATAACGAATTACTTTTATTATCAATATTATTATGAATAAACGTAAACTTACTTTGGAAAACATTATTGTATGTATCGTTTTAGTATCTTGAATGCGTTGAGATACACTGAAGAGAAAGAATGTTATTAAGGTTTTTATATCTAGCAATAACTAACCTGCACAATAATTTAACTACATTCACGGCTAAATTATGAAACATCCTTATCGAATTCATTGTTCGATACCATTAGTATTTTTTAACAAGATACACCCAGCGCAAATTATTGCTCATTCGTTATTGCGGTATAGATTTTTTTTAGATAATTAGTTGGTTCATTGCTAAATTAAAATTCTTTAATGTGTGTATTTTAAGAATTGATTAAACTTCCTTATGCTTTGTTTTATGTAAATAGTATTATACTAATTATAATAATTATAATATTGTAAGTACATTTTTGTAAATTCATTATTTTCAAGACTACTTAAAATAGTAGGATAATTGAACTTATTACAATTAATGTTAACAGTAAATTTATTTGATTAAAATTAGTAGTAGTAAAATATTGCTGAAATTGATAAAAATAACAATACGCCACATTATTGTGACGTCACTGTTACCATTGCTTGACAAACTGTGGCCTTATGGTAGTTAGTTTGTATTGAAGTTTTTTGTATTGTGGAAGTTCTTGTTTTTTGTAGAGTTTTTGACATTATAGTGCTATATAAACACATTATTATGATTAAGAAATAGTTTGAGTTATACGGGGTTGGGATAAAGTATGGAACCAAGTAAATATCTTTTAAACGAAAAGAACGATATTTAGGAAAATTTGCAGGTAAGTGCAATGGAACAAAACGCATATGATGTACATTTTTTTGATAATAATATACTTTCGGTTTAACCGGAAATGCCATCAACTTCTTTAATTTAAATGGGACACCCTATATATTTTTACAGATTTTGAAAGAGCTTGTTATTTTGAATTCATACATACTGAGCTTAGTGTAAAAAAAATTGTAAAAACGAGGAATATAGCACTTTAACCAACCTCCTTTGAGTTTTTTGCATCAGAGCAAAAAACTATTTAGATAAACTAATTGATGTTGTTTGTATGCATAGTAATAAATAAACAAGTACTGTTTAGTACATCGAGTACGTCTTTTATTCTTCAAGTGTCAAATTCTAATTGACGGAAATAAATTGCACAATTGAGTAGTCCACTTGCAAAGTGCGCTATACTGTTCAACCATTTCTTTAAGAAAATCAATTAAAATATTTTTTTCTAAAATTAAGTAATAAATATATATGTTGATTGTCATATATTTAATTATAGTTATTTTGTTTTATTTTATGATCAAAAAATAAAATGTCACTTAAATGGTTATAATTTTATTTGAAAATTAAAATTGAACAAAAAGAGTTTTGCAAAAGTATTGATAACTTAGCACACTTTGCAAGTGGACTACTCAATTTAGAATGGTTCAATTAAGTGAAAAAGAGCGTATTGAAATTTTAGTAATGATCGGTTATGGTGATCGTGTTAGAACTCATGAAGAAGTGTGTCACATTTTTAATAATTTGCATCCGGAGAGAAATCCTATATCAAGCTCAACAGTAACTAAAACATTACAACGTTTTAATACTACTGGGATGGTAAAAAATTTGCTAAAACCTGGAAGACCGCGGACTGCAACGAATGAAACTGTTAAACAAAATATTGCAATCGATTTAGAAGAATCACCTCAAACTTCCACCACAAATTTGGGACTAAACCATGGTATCAGTCGACGTTCTGTAGGAAAGACATTAAAAAGTGAAAAGTATTATCCGTATAAGGTACAGTTGGTTCAAGAATTGTCATACGATTATTTTGACCGACGGCTGGAATTTTGCGAACGGCTAATGGACATCTGTAATGTCGACGAAAATTTTGCTTCTAGCATAGTATTTTCCGATGAGGCAACTTTTTTTTTTAAATGGAACAGTAAATCGCCATAACTCAAGGTATTGGTCAAATGAGAATCCTCATTGGATTCATGAAGCACATACCCAGCATCCACAGAAGTTAAATGTTTGGATGGGAATAGTCGAAAATAAGCTTATAGGCCCATTTTTTATCGACGGATACTTGAATGGTGACAATTATTTGGATCTACTAAATAACGAAATTATTTCTGCACTTCAACAGAATGGGCAATTACCACAAAATATTTGGTTTCAACAAGATGGAGCACCTCCCCACTATGATAGACGGGTTAGGGATTTTCTGGATGCGAATTTTCCAAATCGATGGATTGGACGTAGAGGATTCATAGAGTGGCCTGCTCGTTCTCCGGATCTTAGCCCGTTAGATTTTTTTCTTTGGGGTTATCTAGAATCACGTGTTTACGTTAGACGACCAACAAACTTACAGGAATTGAGACAAAGAATTATTGATGAATGTGAATTAATACGTGGAGAAGTCGAAAGAGTGACTCAAGAATTTGTTAATAGAATGGCATATTGTCAGCAAGTAAATGGCGAGCATTTTAAACATTTGAAGTAATTTTGTTTCTCATTATTCTAAAATAATGAAATGTACATCTATTGTACTACTAACAGTGAGTTATTCCTCGTTTTTACAAATTTGTTTACATTAATTTCAGTATGTATGAATTCAAAATAACAAGGTCTCTCAAAATCTGTAAAAATATATAGGGTGTCCCATTTAAATTAAAGAAGTTGATGGCATTTCCGGTTAAACCGGAAGTATATTATTATCAAAAAAATGTACATCAGATGCGTTTTGTTCCATTGCACTTACCTGCAAATTTTCATAAATATCGTTCTTTTCGTTTAAAAGATATTTACTTAGTTCCATACTTTATCGCAACCCCGTATTTAAAGAAGTTTTATTTTGTTCTAAGGTGAGAAAAAATTAAAATAATGTTACTTAACCTCAAAAGCAAACTTTTTTGTATAAAACAAAATAAAACTTCTTTAAATACGACTCGAAATATTCCTTAACGATAGTAATGTGTCTATTTAGCACTATAATAACTCATAAACAAGAAAATACATGAAAATACATAATATAAAAATCTTCAATGCAAATTAACTACAATAAGGCAAAAGTTTGTTTGGATATAATGGCGACAGTGACGTTTCTAATAATGTGGCATATTAAATTTATTATAATAACCCTTACTCTGTGGAAGTCCATCTTACTAGGAACAATAAACAACTAAATGTTTAAACGAAATACAAAAGTAACAAAATAAAAAATTCCACCTATAGTTTTAACATTTTACTATCTGGTCCCAATAGCATCTCTCATCTCAAGATTATTCCTGCTAAAACTGTCAGTTGTGTTGTACAGGGTAGGTGCAAAAACTAGATAAGATTAGATTCAACTATATTAATTCGTAAAATGATCATCTTGAATGATCTGGGTGTTGAAGTTAGAACTGAATACCTACGATTAGCTAAACTATGCATGGACCAAAATTATTTTCAATACAACAATCAGGTTTATCAACAATATGAAGGAACAGCAATGGGTAATTGTTTATCACCATTTATAGCCAACCTTTTTATGAGCAATTTTGAAACACAGATCAGTCAAGAGTTCGAGTATTTCCCAAAGATATGGTGTAGATATGTGGACGACATTTTCGCAGTTTTCAATACGAAGAAATCATCAGTAGAAGATTTCATTTCAAAATTAAATTCAAAATTCACAAGCATAAAATTCACCTTTGAACTAGAAAATAATGAACATTTACCATTTTTGGACACATTAGTAATAAGAAATAATAACAAGTTAGAATTTGATATTTTTAGGAAAGACACCGCTACGTATAGGTATATTCCGATAGATTCTTTTCACTGTAATCAACACAAAATGGCAAGTTTTCATTTTTTGGTTCATCGATTAATTCATTTTCCTTTAAACAAAACAAGATATAACAGAGAAAAGAATTTAATTGAGGATATAGCTGTACTTAATGGATATGATAGAAAACTAATTCATAAGCTGATCAATCGCCATAGTTTTAAGAAATCTCTTTGTGAAACCACCTTTTTCCAGCGAGAACACAACGATAGGAAATTCATTTCATTACCATTTATCCCTCAGTATACCAAAGGATTGAATACAATTTTCGGCACGGTGGGATTAGGTTTAGTTCATAAAACTAGTGGCACCCTGAGACAATTGTTAGGAAATCCGAAGGATAAGAGAGAAGATCTGGAGAAAAGCGGTATATATGAAATAAGCTGTAATGATTGTGATAAAAAGTATGTTGGGCAAACAAAAAGATCGGTTAAAACAAGATTTAAAGAACATTTAGCTCATCTAAAATATGGACGTATAGAAAAATCTAGTATTGCCGAACATGCTTTTACCAAAAACCATTCTGTAAATGTAGATAGTTTAAAATTGTTAAAAAATGTATCGAACAATAGATTGTTGGATGCATTTGAAAGTATAGAAATTATTAAATGTAAAAATAGATTAAATAAGGACAAAGGACCTATCCCAGATAGTCCACTTTATAGTTTATCATAAGAAAACTTATTGTAAAAATGTTTTCGCGCTAAAAATTGGCATTGCCGCCAAAAGATTTACCGCGAAAACATTTGGCGCTCAAAATGTTCTATATATAAGGTTAGTTTGTAGGCATAGCTTTAGTTTACCTTCGGTCTCTGAAGAAGATAACTTGGTTATCGAAACGCGCGTCAGGCATATAAAAGTGTGTGTTGGTGTAGTGGTAGTGTAAACGGTTTTCGGTATATTAATTCGGACAAGCCATTTATAATTGTCTGCAATATTACACCTACCAAAAGCTGTTGAGTGTACCTTTGAGCCATAGAAGACAAATTACGGCTTCTGGTGGCTTCTGGGGTTCCACAAGGATCGAACCTTGGGCCCCTCCTATTTCTGATGTTTATAAATGATTTGCCAACTTGTGTATCATCTCACTCACTATACAGATGACTTCAAAATATTCAAAAAGGTAGATGACATAAATGATTATCTTCCTTTGCAAAATGATTTAGATAAAATAACTAAGTGGTCGATTCAACACAACACAAGTAAATGCAAAGTCATTATTTATTCAAATAAGGTAAATATTCATCGGTTTATTTACAATATGGGTGATGAGGTTTTAGAAAGGGTTACTAAGTTTACTGATCTCGGTATATTTCAGATTAATCTCAAGTTTACTGAGCACATAATAAAGGTCTTAAGTTAAGCACGTAAAATGTTAAGGTTATACGTTTCACTAGTTCGTTCTAAGCTAGAATATGCGTGTGTTGTTCCCCAAAAAAATAACCTGATTCAAATGTTGGAATACAAAATTATTTTATTAAATATATTTATTACAAAAAGTATCGTAAAAATCCTGATTTCACTTCTTATTCTCCTCTTGGGCTTGAATTTAAAATCCCACTCTTAGAAAATAGAAGAAATGTCAAAACTTTTACACAAACTAATAAATGGTAGTATTGCTTGTGTGCCTGGTATGTACGGCAAGTGTGTGGTTGGATAGCCAGCTATCGTTTAAAAACCACATGGCGAAGGCAGCGCAGAAGGCGAAAATTCGGGCGGCGTGGCTGGGGAGATTGATGTGTAATGTGAAAGGACCGGGAGAATGAAAAAGAAGAATTATTCCTAGAACGATTGAGCAGAGTATGCTGTATGGGGCGGAAGTGTGGGGTGAAAGAGCGGCAGTACATGCAACGATTAAACCACTACTGAGGATTCAGAGAGGAATGTTGCTGAGGTGCAAGAGTACAGGGCAGTGGAAGGGTTAGCAGCAGTGGTGCTGGCAGGATCCTACTCATTGGATGTGATGGTTAGAGCCAGGAGACTACTGTGGAAGGACGCGATGAGAGAGGAAGTTACGTATTGGATGGATGAGGAAATGGAAATAAGGTGGAAGGAGCATGAAGGTGCGGTAAAAACAGTAATTGGAAGTAAGAGAGAATGGGTGACTAGGAAATTCGGCGAAGTGAACTACTTCTTGACACAGGTGCTAACTGGGCATGTTTTAAGAGCAGGATATCTTCACAAGATTGGAAAAAGGAGGAAAAACTCGAGTTCACGGTGTATTGGAAAAATATGATGGAGAAAATGTTGAGAAGGGAGGAGGAATGGATGGAGGTGAGTAAGGTAGTGGAGAGTATGGCTAGGAGAAGAGAATATTTCTGAGTGGCAGAATAAATGAAGAGTGGGTGAGGCCCATCTTGAAGTATGCTAGGGTAGTGATTCAAAACAGGTTTTGAGGTGGTTTTGGTTGGTAGGCATTATGCTAGCGGTGATGAGTCCAACACTGTTCTGGTCCTGAGGAGGATCCGTTGAAACATGAGTTTTTCCATCTCAGCCCAAAAACGATGCAAGGAAAAGTACATAAAAAATGTACACCCGGGTAGCAACAAACGAAAGAAATCATGGTTAAAAAATAAAAAATGAAGGTTTGTATAACATATTGTTGAACGAGTTTTCCAACAAACTGACCGTTGTTAAAGTATAAAATTTTATTACACTAGTTAACTAATCCAGTTTATTGTATTCACCCTTACTTTATGGAAGTTGTTCATGTTTAGACTACGAAACAAATATTTTTACAAAACTTCCACTATTTTATATAAAAACTTAAATTTTTAGTTATTGGCAGCTGTTTCGAAGTATCATTTTATCGTCAGATTGACATATTGAAGTTATTTTCCATTTTCATCAAACAAAGTGGAACTTCAATTTGTAAATCTAATTATGAAATTATTTTTCCAGAGATAAAGAAAGGAAGAATAAAAGGCATTAAAGACAGTCAATTGTAATTTATTAAAACAAAATCACATTAATTGACATTAATAAATACAATAAGCCATTTTTAAATATTTAAAAATTGTTTAATGGTACAAAGGAGCGTGATGAGCAGCAGGACCAGCTAAGAGTACTTTTCCGTGAGCTGGAGCTGGGTGTACTGGATGTCCAGATTTTTCTACGACAGCGTTGAAACCATTATGGTCATCAGCGGTGTAGTGAACAGTACGAAGAGTACCATCAGGATCAGCTACAGAGTAAGAACCTTTGACTACATCACCATCACGGACTTCGTGTTGAGATTTGTGGTCACCAGTGTGTCCATCTTGTACTCCATAGTTGTATTCGTATTTAGGATGCGCCTAAAAGAATCATTCTTAAAAATAATATCCTGAAAATTTTTAAAAACACTCACGTAATAATCTGCGTCGTTATGAGCGGCGTAACCATGTACAGGTGCTGGTAAATGTACACCGGAATGTACATTAGCGTGACCGTAGTCCAAAACACCAGCTGCAGCTACAGCTGCCACGGCTAGTACTGAAAGAACCTGTAAAAAAAGATTTAATATTTTTAACAACTAACTCAGCTTTACTTACTTTAGAGTACATTATATGTAGAAGCAACCAAATCAACTGATCCTAATCGAGATGTTTAAGCTTTTTATATGACAAAATTACTAACCAGCACAACTAAGTCAACACGGTCAATTTACGAAATCGAAATTCTTCAGTGGCCAAATGATATAGATTAAATTTGAAGAAATTACTTTCGCTTGGTTATATTTTGACACTAAAAATGTAATATAATATGTTAATTATTTTGTAATCGGTTTTATTAAAAATTTCGAACCATTGGAATTATTACGTAGTAAGTTATTATCTACGTAATCATTAATAAATTTATTGGGGCTTGATGTGTTGCCTCAACTCCTTGTAGCTCTAGTAATAGTTGAATTTGATTCCATAATTGGGAAGAAATACTCTTACAGTTGTAAGAGAGAATAGCTTTTATTTTCAAGTAGGTACTTTTGTATCTTTTAATTTATTCTTTCTTGTTTTAGGCGTTTCAAATCATCAATTTATTTGTAGAGATCAAACTTTTTCCATTGATAGAAAAAACAAAAATGTCTTTTTAATCATTATTATCAAAACCATTTACGAATATTTCACCAAAAAATGTTTCAAGAATCTTTATTGCTTACCCAAGACAGATTCCGGACTGTAAGTTGGATAAGATCTGCAAATAGTATGACGTCCCTTTTCTGTTAAAATGTAATTCATAAATAAGACATCTATCCCAGGAAGTAGTTGTTTCTACTTTAGACAATAGTCAAGCTTGATTTGGAAATTATTTAAAGTTTCCACACCTCAGAGGATGCAAATAGAAATTTTTAAATGTTTGTTTTAAATTATTAACTGCCCCTTGTATTTGAAACTTATTTTAATAAATTACTTGTCTTATTATATCTTTTGAATTACTGTTAAACTTTTAATCTATATTAATTATTAATTAAAAAATTGTTTAAATTAAAAAGAAATTTTATTGAAAAAATCTTGTAGACCTTGATCTTGGTGATACATAAACAAACACAAAACAGGTTAAAAATTTTGTAATAAATAAATTATAAGATGGGCATATAGGAGTTAAACTTGTTTTATAAAATATATACATCAACATTTATACTGCATCACTTCAAATTTTTCAAAATAAGCTTGTCTAAAAAAATAAACGTTGTCACTCTACTTTTAGATAATATTTAATTAATAAAATCATAAAACAAAGTTAGCAAAGACATTTAAATAAAAAAATTAAATACATAATCTGCATAAATGACAAAAGTTCAATTTAAATTAAATTGCTGTTAAAAAAAGTTTAACGAAATACAATTAATAATCAGTCGGCTCTCCTCTTGCTCTTATACAAGCTTCTATTCTTCGGGGAACACTTTTAATTGATTGTTTATAAGCTGCTGAGGAATATTCTCCCAAATCTCGGTAGCAGCATGGATAAGGGCTGGAAGACTCGCATAACCTCGATTTTGTTGTCGAACTCTTCTTTTTAACATATCCCAAGCATGTTCGATAAGATTTAGATCCGGAGATTTTGGTGGCTACTGTAAACTAACAATATCCTCGGTTTCCTTAAACTCAATAACCCGTTGGGTGCGATGTGATGGCGCGTTGTCGTCCATAAACAAGAATTGTTGCCCTACAGCTCCTCTCCATAAAGAAATAACTGTGTTTAACAGGGAATCGATGTATACTTGACCAGACATGTTGCCAGGGATCAAAGTAAGAGGTGTCCGACCATTCCACATTATACCTCCCCAAAACATTGCACTACCACCTTGAAATGGGACAACTTCTTGGTAATTATTTGATCTAGATTAACGTCCTGGAACGCGCCAAACATGTACCCGACGATCGTCCGACACTAAACCAATCCTGGTTTCATCCGAAAACATCACATTCTACCATTGATCCAAACCCCAGTTTGGGTGCTCACGGCACCAATTCAAGCGAGCAACCCTATTATCATGTTAATTTTAAAACTTTTAAAGGTCTATGGACCCTTAAATTAGTCTCATGAAGTAATCTTCAAATGGTTTGACCGGTAACTTCAATTTGGTGTGCTTCCTGAAATTGCTCTCTGATGGCCTCGACAAAAATGTTCGGGTTTCTTCGATCTTGATTAGGTATTGTAATGCGATGGCGACTATCTCTTGGACGATCTACCAGATTCCAGCTTCTTTGAAATTCCTTAGAAAGGCATTTAAAATAAAAAGTACAATAATTACAAAAATAAAAGTCGTAGGTAAAGGACACAGCTGACTAAACAATATTTTTAGGCGATCAGAAGGCACTTCAATGTTATCACTTGCCAGTGTTTTTTGTTCTTTTTTAACGATAGTTTGAATTAAAAATATAAACACAAAATATATTGTTCAGAATAAAGAATTATAGGGTGATGCAGTATAAATGCTGATGAGTGTATTTATTTTATGTTTTAAGCAGCATTTAATAGATATTTTAATTATTTAAGGAATTCTCACAATAACTTAAAGTTTAGGAAGGTTCTGGTTTTTAACATCATTGCACAGTTTTACTGTACCTACAATCCAAGATAATCCCTTAGGACTAATACTTTCTAGACTATAATCGTGATATGGCTTATTACTTTAACACTTGGTCTAGTCAAAATGGTAAGTCAACATCAAATATTTAAAAAAACATTAAAGCTACATTTTATGTTAATCAGATTTCCGCCTACCTTACCGGAAAACCAATCATATGAATACCACAAAAGGGCGGAAAATTCAAATGCAAAAAGCCACTATTTTTTTACTCTAGCATTGAATAAGAGTGCGTTGCATTTGACATTTGTATTTTATTGGCACCAATTTGTCTAACCTTTTATTTATACATTTTAAAAGTAATTGGAATAGTATAATGCTGGCGTGTGACAAAACAAATATTAAATTTTTAAAGATGAATCAGACAAATGATTACCTCGATAAAAGCTAAGATGAGAATAATGAATTTAACAATTCATAATAGTATAAATTCTAGAATACGAGCAATGTTTTCTAAAACGACTGCTGGCGCAGTGATATACATGCATGCCTCTCATGCTGACAGCTGAACATTTTTTTAATAGTTGTTGAGGTAGGCGGAAAAACACTTCCATAATTGCATTAGCCGCGGGCTGTTATTGCCCACTTTACTATATTAAAATGATTTTTCTATGCAGCTGTCATCGACACAAAAAAGTTGTTTATCTACGATCAAAGCATTATACAAACTTTATTGATGTGAAAACCCCACTGTAAATTTTCATTTTACCCATCGATAACCTAAAGGAGAGCTTTGATTAGTTATAGCTGTGGGTAAAATTGACAGAAACTTTTATTCACTGGAATGAGGACCGGACATATTGGGATTTTTATATTTTTCTCATTTTTACGTTGGCAACAGCTTTCAGTTGCTACGGTGACATAACCAAAAATTTAAACAAACAAAATCACACAATTGACAGCAAAAACGTCAAAATGAAATTCGTGGATTTTAAGGTAGTTTTTTGTGACTGTGACTGAAGAAAATGTCGAAAGAAGAGAACGAGATGTCCTGTACGCCACCTGACATTCGCAATATTGCAACGACTGCAATAGAAAATCTTCTACCACAAAAATCACTTCACAAGTAGGTACGAATGTGTTTATGAAAAGTTTTTATATACTTGATCGTAGATAAAGTAAAGTATTATACTCGCAAGCAAAGGTTTTTATCCACTCAAATTATTCATTTTCGTGGATAAAAACCTTCTTTACTTGCTCGTGTAATAATATACTATTGATATGATAACTACTGATATGATTGTTAATTAAAGGTTGGGGAAAACGTATGGAACCCAGAAAATAACTTTAAAACGAAAATAACAACATTTATAAAACATTGCATGCAAGTACAGTGACGGAAAAGGCATCTAATTCCAAATTTTTTGTTACAGGAAAAACCATTAACTAATTAACTTTAAATTGAACATCCAGTTTGTTTTTGTAGATTTCAACAGAACTTGTTATCCTATGAGGTGTAGAAAGTTTAAATAATTTCCAAATCAAGCTTGACTATTATCTAAAGAAGAAACAACTGCTTCCTGGGATAGATGCCCTATCATTGAAATACATTTAAGAGAAATTAAATTTAACAGAAAACGTGATGGCAAATGAAAGGGACGTCATACTACTTCCAGATCTGTTTCAAAAGTATTGTCATTTATTCAACCTACAGTCCAGAATCGGTCTTGTGTAAGCACTAAAGATTCTTAAAACATTTTTTGGTGAAATATTCGTAAATGGTTTTAATAATTATAAGTAAAAAGACATTTTTGTGTTTTTACATGTTGTATGAATTTGATGTGACCACGAGTTTTCCGTAATAAGTACCTACAACTAATAATTTTTTTTTTAGGAAGAGTATCTGTTCTAATAGTTATTTATGTCATCAGTTACGAAATGCCTGATTTTGTGTAACGCGTGAGATTAAAAAGAGCTGAAGAGCTACCAAGCGATATTGAAGAGGCAGCAGGTAATGCTCTATCATTAGTAATTCCCAAAAAATCAAAGACAGTTTATGATTTGGCGTACGAAAAATTTGTTACGTGGTGTGATAAGAAGAAAATTAAACATGGAGACATTGAAAATACGAGGCTTGTTGAAATATTAAGAAAATATATTAAGTTGCATCCCCAGGTTCTGAAACACATCAGATTTGTAACACATTTAACAGTCTGCCAAAAATTTCTTGGTATTTCAAATCCTGTTCTATTTACTGACCACTGCTTCAGAAGAAGCTCTGCCACTTTCCTAGCAGACAGTGGTTAAAATTAAAGAGGTATGGAGGTTGGAAATCTACCTCAGTTGCGTAGGGATGTATTGAAAATTCCAGGAATAATAAAAAAAATTATAGCGCAAGAAATATTTGTAATATCTAATGAAATGTGCACCGCTTCCCAAATAACAGCAATGAAAAAAATATGCTATCAGGAATTAATTTGAATTTATGCAATAATTGTGTTATCAATATTTAAAATAATATATAATTTATAACTTATGTTTTTAACCTATATTTTAACAGTTTAATAAATATAATAATTCCTTTTGTCACTAATTTTGAAATACATTTTTCGTCACAAATTGCATAAAATAATACTGTATGCAACTAGTTACAAAAAGTAAGACGTTTCAAAATGATGTTTTAAAAACTGTCACTTTATGTGTCAAAATAAGAAAAAATCATTTATTGATATTAATTGATTTGGATGTTTTGTGTACATCCCTTTATAATCTTTTCACCTTTAGAGTTTTCTATCTTGTCAATAAAACAACTGAGATTCAATCTATTTCATGTTTATAACACTAGAAATATATACACATCAACAAAAAATAAATAGAAAATAATAAAATATTCTTAATGGTAATAAGAAGGAGCAGCAGCCTTTCCGTATACTGGAGCTGGATGCACTGGGTGACCAGATTTTTCTACGACAGCGTTAAAACCATTATGGTCATCAGCAGTATAGTGAACAGTACGAAGGGTACCATCTGGTTCAGCTACTGTGTAAGAACCTTTGACTACATCACCATCACGGACTTCGTGTTGGGTTTTGTGGTCACCAGTGTGTCCGTCTTGTACTCCATAATTGAATTCGTATTTAGGGTGGGCCTAAAATAAAATAATAAGAATAAAATGTATGTTTTTTTTTTAAACAATTTTTTTACTTACGTAATAGTCTACGTTTTCATGTGAAGCGTGCCCATGGGTAAGAACTGGAGCTAGGATTGGAGCATGTGCATATCCTTGTGCGTTAATATTTACAGAAGAATATGAGTTAGCGTGAGCAAGATTGTAATCTAAAGCAACAGCTTGAGCTACAGTTGCTAAAGCGAAGAGTGACAAAATCTGAAAGAAACAAAATAATAAGTAGCTGTGTTAAATTTTAACTATCTAATTTTTAAAATTTTAAAATATTTTTGTTTAAATATGGTTTTATTTGCTTACTTTGGAGTACATTGCTTTCGATTGATAACTGTATCACGAACTGATTCTAACTAAAGTTGTTGATCTTTTTATATGATATCTAAGTTACCGATGCAAAATAATGCAACAGAAATAATCACGGTCAAATTATGAAATTGTTCTAGCATTCCATACACACACTTAATAAGTATCACCCACCAGCTGATTCGATTGTGCTCAAAACGGATTACTTTCTCTCTCAATAATTTTATTAATTTATTAAACTTGATAATCGATTGCATTTAGTTATGTGATCTAAATTGGAACACTAAATAGCTGAATGAAAAATGAGACTATAAAGTTATTAAGTCGTTTTATTACTTTTAATAAATTATAATTATTCATTTACTTTGTAGAAGTCCAGTTATATTAAACAAAGAGTGTTTTTGACAAAGGGTTTATTAAAAACAATGTTTTTTTTAGAACAGTGACAGCTGTTTCGATATACTGTCATCTAGTGATTCCACAGAGGAATCTAAGGTTGGAACATAAAGAAAATTTATTAAATAAAAAAACATAAAAAGTTTATATACAAATATATTGGGTTCCAATTTTCCAATTTATTATTATTTTTAATAAAATGTTTCCAAAATTGTAAAAAAAAAGAACATTAGAGGGTTAGGTTAGGTTCTATGTAAGAGGTCATTGAACGTCCCTTCCACTGTGACCTGAAAGACCTGAAAGACCTATTGTGGCTCACCGCTAAGTTATAGTCGTTGGCGACACTTCAATGAAGTCCTTGATACAGACCAAATTTATTGATCCTTAGTTTCTCGAGCTCTCGGCAATTACACAAGATAAGCTCAGCCTGGCGGAATCTGCAGTCCGCACTCCCTGCTAGTCCAATTGTTTTCATATGCCCATTAAGGCCATAATTAGTAGATCCTGTCTGCTTATATTCAGCGGCTCTTGAGACCTCTTATTACAAATGCCTTTGAGTGTCATACATCCTCTAACTCAAACCTCTAACTCGAATGGCTACGCAATTCGGTATGTCTAGGAATGACTCTGGGTCAATAAATATTCCTTCAATACGTTTTTCTGCTAAAAACTCCGCTTTTTCGTTCCCTTCAATGCCGGTATGCCCAGGTGTTTTATGAAGAATATTCTGTTCGTGATGAAGACTCCCAACTAAAATATGCAAATAATTTGATGACTCCATTTACAAAAATATGTCTTGACACATTTTCCACACTATCTGATGAATTATATATAAAACGAGTATCATTTAGTACAAGTACGGCAATAGATAAAAAACTTGGTATATCTTTACAAATATTTAAATGTTGTAAAAATCAATCTAGATCCTCAACAGCAGAGAGTTCAAAAATGCATATTGAGTCAACTAAAGATAAAAGAGCTGAAAAAAAAAGAAAAAGATCTCTTCAAAGAAAAATACAAAATTATCAAATATAGTTATTGTACTAGCCGTTATATAGTTTACATTACTACGATTATTAAATTTGTCAGATTATATATTGAAGTTATATTATGTTTTTTTAAGCTTTAATATTGTTATTACTTCTATACTGGGACTAGTCTTTACACTACTTAGTCAACATCAGGTAGTTACCTTGAAAAATATAATGTAACTTCAAGATATCAATCTGGTGATGAATATTTGTTGAAATAGCTGTCATCGAGTTAAAAAAGCAATTTTTTTTAAATCAAAGTGAAAGTTTTGTTAAAAAGTTTCATTGTTTTATGATCTTAATAAATATACATTCCTTATGTGCTTCAGTAAACAAGATTTATGCTCCTAAAAGACAGACACAGACACATGATACAATTTCTGTTGGTAGTGGCATAGAAAAAATATGGTACGTTACGCGAATTGTAATCTTATTACACACTCGTTAAATTTACTTTTTCATTTCGTGCGTAATGGGTTACCTACAACTCTTGTTACGTATCTTAGACCCTTTAGACATATAAATATCTAGGAATTATACTAATCCTGATGTTGCCGAATATATCACTTTTGAAATTGTATTGGAAATATTTCCACAATATGTAATATTTTCATAACTTTTAATTTCTTTAGTTTGTTTTGGAAATATTAGTTCTAATGACATTTTTTGTTCTTTTTTATTAATTAATTTATTTATCAAATGTATTGAATAGCTATTAGATGTAGTTAGGTTAGGTTCTCAATTTCTTTATAAAAATAATTTTTGTTCATTGGAATTGAAAATTCTCTATGTCCTAATCTTCTGTAGACACATCTACATATTTATTTAAACATTCCAAGAACTTTACGATACCATTTGTTTAAGGATTTTTTATAAAACGAAATTTAAACCTTAGACATGTATTTCATTTGCAATGGTCTATTAACTGTGTAAAGAAAATATTACTGCATTAAAATACTTAATTAATTGGCTTTGTTTTAATATATCTAGTAATTTAAATATTATTTTGTTTCTTCTACTTGTTTCTTCTAATAGCAATGGTAATAAGATCATTGGATAATTAATTGCATTTGTCTAATCTTCTAAAAATCTTAATGAAGCAATTTATTAAACTCAACTATTTATTTGTTGTTAAGAATGTAATTAATCGTTATTATTTTTAAGGATATAATCGCTTATAAAAGATATTGATCAGTTTACTAACTCGTTTTTGTTTATTATAGACTCTCTATTTCAAAATTACTTAGATGAAGTTCTTAATATAATAAGAGGTATTTATAATATAAAATTTGGTTGCAAAATTTACATATCTTTGGTTGATTTAAAAATAAGTAAAAACGAAGTCATGAATAGAAGTAAATATTTGTCTAAAAGCATAAAAAGTAAAACTAGATTTACCAACAGGAAGGACATAAACAATTACATATCTTTGGATGGAATAATAGAGGGTAAATCAAAGTACTATGATGAAATTATATAATTTATATTTACAAAATCAACAAATAAATAATTTAGTTTTTCCACCAATTATTAATGGTAATAAGAAGGAGCAGCAGCCAATAAAGTTTTTCCATATACTGGAGCTGGTGCTGGATGCACTGGGTGTCCAGATTTTTCTACTACTGCATTGAAACCGTTGTGGTCATCAGCGGTGTAGTGGACAGTACGAAGAGTACCGTCAGGTTCGGCTACAGTGTAAGAACCTTTGACTACATCACCATCACGGACTTCGTGTTGGGTTTTGTGGTCACCAGTGTGTCCATCTTGTACTCCATAGTTGAATTCGTATTTAGGGTGAGCCTGAAGTAAAAATACAACAATGACTGTATGATTTTCTTTATAGAAAATTTGTTTACTTACGTAGTAGTCTACATTGTCATGAGAAGCGTGTCCATGGGCAAGAACTGGAGCAGCATATCCGTGAGTTAAGGCTGGAGCAGCATATCCATGTGATAATGCTGGAGCAGCATATCCATGTCCAACTACTGGTCCTGCCAAGTTTACAGACGAGTATGAGCTGGCGTGTCCATGGTCATAATCCAAAACACCTGCTTGAGCTACAGCGGCGATTGCCAATACTGATAAAATCTGAAATTGAAAACAATTAAATACAGCCATATTTTCACTTAATTATGAAAAAAATTAAATATTTAGCTTTTCTGTAATTAGTAATTGTTATATTTAATTCACCTACTTTGGAATACATTGTTGTTCTTATCTAAGACAGAAACTTAAACTGAATATAACAAAAGTTGTTGAGCTTTTTATATGGTAAAATTACTAACCAACACAACAATGTAATAGAAAGAATCACGGTCAAATTATGAAAGGTCGTACACTAAGTCTACGTAACTATCGCCAAACATTCGAATAGACCTAATTTTTTATTACTAATAGTTAAATTATCAAACGAAAAGAATGATTGATAATTATTAATATTAAACTAAAAATGTCCTAAAACATTGACATTATATCAATTATTACCCATTATTGGTTACTGTGTAATAAATTCAGAAAAAAAAACAGTTTATACCTTTTGCTATTTGTGTCACAGTTTTACTTTTATATAAAAGATTATCCACTAAGTTGAATTAATTTATATTAAAATGACAAAAAGTGTAATTTACAGTATCCTCCAAAATAAATAATGCCAAATATAAAAAAATCTATTTTTGAATTAATTTGTTTAATATATTATAATGATTTAAATTTAGCTAATGATTTAAATATTTGGCTATAGTTTATTTTACTTAACAGCTAACGTAGTTTTATTATTTAGATATGTTTTTATTTGTTTGATTATTATAATCAAAAATGTTTGTTTGATTTATTGATTTTATCAAATATTTTAATTGATTTTAATGATTGAATATTATTTAATTTTATATAAAGTTTACTTTTTCTTTGTACTTCTATGATTGGGCGCCTTATCAGAATTTCAAACTAGCTCAGTTTACTTAATTTTAAAGTTGAAATTTAAAGTCTGACTCTTATCAGGGAGGATTCAAATTAAAATATTATTTAATAATTAACACAATATAAATTTAATGTCAAGTATTTCAAAGAAACGTTACAAAAAAAAAATTATTAATTGGTTTTCACACGTTTAGTACTAATAAATAACGAATATCCGGATATGAAAAAATGGAGATGATATACAAAAATATTAATTTACAATTACAACAAATTAAAAACAAAAATACAAATCCTTAATTATCGGACGTACCTTGTATCACAGAGTTTTTCAAATATTGTCCTTGTCATGCGCAACGTAACAAACACTGAGATCGGCTTCTACTTCGTTTACTCTCGGAAATGGAACAGCGTACCCAAATTGACAAGATGGCTACTATGGTCCCGTTTTGGAAACGTCGCTCGAATTTAATCTTTAAAATTCTATGGAATCCGTATTTGTTTTGTACAATTTATTACTTTGGTAAGTAATTTAATAATAGTTGATTACTTTTCTGTATGTATTTTTAATATTACATGTATTACTTTACCATAAACAGCTTTTAATTAATTAAAAAAATTTCTTCTAGTTGATAATCAATTAATACATACGATGTTAATTGCTCTGCTACCAGGATCATAAGAGAGTGAATCGATGTTGATTGCTCTACTACCAAAATCAAAAGAGAGATGAATCATGGATTTTCCGGCCTTTTATAGCTTCTTGGAAAATGACAAAAAATGACGTCATCGGATTTCAACTGTTCGAATTTCAGAAAAAAAATAACCTATATTTCCGAAAATCCAGGTAATAAATTTACAATTCTGATAGTAATTTTAATTCTATTTTGTTCATTTACTAATGTGCATTATTTATTTTTACATGTTGACTTTCCAATATGACTACCTACCCTATATTGGCTTTTATCTCATAATGTTTGGTTATTATCATCAGATATGTAAGTTATACTACTTTGTTTTAGTGTAACTGTAGAGATACTGTTTGTTTATACAAATTCATACTAAGTATATTATTTTTAGGTCAGAAGATTCATCTCATTTTCTAACAAGATGTATCTACTAAGTCCAAATGGAAACCTGTTGTGACCAGAGAATATTGTTTATTTTGTGGCTTTTACTGTGATATTATGACCAAATTTATGATATAATCAAGTTTATACTGTACTCAAGATAATACTTATTTTTGGGTAATTACATGGTTTAAGAAGAAAAGTGTATTTCAATATGCATATCCTTTTTTTAATTAATCCATTAGTGTAATGGCTATGATGGATGCTTAAAAAGGTAAGCTTTGTTTTTATTAGTAATAATGATCCATTACAATATACACATATGTCCAAAAGTTTGGAATAATGGAAAATTTCACCTTTTTATTAATTTTTATAAATAATTTTTTTGATATAAGTAAACATCATTTTGATACAACTCTATCAATTAAAACATAAAATATAAAATTACAAACATTTTCAAACGAACCAACAGATAAAAAATAAATATAAGAACATGTAGGATAAAATGTATGGTCTAAAATTAACTTTTTATATGTTTAAAAAGAAAGAAAAATGGGGAGGGGCGAGTTCATCATAGACATATAGATTAAAAAAACCTTTTCAGTGTAAGTGTAGTCCGACAAAACAGAGGACAAAAGAATAAGCCACAAGAAGAAGATCAAAAGGTTTGTGAGGTTATGTTGACAATAGATGCGTTCTTTTTGACTGAGATCTCAGCTCACTTCAATTGGGGTGATCTGATATAAAGTGATGTGAGTAAGCACCAAATAAAACGACAAACTCAATTGAAACGCACGACCTGCCGACGCATACGTAATTATACAAATATACCAACGAAATAAGTGAAATAATGCAGATAATTATTATTATTTGTTGTACCTTCCATCGCCCTCTGTGCATCTTCAAGGGAAATATTTAAAGTATACTCTACATTTGTATTAGCATCTAATAACGTTATTGTTTCCATTTTATTAAAAAAAAAAGTTAGGTTATTATGTTGTTTTTAAAACCCAGACAAATCAAATATTTCTTGCACCCCACCACTTTATTTCCGACTCAAGTCTAATGCCGGCTCCACACATTGGCGCCAATATTGGCTCCAACGCTACTCGTCCAACGTGTGGATCTAGAAAATGGTATTGCTCCCAACGTTGGGGCGAACTTTGGTAGTTGGCCGGCTCGTGTCGGTTTCATCAAAGGAATCTGCGCCAACGCTCGCGATCTGTCCACACGTTGGTGCTTTGCTTAGTTCTGTTTTCTGTTGCAACACACAGCGAGTGCGTACGTCGAGCGAGATTGGCTTCCTCATCCACAAAAGCGCCACCGGCATGGACAAATGAAAACGTTATAGAATTTATTAAACTTTATCAAGTGCTTAGAGCGATTTCTGTTTCTGTATCGGACATCTTCACATTGGCTCTGACCGGACAGAACTGGTATTTTAGCCAACGTGTGTATGCCTCACCGAATTAACCGACCAACGTTGGCCTAACTGATACCCCCGCATAGCACATTCAGCATCGGTAAAGGGGAAGGAAAAATCTCAGCTCACTTCGAAGTGAGTGAATCGAAAAGAACGTGAGCTGAGATTAACTGAGATCTCAGTCAAAAAGAAAACACCTAATAAAAATTAAGATTAATTTAAAATGAAGATAAACAACCTAGTAAAATGTAAGGAGCTAATTAGTCACATTATAAAGAAAGAAAACCAATTATTGAAGAAAGCGGACAACAGAAAACAAATAAAGGAAATATGGAAGACAGAGTAAAATATGTTACAATCGAATACCATTAAAAGGGAAAACTAAGAAATATTTAAGGGTCCTTTGGTCTCAGCTGTTCATTCAAACATACAACTGCACTGTCTCTTGATGCTTAATTGATCTCTAACATATCAAGTAAATTCCTCCTGGGACCTTTAAAAGATTTATGTAACCTCGAAACGTTGGAATTAAAAGTGTGATTTTTAGCAATCATATGGTTGGCAAAGGCAGATGGTGAATTAGGTAGGTCAAAGTTTTTGTAATTTTTAACATGATTGAGATGTTCTTTTCTTCTAGTATCTAAAAGGCATCCTGACTGGCCAATATACACAGCATTACAGTCATCGCAGTGTAACTTATATATTCCAGGAGAATGTAAAAAAGAAACAGAATCTTTAGTGTTGACCAAGAAGGATCTCAAGTTATTGTTGGTTTCAAAAACCAAATTCAATATCATATTTCCTGCTATTATTTATGTGTTAAAAGTAAATAAAGAATATTTGTAACAGGATAGGTACCATGTATTATTTAATACTTTTAACAATATTGCATCTTATTACAAAACATTCTTATAGAAACTATTGATTTTAATATCATTAATGTAAATAAACGTTATTTTTTATAGAAAGTAATCTCTAATTAAATATATTGATCGATTTACTAACGTTGTGTTGTTTTATTACTCTCTATTTTAAAATGTCTTTAATAAAATTTCTTATAAAATAAAACATTGGAGAGAACAATATTGGGAGAAATAAAAATATTGTGATGCAATTATATAATTTATATTTACAAAATCAACAAATAAATAATTTAGTTTTCCACCAATTATTAATGGTAATAAGAAGGAGCAGCAGCCAATAAAGTTTTTCCGTATACTGGAGCTGGTGCTGGATGCACTGGGTGTCCAGATTTTTCTACTACTGCATTGAAACCGTTGTGGTCATCAGCGGTGTAGTGGACAGTACGAAGAGTACCGTCAGGTTCGGCTACAGTGTAAGAACCTTTGACTACATCACCATCACGGACTTCGTGTTGGGTTTTGTGGTCACCAGTGTGTCCGTCTTGTACACCATAGTTGAATTCGTATTTAGGGTGAGCCTGAAGTAAAAATAAAACAATGAATGTATGATTTTCTTTATCGAAAATTTGTTTACTTACGTAGTAGTCTACATTGTCATGAGAAGCGTGTCCATGGGCAAGAACTGGAGCAGCATATCCGTGAGTTAAGGCTGGAGCAGCATATCCGTGGGATAATGCTGGAGCAGCGTATCCATGTCCAACTACTGGTCCTGCCAAGTTTACAGACGAGTATGAGCTGGCGTGTCCATGGCCATAATCTAAAACTCCTGCTTGAGCTACAGCAGCGATTGTCAAGACTGATAAAATCTGAAAATGAAAACAATTAAATACAGCCTTATTTTCACTTAATTATGAAAACAATTAAATCTTTAGCTTTTCTGTAATTAGTAAATGTTATATTTAATTCACCTACTTTGGAATACATTGCTGTTCTTATCTAAGACAGAAACTTAAACTGAATATAACAAAAGTTGTTGAGCTTTTTATATGGTAAAATTACTAACCAACACAACAATGTAATAGAAAGAATCACGGTCAAATTATGAAATGGTCGTGCACTAAGTCTACGTAACTATCACCTACCTACCATTTGATCAGATCTACCAGTTATACTTTCATTAGTTAAATATGTATATTCGTAAAAATAAAAATGTTTAAAATAATTTATTAAATGTCCCAAATAATAGTTAAACGTTGAATAAAACTACTTTTAATTTCAGCATTTCAAACCGAATCTATGTTACACATGACAGTTTCTTATTTTAATCATATTTTCTACTTTCGTCATACAAATGAATGCATAATTTATACAGGGTGTTTCATTGGGAAAGGGCCTAACTTTAACTGTCGATGGGGATCACTTTGGTGGTTCCAAAAACCTATATTTAATGTGTCTGCTGTACTTTATAACCGAGATACAGGGTGTTTTATAAATTTATCCTATTTCTTTCGAACCTCATAACTTCCGAGTTACCCTGTATATTATTTTGAGATTTGGTACACGTAATAACCATTACCTAGAGACTCCATCAAAAGCATCTCCAAAAAGATAATGCAGGTCCGGCTTAACAAAAAATTTCAAAACTCGTCTTTCCTAAAAACAACACCCTGTATATAGATTTTCTGAAAATTGCTCTTTATAATAGAAAAGGGTATGAAAAATCGAATATACTTATTTCTTTTTTATTTTTCCGCAGACAATTTTACTACCAAAAATTCACTGTCAAACTTATAATTTATGCACGTTTTGGGGGTTAACAATGGTATCGGAGAGGTTTTTTTTATTTTTTAGCTTGAAATGGAATCCATTCAATGCATCTAGAGAAGCATCCTAGAAATTCAAATGAGTGTGTATGTTTACGAGTACAGACCACTAAAAATGTGATTACAGGGCCGTACTTAGAACATACTCATTCAGTATGTTTCGAATATCTCGAACACCCTGTATCAACAAAAGTAAAATACGAGAAATAAATTTATTTATTTTAAATAACGAAGAGATTTTCATAAATTTAAATAATTAACATGAACAGAAAACAAGAAATTCTAACAACATTGTTCAAACAAAAAAAGTCCAACCTACAAAAATTGCTCAAAATGACCTCCATTCTGCTCTATGAACTTTCTTGTACTTTTTGTAATATTGCGAATGGACCTTCTAATCACATCTGGATTATTTCTGATTTCTCCGCAGGCATTCTCTATTCTTCGAAGAAGTTCTTCTCTGCTATTGATGTCGGTAGCATATACTTTTGATTTTAGATATCCCCAAATATGGTAATCCACAGGATTGAAGTCAGGTGACCTTGAAGGCCAGTTATTGGGACCACCTCTGCCTATCCATGAATTAGGAAAATTTTCATTTAAAAAATTCCTCAATATTACTCTGTAATGCACCGAAGCACCGTCATGCTGATAATACATTCCTGCTACATTTACGTATGCATCATCTAATAGCACTGGTAAAATATTCTGCAGAAAATCCAAATAGACTTCGCCAGGCATGTGTGGACCTATTAATTTATTATCAATGACACCGCACCAAACGTTAACAGAAAATTTGTGTTGCGAATGGGCCTCTCTTGTAGCAAATGGATTTTCTTCTCGAGATATTCAAAACATACTGAATGAGTATGTTCTAAGTACGGCCCTGTAATCACATTTTTAGTGGTCTGTACTCGTAAACATACACACTCAATTGAATTTCTAGGATGCTTCTCTAGATGCATTGAATGAATTCCATTTCAAGCTAAAAAATAAAAAAAAACCTCTCCGATACCATTGTTAACCCCCAAAACGTGCATAAATTATAAGTTTGACGGTGAATTTTTGGTAGTAAAATTGTCTGCGGAAAAATAAAAAAGAAATAAGTAGATTCGATTTTTCATACCCTTTTCTATTATAAAGAGCAATTTTCAGAAAATCTATATACAGGGTGTTGTTTTTAGGAAAGACGAGTTTTGAAATTTTTTGTTAAGCCGGACCTGCATTATCTTTTTGGAGATGCTTTTGATGGAGTCTCTAGGTAATGGTTATTACGTGTACCAAATCTCAAAATAATATACAGGGTAACTCAGAAGTTATGAGGTTCGAAAGAAATAGGATAAATTTATAAAACACCCTGTATCTCGGTTATAAAGTACAGCAGACACATTAAATATAGGTTTTTGGAACCACCAAAGTGATCCCCATCAACAGTTAAAGTTAGGCCCTTTCCCAATGAAACACCCTGTAGAATTTAAGTTAAAAGTTGTAAGTAAATATCTATTCTTTGTTAGTATATTTTAATATAATTGTATGACCTCTTTTAGTTGTATAAAGTCCAAAATATTTTAATTTTTAACTATTTCTTTAATTAAAAGTGCTAAACCTTTATCAATATTATCATAATACGATTGAAAACTGTAGAGAACATAACCTAAAAATCCATATTGGACAAAAATGTTTTTTACCGGACTTTAATATGACACAGAAATAATAATAAACAGGACAAAGGTGCAGCTTGTTCGTCAACAACCCTATTCAATGGATTCTACAGCAGGCTTGCGAAAAAGTTTGGCAACAAGGCTTTATCTTTGAAACGAACTTAAAATTATAAAATTTTTGGATACTAATTGGCATTCTCTGCATCTTTTACAAGGTAATTAAAATGTGTAGGTACGATGTCATCCTTTTCGGTGTCGCCGCCATTTTGCGTTTTTTAATAACATATTGTCATTGGAGCTATAGGTTTTAGTCAAAATATTTTAAGTTATATATTTGCCCTCTCTGTGTAACCAAAAAAACATAATGAAATTTATTGTATTTGTTAGATTATTGGATTTCATCAAGAAAATTAAATAGCTCATCATTTGTTATATTTTGGTATATCTTGTAGTTATGCATATGTGTTGATATGTTGAAAATAAAAATACTTTTTCCACTACTAGCCTATATATCTATCTTTATTGACTTTTATTGATGTAGTAAAGTTGTTCATTATTAACCAAGGTAGAAAAATACAGAGAATACTTGATTAGAACTAAATCTCAATCCGTTTGACAGAACGTGAGGTTAACTGACGCAAAGACAAAATAAAAAAATATTTTTCATTAATCCTATTACTCCAAAAATTGGATATTGACGATGAAAGACGAAATTGAAGTACTCAGAAAGAACAAAACTTGGTCTTTAGTTCCAATTCCTGAATACGGAAACATTTTACCATGCAAATAGGTATACTGTATCAAAAATGAAATCAACCAGAAACAGAAATTTAAAGTCAGGTTAGTTGCGAAATGATTTTACCCAAGGAAAGGCATAGACTACCAAAAACCTTCGCTCCAGTAGTCAGATATTCTTTTTGCCATTTGGTTAGGTTAGTGTGATATAAAAACAGAGTTTTTATATGGAGAGTTGGGGGAAACTATCTTCATGGAACAACCAGAAAGATTTGAGGAAGCTGGAAATCGCATAGGTAAGCTCAACAAAAGTCTATATGGATTGAAGTTATCTCCTTGGAATTGTAAATTCAAAAGATTCCTTGTAACTTTTGGAATAAAGCAGACTGATGCAGATCCCTATATATTCTTAGGAGGCATTTATCGATTCAAGGTGTACATCTCCTTGTACGTCGATGATGGTTTAATTTTGACAAAGTCAGAGAAGTTATATGGCTAAAACCTTTACTAGATAAACTGAGCTTTTCCCAAGAAATGCAACTAGTCCAAGTTCCAATTGGCTGATATTTTAACAAAGCCTTTGCCGAAAAGAAAGATATACTTCATTTGTTCTGCGCTGAAGATATGTGTTCCACATCCTTATCCAGATGAAGATGAAGTTCCAATTGGCTGATATTTTAACAAAGCCTTTGCCGAAAAGAAAGATATACTTCATTCATTCTGCGCTGAAGATATGTGTTCCACATCCTTATCCAGATGAAGATATTGTTTCTTAATAAAATTGGAGTAGTGTTAGATTATTGGAGTTCATCAAGAAAATCAGATAGCTCATGATTTGTTATATTTTGGTACATCTTGTAGCTATGGATATGTACTGCACTTTATATTTTTACTGAACTTAAATATTTCCAAATAACTATTTCATTTTGCAAGTAATTTACGAGTATTAACCTGTACTTCATGTCCCTCTTGCAAAAAACAAAAGTTTCTAAAACATGTCTAATCTACAAAGTAAATGTTAACATATTTGTTCAGGCTGAATAAATCAACATTTTGGTATGTAATCGTTTCAAAATTGACTAGTTAATAATTTCATAATTTTTCCGCAATTTTTTTATATCGCATTGTTAGTAAAGTTATTCTACCATATAAAAAGACTGATCATTAATATCTTCTTCAGTTCACACTATCGTTTTAAACAAACATCACAATGTACTCAAAGGTAATAAATTTACATTTACATAAATTACTCAAAGCTAATTATTTAATTATTATATATAAAATTTGTACTTTTAGATTCTGTGTGTTTTAACTGTTATTGCTGTAGCCCAAGCTGGCTTACTTGACTATGGACACGCTAACTCATTTTCCAGATTAAATGTAGCTGGTCCAGCATTGGTACATCCTGCTTCTCTTCTTGCACATTCTAATGGTTATTTAAACCATGAAAATGTTGATTATTATGTAAGTATGTTAAAAAATTTTGGAAAAAACTTGTAACTTAATTTTTATTATTAATCTAGGCACATCCTAAATACGAATTTAACTATGGAGTTCAAGATAGATACACTGGAGACCACAAAAGCCAACATGAATTCCGCGATGGTGATGTAGTTAAAGGCTCTTACTCCGTAGCTGATCCTGATGGTACTCTTCGTACTGTCCATTACACTGCTGATGACCACAATGGTTTCAACGCTGTCGTGGAAAAATCTGGACACCCAGTACACCCAGCTCCTATTCACGGACGCACCTTATTCGGTGCATCTCTATATCATCTCTAATATCAACAATACGTACCTTTACAACTTTATTTATTTGTTCAATGATTATTAAAAATGAATCTTTATGAATATTTTAGTTTTTTTTATTTGTCTCAGAAAAAATAAGTACCCAACCAATTGATCAAATCACAATTATCTTTGATATATTTAAAATTTAACAACTGCATTAGTACTCAAAAAAGTTGCATTTTACTTAAAAATCTGCATAATTATTCTCTCTGAAGTATGTGGCACAAAAACCTTTTTTTACCTTTGTGTTCTTCCTTAGAAATCAACACTGATCAATTTGGAATACCGGGTGTCCCAGAAGATTCTGACTCATTTTAACTGTAAATATATCGGAACTTAAAATCGTAATGAGGTTCGAGGAACAATTTCTTTTTATATAAAGTTACATATACATGTTTAATTAGTAAAATCTTATATAGGGTGTTTTAAAAAAAAGTGGTTTTTTAAATGCAAATATCGTCAATTTTTTTAATGGAACACCCTATATATTTTTATTCTATCTGAAAGACGAACTCTTTTCCTTTGTGAAAATGTATTATTTGTTAAAGTTTAGATGAAAAATAAGTGAGTTATTTGGATTTTAATGATAATTGTCTATTAGATAGAGATGTCTACACAAAAAATTTCAAAAGAACTACACAAACTTGAAAGATGTGTACCAAATTTTATTGAAAATTAACTTTATAAATTATCTAATTTAATAAAAATCCTTAAGATTTTCTAAGTGTTGTCCATTTTGGTTTATAAATTTTTGTAACCTGAATAAAACGTTCTGAAAAGAATTTCGCAATATTTCTGGGGTAATTTCTTAGAATGCTCGGACAATGTTACATCTCACTTGTTCTAGAGTCTCTGGAATAGGATTTTAACACCTATCTTTAATAAAAGACCATATAAAAAAGTTTGGAGTCGTCAAGTCTGGTGAGTGAGCAGGCCACTCAATTGGTCCAGCTCTTCCAATCCACCTATGTCCAAATGTTTCTGTTAAAGAATTTCTAGCCACAAGTGCATAGTGTGGGGGTCAACGACTTTCTGAAAGTAAACTTAATTTATGATGCCATCTCGTACCAGTTGTGGATATAGGTAATTTTGTAATATGTCTGTGTAGACATTACCAGTAATTGTAGTTTCATGAAAGAAGAACGGTTCATATATTTTTTCTGTAGAAACACCACACCAAATGTTTAACTTTGATGAGTCTCTTTCGTATTCCTCAATTACCCTTGAATTCTCAGCCTTATGTGACATTATAACTAAAACATCAGAAACTCCTCTAAATAAATCTAGTAATGTCTCAGAAAAAACAAATCTGGTTTGAAAATTCCTTTCATATATTTTTTGGTGTATCCGTATTTTAAAAGGAGTTAACTTCAATACCTTCATACATCTCTGAACTTCGGATTTTGACATTCCAGTTGTAGATGATATTTTGCGAAGAGATATTCGATTATCATGTTCTTTTTTAAAAACACCCTATACAAGATTTTACTAATTAAACATGTATACTAAAAAAACTTTATTTAAAAAGAAATTGTTTCTTGAAAACCGCACCTCTCTATGGTTTTTAAGTTCCGATATATTTGCAGTTAAAATGGGTCAGAAACAGAAACTTTTCTACCAACTACTTTTCCTTCCCTTTTTCCCCATTATAAACCATTATCCGTTTTCCTCTAAGTACTCCTAGACATAGTTGTTCCATTCCATTTTTACTCTTTCTTTACTCAATCTTCCTATCAAACCTTGTCATTTATTTACTTTTCCATATTTTCTGTCTTTGTGCATATCTTTATAGTAACTTCTTGTTTCGTTTGCACCTCGTTTGCACCCCTTCATTTTCCTCTGCAATTTGTTTCTTTCCTTTAAAATCAATTCAATTAAAGGAACCTCCTGCACTCTTGAACTCTTTGCTATCACATTCAAGCTTAATACTATTATAGGTACTTTGTCTGTGACTATTAGTAGTTAATGAAAATCTTTTTTTTTATTGCAGAATTTAAGTTTTGTGTCTGTTGTAGTTTTAAGGCACCAGCTGTGACCGATCTCATCAGGCAATTGTGCAGCATCGCCTGTATAGCTACTGCGTGAGGGGCACGTTGTCATTGCCCCTATTATTCCTAGATAAGCCAGCCGTTGTATTTTCAGTAACATAGCTCATACCAGTAATTGTTGAAATTTTGGCCACCATACAAGTGAAGCAGGGGCAGACTATGGACTCCACAAGCCCATCCAGCGGCATGCCAAAAATTCTGCGGCAAGTCCAGCTTAAATAAGATATTTTCCAATTGTTGTAAGTTTTTGATTGGTATCACTGCTAGATATTTGATCTTCTTGGAAAATTATTTAATGTTGAAGCCGTCAAAAACTATCTGCGTCAACTGGTGAACGGAATCAAAATGGTTTTGGCTGGGTGGATCTTAAGTTCCTCCTTTTGGCATCATGTCTCAATGAAGTTTAGGGCAATTTGCATTATGCTTGATGTAACTTTATCATGCTTGCCCTTTATAATGACAGATTCACCTACATAACAGCACACCCATATTAGTTGTAACAATTCTGTCCTTAACATCGATTGTATCTTTTGTACTAGATAGGCCTCTGTGTTTTCTTCTCCAATGCCCTAAATAACTCAAATGGCATATCTGTAGGGTTACCTGTCATATCATGCCATGTTGCATCAATATTTGTATCTATTAAACCATCAGTTTCTTCAGTTTCTTCCACTTCACTGTCACTATTATCTTCTGTTTGAATACCACTGGGTAAATCAACCTCAGATTCCTCCTCCTCCGAATCTTTCTCATTTGATGACATTTGATATGTTTTATCTTTGACCGAGTCATCACTGTCGAAAGGATCTGAAAAATCTGAATCATCTGCAGAAGGGCTCCTTTTACGCTTAAAATTTCTAGAATTTCCCACTTTTGCAGCAAGGTTAGAAGTTCCTTCCATAGGCGTTTCTGGTTCAGGCACAACATCAGATGAGGTGATATCTGCACAATTACTTTCATCACGTAGCAACTGACGTGCTTTTTCTAAGATTTTTCTGGTGCGTTTAGACATTCCGTCGACTTTCGATAGCAAAACAGTACTGGCGGGCTGGCGACGCAACAGGAATCTCTATATACCCCACCCATCCGCATGTTTTACAACTGCGCAATGTGCTAACACTCGACGTGCTAAAATCAGTACATATCCTTGAGGGTATGTACCGCATATGAACTATGAATTATAATTCATATGCGTTACATATCGTCGAGGATATGTATCATTTTAACTCTGTTACAGATTAAGCAGCTTTTGCTGATTCCAAAGCTATTTTTAGCATAGAAATATTGACAGTGGAAGTGATTCATTCGGACTCCGCATATGAAAAGTTCCCGCCAAATTAGTACCCCGCGTATCCTCGAGGATATGTATCGCAGCCAACGTGTTAAATGAAGTGATATCAAAAACACCCACTGTGTCAATGAAAGCGCAAAGGACTAGCTCTTTAGCCACTAGTGTCTTTATGCTTTCAATGTAAAGCACTTATAATGCCAGATTGACAACAAATTGGCCTTGGTGAAGTGGCGATATCGGAAGATAGATTTTCTCTTCTTATGTTATAATCAATTAGTTTCTCCATAGTCTTCAGAATACAAGAGATTCATTCCTGGGACATCTCCCTTATCGAGTATAAAAGCCACCTGCGCCTTTATTCAGAATTTTAGTAGGCTTTAAATAGGTATTGATTTTTCCTAACTATTTATGATCCAACATTTAATATTTACAGCCTGATGATGGTACCCAATCTTTGTTGGGAGCTTAAATTGTTGCCTAACTTCAGTAATGAAGATAGCACTTTAAGAAAAAGAAGAAACTAGTTTCACAAACATTTGCAAAATAAACATTTGTAGCATCGTCTTTATTTAAACCTCAATTTTTTATGCATATTATTTTATAAACAAAACATGTTTTTAAAGTAAATATGCCGCCGACTATCGAGAATGCCTTTGACTGTAAAGTGCGTGCTATGATTCGTTTTCTAGGTGTTAAAGGCTTAAAAGCAATTGACATTCATCGTCAAATCAGTGAAGTTTATGGTGAAAACATTATGAGTGACGGTTAGGTTAGGGCCCTCAAAGATGGCCGCACAAACGTTCTTGATGAGGAACGAACTAGAATTTATGAAATAAAATATACCAATGTGACAGATTCCACGATATACAATTTTTATAATTTGGCTAGAAGTAAATTAAATAAAGGAGCTTCAGCAGCTTCTTTCCCATCTGACACTGTTACTCTTTAATTATTTCAAATGCTCATTTCTTACATTATGAATAAGGAGCAATTATTGGAGTACATTATGATTAAAACAAATAAATGACAGACATACTTTATTAACAATATAATAACACCTTTTAAATAAATAAAAATCTAACAACAAATTTCTTAGTGGTAATAAGAAGGAGCACTAGCTAATAAGGTTTTTCCATAAGCTGGTGCTGGAGCTGGATGCACTGGGTGTCCAGATTTTTCAACTACAGCATTGAAACCGTTATGGTCATCAGCGGTGTAGTGGACAGTACGAAGAGTGCCATCAGGTTCGGCTACGGTGTAAGAGCCTTTGACTACATCACCGTCACGGACTTCTTGCTGAGATTTGTGGTCTCCGGTGTGTGTATCTTGTACTCCATAGTTGAATTCGTATTTTGGATGAGCCTTAAATAAATTTAAATCGTTTTAAATTTTTCCTAAATCAATAAAAATAAAAATTAATGAAATAATATTATTCTTACATCAAAATCTTCATGTTGATTGTATGCGTGTGCTAAGATAGGGGAATTATATCCATGTGCAATTTGTGGTGCAGCTAGATTTACTGAAGAGTAGTGAGCTTGACCATAGTCCAATACTCCAGCTTGAGCTACTACGGCTAGTGCCAATACTGAGAAAATCTGGAAAAACAAGTTCATTTAGAGAAATTTAAAATAAGCAAAACAATATTAAATATGAAGAAAATATGTCTTAGTTTATATATAATTTGTTAATTTTAAGTATGAAAAAGGTTTGGAAGCCAAAAGAATAAAATAAAATAATAATATTAATATAAATTGCACAAATTTTAATTCCTAAACGTTCGTTTATAACTTTTCGATTGAATTATCATTAATATTATCTTACACAACGTACTTTTGAGTACATAATTGTTTATTTGTTGATTGCTAGTTAAACACTAATAAAAAAACTAAATTGGCCCAGCTTTTTATACCTAATCGAAATGTGTATCAACACACCTACATACGCTACAAATTATTCAAAGCTTTACCAAATTTTTTGACCCAGATAATTATTGTTATGAATATAACAATAATTAATATACAAATAAATATTATAAATCTGTAACGCTGGATTTGAGCAATTAAAATATTACTTAATTGATCACTGTAAAATATGACATATGTTAACATATCACTGCGAAATATTTTATTTTTAATAACACCAATATTTAATCAAAGTAAATTTTTGATGTGTCTAAGAATCAAGTAAACTAAAAAGAAATAGTATATTACATAACAAGTGTGGAAAATGAAATTTTACGCACGACTAGAGTGCGTGCAAGAAATACATTTTTCAACGGGTTATGTACACGATTTTTCCTACGACCCAAATATTTTTATAATTATGAATATTTTAACCTCCTTACTAAAAAAATTTATTTTAACGAGTGTTTAATTTCTAATGTCATGGTTTTTTTTTGTTGATAGAACTGTCAAGTTGAAAAAATATATTATGTCAAATTGAAAAAGTTATTACATTATTTATTGAAAACCTTCCAAGTTAAGTACGAGTTATCGAAGCTTTATGTGTTTGGGTGTTATTCCAGCACATAATTTTGATCCCGCGAGCCGGATCGAGCAGAAAACCAGCAATAAGTTTTAATTATTAAATTTGGAAAATTGAATGTGGTGTGGTAAGCTGCTTCGTGTTACTAGTGATTTCGTCTTGTAGGACGGCCACATATATGGATTGATTGTGAATTGGATTTTATCAAGGATTCATTCAGGTCAGGTCTTTCCAATATATTTGTTCATTTTTATAAACTGTTCAACACTGGACGTATAGTTCTATACGATTTATTACTTGCATACCAGTACCAGTATAAAACTTTTATGTAACCCGTAGATAGACATTTATTGGTACTTATTATTCAAGCGAGTTTTCGCACACAGTTTTGTAAACTTTCATAGACATTGAACATTATATGCAGCTTTGGTTTAATCATACTACATAACTGTACCAACATATTTTAGTTACGACTTGCACTAATTTTGTTTTGTTAAGTTTATTTTTACATCTATATAAGCCTGTAATTAAACATGGATCCGGATGCGTTGTTATTAAAAGCGCATGCCGCTCGTAGAACTGCCAAAGGTAGCATCACTAGGATAGAAAGTTTTATCAAAGCAAATGCAGGCACTTTATTGCATAAATTAGAATATGATACCAGGTTAGAGCTGCTAGAAACTTCTTTCAAGAAATTTTGTGAATCTCAGGACGTCATTGAGGTATCTGAGACAGATGTTGATAAAATTTGTGATCCTAGTGAATACGAAGAAAAATATTGTAATTTAAAAACTCAATTAAAAATTTTGATTAATGACTGTTCTCCTAAAGATATTGTTCAAGGTACAATCCAACAAAGTAATCAGACAAATTCTTCACAAAATATTAGTGGTAAAGCAGAGGTTAAATCTAAGATGCCTGAAATCGTTATTGACAAATTTGCAGGTGTTCACCAAAGTTGGAGTAGTTTTTATGATATTTTTAAAGCCCTTGTTTTAGACAATGATGATTTGGCAGATATACAAAAACTTATTTATTTAAAATCAAATTTAATGGGTGAACCCCAAAAATTAATCGCAAATTTACCGTTGGTTGCCTCAAATTTGTCAGTAGCAATTGATATACTCAAAGAAAGATATGAAAATAAGTTAGCGAATATTTACGTTCACATCAAGGGCCTATTAGACGTTCCATCAATAAATAAAAGCAATTCAATGAATTTGCGTGATTTTGTTGTTTCAGTTAAACAGCACACTGAGTGCTTAAAAAATTTGAATGTTCCCATTGCACAGTGGGATTTAATTTTGGTGTATATTTTGTCCCAAAAATTAGACATTAACACTAGACGTGGATATGAGTTGGAAAGAGGTCCTACTTTTTTACCTACATTGGATGGTTTTCTCAAATTTGTTGAGAAGAGATGTCAGGCTGCAGAAAATTTGGTTTCGCCAGAGTTGTCTCGTAAAAATTCTCATTTTGCTAATGTAAATAAAAAGTTAAGCTGCTTTTTTTGCAAAATGTCAAATCACAACATGCTTAAATGTTTCAAATTTAAGAAATTACCATTAAATAAAAGAAAACAGTTTGTATTTTCAAACCGGTTATGTTTAAAATGTTTTGCTCCACATCATGTAAATCAATGTGAGTGGAAGAATTGCCCTATTTGTGGCAAAGCTCATAATACCCTATTACATGCGGAAAATTCTGTCGAACATTCATCAAATCGTAATAATTCTCACAATAATACAAGAAGTATCCAACAAAATTTGAGTTTTAGCTCCAATCGTGAACCTACTAATCACAAGCAAAATTTTTATCCTATGAATGACTCGAGTAGTAACTCAGATCAAGTTTCTAACATAGAACAAAATTCAGAAGTTGCTCAAGCATCTATTAGTGATAAGCATGGGGCACAATCTAATGCTATGTCAAGCCTTTTCATAAACCAAAATGCTCATATTTTATTGGCAACTGCATCCGTACATGTTTCAAATAACAATGGTCATTTAATATCTGCCAGAGCCGTACTTGATAGTGGGTCTCAAGTGTCTCTAATCACACATAAGTTAGCTAAAAAATTACTATATCCTACCTATAATAAAAATTTGTTAATTTCTGGTGTATCGGGTCACATGAAAGTGAGTGAAGGAATCGATATTAAATTGTTCTCAAAAGTTGACCCAACAAAAACATTTGAAGTAAATTGTTCAGTAACAAATTTTATTTCTTCCAAGTTACCTCAATTTCCTATACAAACAAATCGATTAGAAATCCCTTGTAGCATTGTCTTGGCCGACCCAAGTTATGATGTTCCAGATCACGTAGATTTATTACTTGGAGCAGATGTTTACTATTCATTGCTTTTACCTGGTTTGATTAGTCTTGGAGACAACCTACCCATTTTACAAAATACCCATCTTGGTTGGGTGGTAGGAGGTGTTCTATCTCCAACAATCGTGTCAAATTTTATAACATTTGATCAAGTTCCCTCGCATTCTTTATTTATCAATTTTAATCAAATCGATACATTGCTGCAAAAATTTTGGGCAGTTGAAGATGTGCCGCAAGGACATATTTTATCAAGTGAGGATGAGCTTTCTGAACAAATATTTAAAAACACCACAAAAATTCTACAAAATGGTAGATTCCAAGTGGATATCCCATTTAAATCGCCCGTGGAGAGTTCTAAATTAGGCGAATCCTTTTCATATGCCAAAAAACGTTTTCTTTCATTAGAAAAAAGATTACATCAAAATAAATCATTATTTGACCAATATTCAGAGTTTATTAAAGAATACATCAACTTAGGCCATGCACGGTATATTCCACTTGATTTTAAAAATATTCACAATAATCACAAATATTTCATTCCTCACCATTGTGTGATTCGTAATGATAAAACTACAACGCGTCTTAGAGTTGTCTTCGATGCATCCCTAAAAACCACCTCAAGATATTCATTAAATGACATATGCTTAAAAGGGCGTGTGGTTCAGCCAGAATTATTTGATATCTTGTGTCGTTTCATAGCTTATATTTTTGCTGTTGTTGCAGACATCGAAAAGATGTACCGACAAATTCTGATTAATACTGATCACACTTTTTTACAAAATATCCTATGGCGAGATGATATTAAATGCATCGAATTGTTAACTGTTAGCTACGGAACAAACTTTGCACCTTACGTAGCCACTCGTTGTCTCGCTGAATTGGCAGACATGTATAAACAAAAATTTCCGTTGGCAGCTATGGCAGTTCAGACCCAAACATACGTTGACGATATTTTGGCGGGAGCTGACTCTTTTAAAGAGCTGTGTGAATTAAAAACCCAATTAATAAAACTACTTAATTTAGGCCAATTTACACTGCATAAATGGTGTTCAAATTCCATTGACTTTATGCGTAATTTTAACTCAGAAACTGAATCCAAAACCTACTCTATAAATTCTGAGAGTAACTCCAATAAAGTACTGGGTGTTTTTTGGGATCCCAAATCAGATTACTTTTCTATTTCTTTGCCCAAGAACATAAATGTAACTCCAGTCACAAAAAGAAACGTTTTAGCTATCATAGCTCAAATCTATGATCCGTTGGGGTTTGTTGCTCCAATTGTCATAATGGCCAAAATGTTCATGCAGAAGCTTTGGTTATCGAAGTTAAATTGGGATGACTCTTTAAATTTAGAATTGCGTAACGAATGGATTAAATTGTCTACAAACATTCTTGCATTATCAGATTTAAAAATTCCACGATGTTTAATTAATAATCGGAATATCAAGCGAATTGAATTTCATTCTTTCTCAGATGCAAGCTTAAAGGCATATGGATGTTGTATATATTTACGAACTGTTTATGGAAACAACAGTGTTTCTTGTCTTCTAGTTTGTGCCAAATCTAGAGTTAGTCCTTTGCGAACAATTTCTCTTCCAAAATTGGAATTATGCGAATGTGTATTGTCAGCAAAGACCACTCATCGTATTTTAGAGATATTCAAAAATAATTTTCAAATAGCCAGTGTTAACTTTTGGACCGATTCACAAATTTCGTTAGCATGGCTACAATCACATCCAAGTAGATGGAATATATTCGTCTCAAACAGAGTTTCTTTAATTCAAGAACTAACGTCTTTGCACACCTGGAGGTACATTCCTACCAAACAAAATCCAGCTGATTATCTATCTAGAGGTATGATGGCGAAAGAACTTGTTTCTAATGACATGTGGTGGAACGGCCCCTCACATTTGAATAATGTTGATTTTAATTTAAATTCATTTCAATCACAGCCTAGTGTTCAAAAAATTCCTGAAGAACGAAAAATTGTTATGAGTACAACTTCTAATGAAAATTATATGTTAAGCATTTTCAATAAGTTTTCAGATTTTCTGAAAATACAACGTATAGTTGCATCATGTCTTCGTTTTTCAAATAATGTAAAAAATAAGGATGACAAAAGGTTTGGTCCTTTAAAGGTAGATGAATTACAAATTGCTTTAAAAGTAATGTTGCAAATTTTGCAACAACATTATTTTTCTCAAGAAAAAGAGTTATTAAAAAACAAAAAGGTCCTTCGAAACAAACAGTTTAATTCTTTAAATCCTTTTATTGATTTGGAAGGTTTAATCCGCGTTGGGGGAAGATTGTCAAATGCTAATCTGCCATTTGCACAAAAGCATCCAGTGTTATTGCCTGCTAAATGTCACGTTGTTGATTTAATGTTACGGAGAGAGCACCTTAAATTATATCATGCCGGTCCTCAAACCGTGTTAAGTAACTTTAGACTACGTTATTGGCCTTTAGATGGCCTTAGAGCTGTTAAACGCATAATTCACAAGTGCATTCCTTGTTTTAAATTTAAAGCTAAGTGTGCTGAGCAAATTATGGCAGACCTACCTAAAGATCGGGTTTCAGTTTGTCGTCCATTTTTAAAGGTTGGTGTAGACTTCGGTGGTCCATTTTTCATTAAAACCTCGAATTTACGCAAAGCCCCTAAAGTTAAAGCATATATTGCAATATTTGTATGTATGACTACTAAGTGTGTTCACATAGAATTGGTGTCAGGATTGTCCACTGAACAATTTTTGCTTACATTACAACGTTTTATAGGCCGACGAGGTAATCCCTCTGTAATATATTCTGACAATGCCACTAATTTTTCTGGCTCCAGTAATCATTTGAAAGCCTTATACGAATTTTTTAAAGCCAAAAGTACCATTGACTCTATTGAAAAATTTTTATCCAAAAATGAGACTCAGTGGAAATTTATCCCAACTCGCTCACCACATTGGGGCGGCCTTTGGGAGGCCGCGATTAAGGGTGCTAAACATCACTTGATTAAAACTATTGGTGAAACTGTTTTAAATTTTGAGGAATTTTCGACCGTCTTGGTTTGCATTGAGGGTATTATGAACTCGCGACCTATTAGTGTTTTATCAAATGATCCGTCCGATTTAAGCCCTTTAACACCAGGACATTTTTTAATTGGTGATAATCTTTCAGCATTCCCAGACAAGGATTTGGGAAACATTCCCGAAAATCGATTGTCAATATATCAGAAATGTATTAAATTCAAACAAATATTTTGGAAGCGATGGTCTATTGAATATCTGAATAGACTTCAACAAAGGCCAAAATGGACAAATCAAAAACAAAATTTAAAAGTAAATCAATTGGTCCTTTTAAAAGAGGATAATTTGCTTCCTTTTAGATGGGTTCTCGCGCGAATCATTGAAATTATTCAGAGCTCAGACGACAAAGTTCGTTTAATCAGAGTCAAAACATCAGATGGAACGTTTCTTAGGTCCATAACGAAGGTATGTCCCCTTCCTGATGATGACTAAATTTGTGTATTGTTAAATCTTAAAACTTTGTCATTAGGTTAGCTATTTTATTTTTTATGTATTTTTTATGTTAGCTGTATTGTATTGTGCGCCTAACTTCTCTGAAGTGAACTGTTTTGTCTAAGTTGGAGTTTTCTCCCTGAAAACGTCCAAGCCGGGAGTTATGTTTAATTTCTAATGTCATGGTTTTTTTTTGTTGATAGAACTGTCAAGTTGAAAAAATATATTATGTCAAATTGAAAAAGTTATTACATTTTTTATTGAAAACCTTCCAAGTTAAGTACGAGTTATCGAAGCTTTATGTGTTTGGGTGTTATTCCAGCACAACGAGTTTAAATATTACATGAAGATATAATTAATTAACATCAAACACCTTTCTCAGGAATTAACATCAAAATTATTTATTAGCGAAATTACATTTATTTTGGTGATATTAATTGGAACTTGAGAAACGTTATGTGTTGGTAATGTGTTTTTAACATTTTCATTTACGTTTAACTAACTCATTTTTTGCTGTTTCTGTTGCTGTTGAAGGATTTTACCTATGTGTATATTTGGTTGCATAAAAGATGCAACTTATGCAATTTTTTTATAACAGTATTAATTTGAAATTTATTTTACCAAAATATAATATTTCTTGATCGTTTAACTTAACAAAAATATAATGTTTTTTCAATGTTAATAGTTAGGGGTGTACAAAATCTTATTAGGAAATCAATTAATTTTATTGTATTTATTCTCACTCTATTTATTCTGCGCCATTCAAGCTGTGACGTAGATAACCCAAAAGTAAAGCTAGCTACATAGGGGTCGACATAGAACCGCAATTCTGTCGTCTTCTTTTTTAAAATTTTGATCCACAAACCACAATTTTACAGCAGATACGGTTACAAATTTTTTTATGAGGAATTCTAACTGTTGTGTTCGTGCAGTATGATACAAAACAAGATTTATATGATATTGACATTATTCAAATTTGAAAAAAAATGTGGAGAAAAGCTCACTAAACTTAGCTAAAAAAATGCTTATATTTTATTGAAACGTCAAGCTCCTATAAACTGTAGACAAGAGTGAGATAGAGAACTCTAATATATTTTGAAAGTTTTTCAAAATTCAAATTAGATTGGCCTTTTTGTAAGTGGCTATTAGCTATAAGTTCATAAAACGTCTAAATCAGAAAGTGGCTTACTTCATATATGAGTTAGTGACGTATCTGTAGTGAAAGTTGCAAACATTTAGGAATTCTCAATTTCCAATTTTCTCCCAAAATATTTGATTCAAAAAATTTTTAAATATATTTTTGCAAAGTAGTGCTAATATACTTTAATAAAATACCAGAAACCGGATATCGATTTAACACTCCATTGAACAAACCAGTGATTTATTCACAACAAATAATAGTATTTTATTCATTAATGTCAATCTGACGATGCTATTTCGATAGCGAAACGGCTGTCATTGCATTTAAAGTATTTATAGAATAAATAGTGAAAGTTAATTCAACCTTTTAGTTGTTTATTGTTCTGAATTGCTTAAATGATTACGTTCTGTGCATTTTTAAAAAAATATTGCACGTGTGTGATATTGCTTCTTCTTTTCTTACTTTTCCGAACGCGTATGATATTACTAATTTTCGAAGTGTCAAAACTGTGAGTTGGTAGGTGTCATTTTCATAGGGGGTTGTAGGAAACCAACATTTTCCTCTACTTCTGCTAGTAGATGTGTACAGGGAAAACTTCCGCAGCCGTACCCAACGTCATTTATGTTGAAGTGACTACAACCTAACCTAACCTAACCTAACATAACCTAACCTAACCTAAACTTAATAGGAATAATAGTACTAATCGATGAATCAAAAGTTGGCAAAAGAAAGTACCAAAGAGGAAGACTAGTCGAAGGCCATTGGATTTTTGGAATTGTCGAAATATTGCAAGGTGGTAAACGAAAAGGAGCCCGTTTTAGGGTTGAAGTTTGTCCAAATAATAAGAAAGATGCAAATACATTACTGCCATTAATCAAGAAACATGTCAAAGTTGGCAGTATTATCCACTCTGATGAATGGAAAGCCTATTCCAAGCTAAGTGTAGATATTAGATATTAGGGGAATTTAATATGAAAATTAGAACAGACTGTTTTAATTTAAGAATTTAGAACAAATTGGAAATCTTTAATCGAATCATAAGATGTTTAAACAAGGAATTATAGAGAAGGTACTGATAGGTAAACATTAACGTAAGTTGGGTTAGGTTATTATAGCACATTATCTAGGACATCATGCAGTGATTGGTAAAGTTATAAAGTTAATAATATTACAATACTACAATATATATTTTATCACTGTATCTAACTGTATTGTTCCACTTTTACAACCATTCTTGCTTGAATATCAATTTTATTTTGTTCTTTACAGTCTGATGGTCTGAATTAGACCCATACTAGTTGCACTATATTATATCAGTACAATAAAGATCTGTGATTTGACTTTGGGTTTTATTGAATCTTCTCTATTGAATTCAGCCACATTCAAGATGGATGAATTATCTAATTCATTCAATTAGAAGAAAGTTTAAGCATATCCAACAACGGTATATCAGTAGAAATAGAAAAAGTATATGTGTCAACTGGATGAAATTAAGATTAATCCAAGAAAGCAAAATTGCAGTGTAATTTACTACATACCTCTTCTACCGACTTGTAACCAAATCAAAGATTGGTTTGGAGTGTGCGCATTCGGTATTTTGTGTTCGCTCATTAGTTTGAAACTGACATCCAATTACTAGTCGGATGTTTTCACATCGTTTCCTGACAGTTTGGTGACAATTCAAGCAGTTCGAGAATTAATTTTTAGCAGATTGTTGGCACATGTGCGTATTTCTATATTTTTTGTAATTTTTTTCTCCTGTATTTTTTTTAATATTATTGTAAATCTAATTAATCTTAAAAGACATGTATTCTGATGAATCTTTCTTTTAAATCTTCTTTTTAGGTAATATCTTAAGGATAATTTACTCATACACATTTTGTCTACAGTTTTCACATTAATCAGAGATCAGTTCGGGATTTATTTCAAACGTGACATGCGCAAACAAATAGTTTGAAAATTGTAAGAAATAAGTTTGTGATTTGATGAGAAAACAAACCCAATGTGAGGTTTTGTTTGTAAAACTTGGTCACTCGTGATAATTGTTCGTATTTCAAGTAGATTTTTTTGATATAACAAAATTACTAATGCATCACTGAAGGTTTCTGTTGCAAAACTGTGTAATCATTTTTCTTGTATGTTTATTATAAAAGAATACAGGAGCTCTCAAAAAAGTGTGCATTGAGATTCACATTGCCAAGTCAGTAATTATTAAAGGAGCCACAATAGACCCAACGGTGGTCACAGTGGAGGGGTGGTTGAGCGCCCCACTCACATTGAACCTAAAAAAGACAAAACGAAGACCAAAAGTGTAAATTAAAAATAGTAAAAATAACAGGGTAAAAGTGACAAAGACAAAAAATCTAGCAGGTTCTGTATCTGTAATTCTGGAAGGGTGGGTCGCCCCACAGCACTTAGGCCACATTTGGCCCATTGTGCGTCCTTCTGAGATTGAGCCTAACCTATTGGCTCGTCAACCATCCTACCTGTTTAAAGTAGGTGATGACGTCGCCTGTAGGCAGCTCCCTCAAGTTGGCATGTGTTAGCCAGTTCTCGCCGAATACAGAAAGTCTTGTTAGAGAGAGTGCCGGACAGTCACAAAGGACGTGCTCAACTGTCTCATCCTCTTGTTCACATCCTCTACATAGTGGGCTGTCAGATAAACCCAACCTGTTTAGATGTTTTCGTAAATGACAATGGCCAGTAAGTATACCTGTGACCAACCGCAGGTCCTTTCTGGTCATGGCCACGTATTTCTTGGCTGCTTTGCTATTCGGATATTTCAGAAGTTCCTTGGATAGTAAGCAACCTTTTTCTTCGTCCCATCTTCCCCTGAATTTGTCAAGGGAGCGTTCCTTTACTAGGTCAACCACCGCTGATGCCGGCAAGCTGACAAGACTACCGGGTCCCAAGAGCCTTTGGGAGGCAGCTTTTCTAGCCAACGAATCAGCTATGCGGTTGCCTTTAGAAATTCCATGACCTTTTATCCAGCCTAGAGTAACCACATTGTTGTAGCAGGCTTCCGTAAGGGCCATGTGACATTCTAATACTAGTCCTGATGTGATCCGTGGCCTATTCAGGGCTAATAGTACTTGTCTGCTGTCCGTAAGGATACGGATGTTTTTGCCAGTGATTCCTCTTATGGTAATCTCTTTTGCGGCTATGGAGACGGCAGTTAGCTCTGTCTGAGCTATACTTGCATTACAACCCATTGCCCATTTTATATTTAGGTTTAGGGATCTGGAGTAAATTCCACATCCTGAACCTTCTTTTGTCTTAGATCCATCGGTGAAGATACATATAGTACCTGTCGCCAATGCATTTTGAGCGTTGTCATTAATGATTATCTTGTAGGGCCTGTGAAAGGCATATCTTGGTGAAATCGATTCTGTATTTGCTTGTAGCATTGGAAGCTCGTTTATAGCTTCGCGCCACAAACCACACCTCGACTCACCAGATTCTGCTACAAGTTGTGTACCAGTAGAGCGGAGCCGTAGCATGGTCATCAAAACCACCTCCTTGATATATATATCAAGTGGGGTGAGACCGAGGATCACCTCCATCGCTCTAGTTGGTGTAGTTCTCATACCTCCTGTTATGTTAAGGCATGCTGTTCTTTGTATATGGTCAAGTTTGCGGACGACTGTCAACTGGTTTGTTTTTACTCCCCAGGCAATCGCGCCGTAGGTTAGCATAGGTCTTATGATTGCAGTGTAGATCCACTCCGTGACCCTTGGTGACAAACCCCAGGTACGACCAATGGTTCTTCTACACTGTTCATAGGCAATATATGCTTTTTTGACTCTGTTGTCCAGATGAGAGTTCCATGTTAACTTGCTGTCAAAGGTGATCCCTAGATATTTCACCTCTGCAGAGAAGTTTAATTCAGTTTTTAGGAGTTTTGGAGCCCGAAGGTTCACAAGCCTCCTTTTCTTTGTGAACAGGACCATCTCTGTCTTCTGTGGGTTTAATGACAGTGAGTGATCCTGGCACCAGCTTTCTATGATATTGAGGGCCTCTTGCATTCTAGCACAGAGTGTTTCCTCGAACCTTCCTGTTTGCAGAATCACTAGGTCATCTGCATAAGCAATAGTGTAAAAGTTCTCACTGCTCAGGCGGTTGAGTAAGGAGTCTAAGACCAAGTTCCACAGTAGAGGTGAGAGCACCCCTCCCTGTGGACATCCTTTGACAACCAGGCCTCTTATAGTGACATCTTCCACGCTCATTATTATTGCTCTCTGGGAGAGCATATTGAATATCCATCCATTAACTGTCTGGGGAATGCCCCTTTCAGTAATAGCATTGGTTATTTTAGGGAAGGTGGTTTTGTCAAACGCACCTTCGATGTCAATAAATACGCCCAAGGTGGACTCTTTCTTGTCCAGCGATCTTTCGATGCGGCCGGCCACAAGGTGGAGTGCCGAATCTGTAGATTTCCCTGGGGTGTATGCATGCTGATTTGGATGTAGTGGATTACTCGTAATCACTACATCTCTTATGTACCTTTCACATAGCCTCTCCAAAGTTTTCATTGTAAACGATGTGAGACTGATGGGTCTGTATGCCTTTGGGATGGAGTGGTCCAATCTTCCTGGTTTAGGTATAAAGACTACCTTGACTTCTCTCCAACCTTTAGGAATGTACCTCAGTGCCAAAGAGGATCTGAGGATTCCTACCAGGTGCGGCATCAACACCTCCAGGCCCCACTGTAGTAGGGCTGGCTATATGCCGTCAGTTCCTGGTGATTTAAAGGGGGAGAAGCTCAGAATGGCCCACCTTAATTTGTCTTCGTCGACAATCTGGTTTGCTATTCTCCAGTCGTCGTCCGTAGGATAGTGTTGTTCCTCGTCCCTCCAGGTAGCCATATTTTGAAATCTGGAGTCGGGGAAATGCGTTGACATTAGCAGTTCCAGGCTTTCCTTCAGGTTGGCAGTTTTTGTGCCATCCTCTTTGGTTAGTATGCCAATGTTCCGGTACGGGTCTTTCGAGAGAGCTCTCTGGAGTCTGGCTGCCTGTGAAAATTCTTCAATTTCGTCACAGTAGGTTTTCCAGGCTTTTCTCTGATTTTGTCTAATGAGTTTTTTATACTCTTTGAGGTGGGACTTATATATGTTCCAATCCTCTTTGAGTTTGGTATTCTTAGCCTTGTTAAAAGATGTTCTCGCCATTGCCCTCAGTCGATCCAACTCACGGCTCCACCAGGGATTGGTAGCACCGCTTAGTTCGACCTTTCCGAGGGGGCAGGATTTCGTATAGGCATGTTTTATGATGTTTTGCGTAGTTACATAGTAACTTTCTAGTTCGACATTGCTATTACACGTCATTTCCTTGATGTTACTCAGGGACCCGTTCAAAAGGTGGACGTATTTAGTCCTGTCCGTTTTTCTGGGGTTCCTAGTTAGTTCAGAGGTTGACAGTGATAAGTTTATTTCGTATTTAATCCAGCGATGATCTGACATAGAAATTTCGTCAGATACATGCCAGCTGGAAATTTTATTACAAATTTTTATTGTAGATAATGTGATATCTATTCGTGTTTGGCTACGAGAGTTTATGAAGGTTGGTTCAGTACCTCTATTTAGAATGCAAAGATTCTTACTAGTTATGTAATCATAAAGCGACTTACCTCTAGTGTTGATAACTCTGCTACCCCAGCTAACATGGTGTGCGTTCGAGTCGCAGCCTATTACCAGTTCAAGCTTATGGGTGAGGCAGTGTTCCACAAGGTCCTCCAGTTCCCTGCTAGGTGGTGGTTCAGCAGCGTCCGAGGGGAGGTATGCGGATGCCAGTATCATCACTTTCTTTTGACCCTTTTGCCCATATTCGACTTTGACCACTGTAAGGTCAGATGTTGAAAAGTGCGACATGGAAAAGGCCTTGAATTTTCTAGGAACGTATATTGCGGTCCTAGGTTGGTGATTGCTAGGGAAGCTGAAAATTAAACCTTTTAGATTGCTTAAACCTAATATTTTCGTTTGTCTTATCCAGGGTTCCTGGATGAGTGCTAGTGTATCCTTTGACACATCGAGATGGCGGCATAGTGTTGCCGTAGCCATTCTGCTGTGTTGAAGATTACACTGAATTATATTTACCTTCTTTATATCCTGGGACATATTGAAGATTAATTTCGATACATTAGGGCTTCTTATTATTCGGCCATCGACTCCTCCACGGTTGGGGGTGGATTGGCCTCGCCGTCACTTGACTTAGGCGGTTCCTCTGCTGAGGCACTATCGATCGCCATCATTGAAGATGGCTCGACCGTGTCAGCCTCCGCCTTTTTGATTTTGAGGATCAATGAGGAAAGCGCATAGCTCATCCTCAATGACCTTTTTTCCAGGACTTTCATCTCTTCGTCCCCGATACCGAAGACGAAAAGGTGCCCTTTGGGGTTTTCCTTTGCTTCGTAATGGAAGGAACACCATCCATCCACACGAAGCTCAGGGTTTTGGCGACTAAGCCGACGCAGCACATCCTCTTTTTCACCGAGATCAGCGTGTGCGTCGCTCGGGATCCAGAGGGTGGCTTTTGTCAGCTTAGGGAGGTTGTCGACGTGCACCACATCGAGCACAGCCTCCTGCCACGGTTTGAGGTTTTGCACCGTGTGCTTTAACCATTCCAACGTTTCCTCGTTATCGCAGGTTACTCTGATTATTTCACCAGAGTGCGACCACGACCTGAACGTTGGTGGTTTCTTTTCGCCGTAGGTGGCGGACAGGGTCTTGTCCAGGGCCTCCACCAGCTGTCTCTTGATAAGACCTTCCCTGTCGGCATTTACTTTGCCGTACGGGTCGGCCTTGTCAATAACAGCTACCCTTAGGTGGTTGGTAGCTGCTTCCCTATAGCTTTTGTTGGCTATAGTTTTAGCGTCATGCCTTGCTTTCTTACCTCTAACGGGTGTTCCCTCAGAGGTATCAGAGCGCATGCGCTTCTTTTCTTGAGTGACGACGCGTTCCTGGCCTCTAGCAGGTTTTAACAAAAGAATCTCAAAGGGAAACTTAAAAAAAATTAAGCACAAAACTAAATAATTTTTAAACAATCTTTCGCCATAAAATAGCAGCATAAAACAATGAAGGCCGTGAAGTAAATTATAGTTCAAAATTCAAAGGTGTTTGTTAAGTCTTCTTAAAAAAGTTACAAAATTCAAAATTGTACACTGTTACTGCTCTATAACAAGTATAAGAACTATTAAATTAGTTTTTCCTCAATTGCCTTTAGCTCAGACATTCAGGTATTCTTACTTATGTGAGATGAAAGTCTCCTTAGAATCTTCTTCTTGTTTATCTCTTACACTGCTCTCACATCCTCCGCCGCATAATTTTACAACAAATGTTTCGCTCTTTCTACGCCTCTGGATCCTGCTACTTAAATTCTTCTTCACTATCTTTTTGGTCGTATCATTGTATCAAATTCCGTCATTCACGTCTAGGAATAATCTGACAAAGGTACTTTTCTGGTTCTTTTTTATTCATTTCAATATTTCTTCACGCAGGAAAACTTTGTCAAAGATGTTTTCTTAAATCTTATATCTAAATGTCTCCATTATCTTTTCATATCGGCTCTAGGATACTACCTTTCTATCCATCAGGTACATCCTCATTCCTATAGATGTTCCTTATTTTACAACATAACCTCAAATTATTTATCCAAACAAAAGAATAAAACTTACAACTACATGCACGATCTGACTGAAAGCAGAATGATTTGAAGAAATAAATCTGTTACGCAAAAAAAATAAACGTGAGAGCCTTGATTTAAGTAATTTAACGTGAAAATTATAATGGGATGCAAGGATATCTTAGCTGAAAATAAAATCTTTACTCACAGCAGGAAAAATACAATTATCTTCCAATTAATTAATCAGTTGGTAGTCGATAGACCTTCGCTGGATTATTAATTTTCAATATTCACGCGCTAAATAAAGTATTTTTATATGCAACATACATTTCCGCATTTTGAGGCCAAGAAAGTTTAAGATACCAATTAGTATAAAAAATAAGATGATCTAAACAGTTCCTCGTACGAATATTAAAAATGAAATAATAGACCAGTGCTGATAATTATTGAAACAAAAAACAAATTTAGTTAAATGAAACCTATGAAAAAGGGAAGTAAGTAAGTATGATAAAAGTTAAAGAAATCGTAAATTACAGTCGTTTTGAGATGGGGAAGTGGAAGGGAGTATATTTTTAAGAGTAAAAATCTACCTATACCATTTGTGCATAACCTCAAATTTAAGTGAAATATTCAAATAACCAAGTATTTAGTTTTCTCAATTGTTATCTTTTCCAAAAAAATTATTTATCATTACATGTATGTACCAAACACATCGCAATTTTTGGAATTTAAATATTTATTTTTTTCCCCAATATCGAAATTAAAACCCTAATTTTCAATGCTAAATTCACGCGTTAAAATATCTGTTCTTTTTTGAAATCCGGTGGAATTTTTGCTGGTTGTAATTTCTACTTTCTGATTGTATTTAACTACTATTACTATTAAATTTATTGTACTAACCCTTACTCTCTGGAAGTCCATCTTGTAGCTAGGTACTGATGTTGACTAGGTAGTATTAAGGCTAGACCAAGTATGCAAGTAATAAGACATAACAATATCAGTTATACTGATCTTAGAGGTTGTTATTGTTACTATTACTATTGTTACTGAGTACTATAAACATTTTCCATAGTAACTATACTCTTTTTGAAACTATCAGAAAGTATAATAATAATAATAAATGTCTTTATTTGTATACTTTTACATTTTCTACATATGCTCTTCCACCTAAACCAAAAAAATATAAATCAAACTATCATAACACAATATATCATATCATATCAAAGTCAATAGCCAAATATTAAAAATATTTATGCAGTTATACATTGTGAGTCCAAACAATTGCAAAAAAGTACGAAAGTGAGTAGAAGCATCATGATGCATGAACCACATTTGTTGTCTAATGGGTAAGGTAACTTCTTCAAGCAGAAGAGATAGTTCCTCTTAAAGAAAATTATTGTATGAATGACCAGTTAATCTTGCAGACATAAAATGTGGTGCAATTAAACAATTTCTAACAATACTAATCCGGACATTCAAAAGAATTGTTGTTGAAGATGGCATTCACTAATGGCATGAGGATGACATGGGAATGTTATGTAAATTTGTAATTTTTTCTCGGGAAATGTTTAATTCATCAGTAAACAACACATTTGATAAAAAATGATTATTTTCTGCAATTCTTTGGATTGGCCATTGGGAAAAATGTAACCGGGGTTGAAAATCACGTGGCAAAAGTTTTTGTACATGTTGCAAGTGATATGGATGCAATTGTTGTTCGCGCCAAATCCGTGACCCTAAACCCTGACTTATGTGAAGTTCACCAGTACTCTTTCTGGTACTTGTTTCAGGATGTTATTCAATTAAGGAACACTTAAGGAACAACCCCAAAATGCATTAATGCAAATTTTATTTATTTACTTAAAAACCGCAAAGCTTATAAAATAAATCAAAGAGACAAATTATTTTTTAAATAAATTAAGGATAATTATACATTTTTTTTATTTTCAAACTGTGTTCTGTTAAAAAGTTCTAGTTAAAGATTATAAGCTTCAACCCCATCAGCCAATTTATTGATAGGAATAACTTGTTATTGTAACGTCACCCATAATCGAGAAAAATAAAATAAAACATGGTTTTATGTTCTTAGTTTTATTTTTAAATTAATCATAGTTTTAATTTCTGCTTGCATGAATCCACCTTTACTTAATAGGAAAACAGACAATTTCAGCACTATAACGACAAAAAAAACTCAAAATGAATATACAGACAGATTACTTGAGTTGAGAAACTTTTATAAGAGGTTAGGTTTTGCAAATTAAGGAAATAAGGATTTCTTAAACATTTACAGTATCTAGTCGTAAATAAGGGAAGGCAGTATCTTATTATGGTTGCCTTATTAAATATTTTCTAATACGCATGTTTACCTGTCATTTTCGGAACGACCCTAATAAAGCATTTACTTTTTACCTTTCCAATAATCCTTTTTTTTAAATCTACAACTTTTTTCTTTAGGACCTGAGTATTGTCGAAAATGGATATAAACCGACTTTTATCCTTAAAACCTTTGCCACTACCCGGACTCATATCGACAATAATATATGTTCTTATTTTTATTATATCTTTCTTTTTCTATTATATTTTTTTCACTTTTCACCCTTTTCACCCGTGCATTCGCACTGGTTTATAATAAAAATAAGAAATTTTCACAAATTTGTCATACAATTAACAATCAATAAAATCCACCTAACTGTAATGTATTGATAGATATTATTTAATCATCGACCTTGATTTTAATTATATATGGAAGTAAATAACTTTCTCTTTAATCCGAATTTAATTTAAGGCATGTCCAATATAGTGTTACAAGATTTTTAGGCCATTGTCAAATATAAATATAGATTTATATAATAAGATAATTTTTTTGTCATGTTAACAAGCATTTTTTTCTAAGTAGATCATGTTAAATGCAATATAAATAAATATTTATGTGCTTTACTGGCATTAAACGTTTATAAACAAACAAACAAAAGTTGAAAAAAGGTTTAAAATTCGATGTTGGTATCAAGACTAGACCAAGTACTATAAAATGAGACAATATTAGCATTCTAGATATTAGCCTTGTAGTAAACCTAAGGGATTATCCTGGATGTATTTCTATATGATGCTGATCTTTACAGTAACTTAATATATTTGTGTTACAATTACGTCTTATCTATGTATAAAATGTAGACTCAACCAAAGTAAACAGTTTAATAGTGGGGAACTTCCAAGATTTAATTGTTCATTAACAACTTTATATTGTTGATCTCTGATGTCTTTTTATTTCAAGTTCTTCAAGGAAATCTAAATTTTGTTTTTTATCACAAGTATGTAGTATTTGGATGTCATTTGTGTGTAAGAGTGAGGTTGGATGTTCAAGTAGGTGTTTTGCATAGTTTGACTTATCTAGTTGTTGTAATCTATATGCTCTTAAGTGTTCATTGAATCTTACTTCAACTTTATTTGGGTTTGACCCATATATACAGCATTACATTTTGGATAATTAATTTTGTAAACACTAGATATTTTTAATTTAGGTTATTTTGATTTCACATTTAACAATTTTGTACCCACACTATTTTGTGTTTTAAATCATATTAATGTAGAACAGTCAAATAATTGTACTTTTCAACAAAAAAATTGCAAGGTAATATTGGACTATTGAAAAATGTTAAGGGGTTCATAATAAACAACAAAAAAATATAAATGCGTCATCAGGAGTTGCCGGGTAGTTTTTTTTGGGGGGTGGGGTGTAAACAGTACTTTTACTATTTCCGACGAAAGTTGACGTCAAAATGGAAAATGTTCAATGGAAAAGTTGTAGATCATAAAAAAATCTATAAATTTTGTCAAGGTCATTTTTTAACACAACATCAAGATATACGTGAAAAATGCAAAAAACTGCTTTTTCGTTTTGAATTTTTTAATTTCCCAAAAATAATTCGATTTAAATTAAACTTGGTGTCAATGTATCTTTAATTGTCTTAATTAACCTCTAATTTAAAAAAAAATCGTTTTATCTTATCTTAAAAAAAATCTTAAGTATACTGTTAACTAGAATTATCTTAATATAAACCAAATAAATATAATACAAGAAATAAATTTCTATAGGGTGCAGTCAATAAAAAAAACTGAAGAAGTGGAAAATTGTTTCCACCTGCACCCAGGGTAAGGAAACGCAGAGCAGGATGCAGTCCGTTGGGGCATATAGCCTAGGAAGTAGTTGTTTTTTTGATAGAAAACGGTCAAGCAATTTTCCACTTTTTCAGTTTTTTTTTTATTGACTGCACCTTATAGAAATTTATTTCTTGAATTGTTTTCATGTGATTACAGTTACCTTTGATCTGTTGGTTTGCAAATTAAAGGTAGGATGGCGCTTTTACGACTTTATCATTGAATCGTGGGTTCACGGTTTATGTATTGGCGTAAAAGAATCATTCTGCATCCTGCTCTGTGGGATGAGAGGAACTACTTACCTCGTACTGATGAGACACAATAATGTCGAAACCGGTCTACGAGTAGTGTTCTTCCTGTTAATTTGCAAATCGATAGAGATGGTTGCAAGTATCTACGAAGTAGGTCGCCATCCCGTTTTCTATTGGAATGTAATTCAATGTCCGTTGGGGCATATAGCCCAGGAAGTAGTTGTTTTTTTAATAGAAAACGGTCAAGCTTGGTATAGAAACTGTTAAGTTTCCTTACCCTGGGTGCAGGTGGAAACAATTTTCCACTTTTTCAGTTTTTTTTACATATCTAAATGTTTTAAATGCATACAGAACCAGGTTAGTTTTAAAGTACCTACCTATTTGATTTTTTATTGTCGTTTAGATGTATTGAATTGTGACAATATTAACAAAATATATTTTAGAATATTTAGATAATATAAATTAATGTTGATTTATAGTAACTTATAAACAAGAAAATTAATTGTTCAATATTGTTATTCAATTTTTGACTACTGGTAAAACAACTAGTAGTTTTATCATTATAAAACAGAATGATTGGCTAGCATTTAGCACAAAGCATTTTCATTGGACGATTTCACAAAACTGTGATATTTTGACAGGTAAAAAAAAATAATCATAAATAAAAAAGTATTAGAAATCAAAATGTTGCTGTAAATTTCAAAATTTAACGAAACTGCAAAAGAAATGAATGAAATTAATAACAGCAACACTATTAATGATTGTTCTTTCGCGTATTACTGCTGCAAAAACATTTTTAAAAGCGGCATACCTTTCTTTTATAGATCGAGATAAGAGTGAGATAGAAAAACCTCTCTCTTGAAACTACATGCGCGTTGAAAGTACATCGTTGTAATGTAAAAAAAATCATAATATTAAACAAAATTTTTAAAATCTAACGTGGCTATTTAGCTAAATATAGTTAAAACTTTTAATACAAAAAATTAACATTTAAATTTTTATAGATAAATCAATTTTAATATTTTGTTTAATAACTTCGTTCGTTGCAGTCAGTGGCCTTCCAGGTTTTGGCAAATTTTTGACCATCCCAATTGCATTCAAACGTAGCAATGTTTTAGTAACCGTTGAGCGTGATATAGGACTTCTTTCAGGATGTAAATCATTAAAAATATTAGACTTCTTCACGATCACCATAATCGATTATCAATAATATTTCAAAACGACATTTTTCACTTAAATGAACCATTTTTAATAGTTATAACTTATACAGTAGCAATAAAACTCAAAGTCAATCCACAATTTTAATAAAAAGATGCTTGTAAAAGTAAAAAGTGAGAATGTTTTATCCTAGAGGATATATATATATTTCAAGGGAAGTAACCGTAGAAAAATAAACCTTGAAGAAAATAAAAGAGTTGATTGTAAAAAACAATCAAAAAAAGGAGAGAACCATGATGGTAGCTCGATCTCCTTGCAATCAATGGTTTTCTCCTTTATTTAATTGTTTTCTACAATCAACTTTTTTATTTTCTTCGTTTTCTTTTTCTATGGTTACTTCCCTTGAAATATATATATTGTAATGATTTAAAATAATAATAACAATAACTTACCAAAATATAATTAAGATTGTGATAAATAATAAGAAAAAAAGGATATAAGTTTAAAGTTTTTCTTTTGTATGATGAAATTACCATAGAACTTCTTTATTGGAACTACACAATAAATCTTAACAGACACACACACAAAATTGACTTGATAAAGGATGAGTCCTTATGAAGAAACACTAACATCAGGAGTCGATTTAATAATTAAGTCCATTATCCTATGATGTACAAGCTAAAAATAAAAAGAAAAATAAACATTAGTACATGACAATACTGAATAATATTAATCTAATATTAGCTATAAGAGACAAATTCTAATAGTTGTATAAAGTAAAGTTAGTTTAATTAAAATATCAATAAGATATAACTAAAGTTAATATTATAATAATAAGTATGATAATGTTTTAATAGTTAGTTATAAGATAAAAATAAATAGGTATAGTTGATTACAAACCACTATTTAGAGTAAAAAATATACAAACATATTAATTAATTTTATAAACAAACTTTAGTAATAAGAAACAAAATAAGTATTATTATAGATTAAAATCATAACCGAATAAATAATGTTACTTACCAAAACAATATGAGACTTCATTTTAAGCATCAAAGTAATCAGGTGATAATGTAAACTTGATATAATTCATTATTTGATGTAGGATATTGTCTTGAAAGAATCTAAAAAGATATTGAAATTTACCATATATAACATTGTAAAGAAAGTGATTAACATTGTTTGTAAACAAAGACTGAACGATTAAAAGTTTACAAATAACCTTGTGACTGACAAAAACTAGTGAAAAGACACTGTAAATAGTGATACCGTGATTATAAACTGGAGATATAGACTAAAGAAAATGATTATAATGAAAGGACATGAATTTAATATTAAGTGTTTAATTTAGTGTTATTGTTTATTAAAACTATGTAATATTATAAGATATTTAATTTTAAGTTGTTCATCTATAATTTTAAGTGTTGTTATATTGTTTATTTGATTAATTTTACATAAAAATTGTTACGACGCAATAAGTTTTAAATGCAAATATAAAACAAAATAAGTATAGTTGTGAAAAGAAAAAGTTTACTGGCCATATTTGAATATATAAATTTTCATTCTATGTTAAAATTAAATATGAAAAGGAAATATTTGCTCATAATTGTTTAAAATTTTATTATAAATTGTCAAGATGTCCGCCATTATACAGCTCCAGTAAATTGTTAATTTAGTAGGGAAAACTGGGATTAAAAATTAAAAGAGGTTATTTTTGCAATATTATAAGTTATATAGTTTCATTATGCATCAATTAGAAACTTAGAAAATCTTAAATAAAAAATTTAATTTTTTAAAAATTCATCAAGTTAAGGTTAAAAAAAAAACAAAAGACTTTCGAAAAAGACGCCATTGTTGTAACTTCCGGCGTGAACATATAAAAACACAGAAAAATTGAATAAAAAGGTCATTCTGATTTCACCTGTAAGCCGATTCACGCTTGATTGTATCAAAAATTACTGCTAATTAATGGCTGACTTCCTGTCAAAAATAAAAATGGCCGCACAATAATAATTATATAGAAGTATTATGAATTTATAATCCATAAAACAATTGGAAATTGAATATTTAACAATAATAAATAAAAACTATCAGCAAGAATTAAAAATAAAATTTTTATACTAACCTGCAATAATAAACCTGGATATCTGAAGAAGTGATTAAAAAAGTTTTCCATCCCTGAGAAGCCGAGAACGAGATAACTGTTCTGGGATTTCATTTCAAACATCAACTCATCGTCTGTCCTACGAAGGAAGATACACCCAAGGAAGTGATTTAAACGGTATGTGCTTACTTTAACTTCTAATAACCATAATCACTATCAAAATACTTATAATCTTATTGTGAATGGTAGATTTCAATATCCATTAAAACTTTTTTAACACAATTTGATTTGAATATTAAATTTCTATACCACATTTAACAACGGCTAACGGCCACACGACTATAGAATATTTTCTCTGCGAACATAACCGAAACGAAACGATGTCATAGTTCAGGTCTATATGCGCATATCGAGTTTATCCAGAGTCGTAACGTAGTGTAGATAAAGGGTACGTTGTTTCATGATATAATAAGTGAAATAAATATTTTTTGTCGTTGATTTTTTTATTTGAACCGACTACTGAGATTAAGATAACTGCTGATGTTTAATAATACACATAAATAAGCTAAAAATAATAATAATAACAGATTAAAAATTTAATATATTGATTTTGATAATATACAGTTTGTATAAAGTTAAAAAATAAGTGATGATAAAGAAGTTTTAAGGTATTTTGGATAACTAAAGGTTAAATAAAAATTAAATAAACATAATCAGTAAATTTTAGCCCCACAAATCTTCAATAAAAATAAAAAAAAATAAAATAATAAAAATAATAACAACTACATTAATTAAAATAATTTATAACAATCATATTTATCAATTGTAATTTATTACAATATATTTCCTTTAGGATAAAACATTCTCAGTTTTTTATGTCTCTCCCCCATTTCACGTCTGATTTTCAGTTTTTTTCTTCTTGATCATTGATGTTTAAATTTTAAAATTTCATAAATTAAAATACAATTTCTGCGTTCTACACACACAGGTGAGTTTGTGTAAGGATTTAGTAATAATATAATTTTGTAATGTTTTGATCTTGCTTTTTTATTGTAACTTAGACATTTCATGTACTGTTAACGGTCTTTTACTTTGTCACAGTGGCGGCTCGTGACATCTGCTATAGGGTGTGCTGCATGAACCACGGCCAATATAAAATAATAGAAATAGAATAACATACGAAAACAAAAACAATAAAATTAGCTTTAATACTAATTAATAGTAACTAATAACGACAAATTTATTTACACCTAATTTAAATTGAAACTCCATTGTTTTAAACACGCTCGAACAAAACAAATTAAACAAAATTGTAACCTAAGAATTTCTAAACACGGCACAGATGCAACGGTCACGAATAACTGTCGTGAATTGCAGCTCATTTCCGAGGCCGTTAATCAGTGGCCCAGCCGATTGCCGAAGCACATCGGCTAAGATCGCCGTTTGCCTAATAAATGCATTTTACCGCTGCCAGTGTTTCGGTTGTTATCGACGCGGCTTCACTGGAGCAGCAAATACGTAAAAAGATTGCTTCACTGGAGCACCAAATACGTAAAAAATTATACGGTTTCACTAGAGGAGTAAATACGTAAAAAAAATAATATTAATCATCGTTGTTGGTGAATTATTATTAACAGTTGATGTTTAATATGATAATATGGCAGATTTGAAATAAAACTATATTAATTATTCTTTAATAATTAAGATTTGCTATGGTTGTTTGGTAGTTCTGCAGCTCAGCAGCACATAAAGAAAAGCCGCCACTGCTTTGTCACTTCAATTTGAAAAGTTTTAATCATAATATTTTTTAAAACTGAAAAAGTGGAAAAATCGTTTCCACCTGCACCCAGGGTAAAGAAACTAAATAGTTCCTATACCAAAGCTTGACCGTTTTCCATGAAAAAACAACTACTTCCTGGGCTATATGCCCCAACGGACATTGAATTACATTCCAAAGAAAACGTGATGGTGACCGACTTAGTCGATACTTGCAACCATCTCTATCGATTTGCAAATTAACAGGAAGAACACTACTCGTATACCGGTTTCGACATTATTGTGTCTCATCAGTACGAGGTAAGTAGTTCTTCTCATCCCGCAGAGCAGGATGCAGAATGATTCTTTTACGCCAATACATAAACCGTGAATTCACGATTCAATGATAAAGTCGCAAAAGCGCCATCCTACCGTTCATTTGCAAACCAACAGATCAAAGGTAACTGTAATCGACAGATAACAATCAAGAAATAATATCTATAAGGTGCAGTCAATATAAAACTGAAAAAGTGGAAAAATCGTTTCCACCTGCACCCAGGGTAAAGAAACTAAATAGTTCCTATACCAAAGCTTGACCGTTTTCCATGAAAAAACAACTACTTCCTGGGCTATATGCCCCAACGGACATTGAATTACATTCCAAAGAAAACGTGATGGTGACCGACTTAGTCGATACTTGCAACCATCTCTATCGATTTGCAAATTAACAGGAAGAACACTACTCGTATACCGGTTTCGACATTATTGTGTCTCATCAGTACGAGGTAAGTAGTTCTTCTCATCCCTGAAAGCAGGATGCAGAATGATTCTTTTACGCCAATACATAAACCGTGAATCCACGATTCAATGATAAAGTCGCAAAAGCGCCATCCTACCGTTCATTTGCAAACCAACAGATCAAAGGTAACTGTAATCGACAGATAACAATCAAGAAATAATATCTATAAGGTGCAGTCAATATAAAACTGAAAAAGTGGAAAAATCGTTTCCACCTGCACCCAGGGTAAAGAAACTAAATAGTTCCTATACCAAAGCTTGACCGTTTTCCATGAAAAAACAACTACTTCCTGGGCTATATGCCCCAACGGACATTGAATTACATTCCAAAGAAAACGTGATGGTGACCGACTTAGTCGATACTTGCAACCATCTCTATCGATTTGCAAATTAACAGGAAGAACACTACTCGTATACCGGTTTCGACATTATTGTGTCTCATCAGTACGAGGTAAGTAGTTCTTCTCATCCCGCAGAGCAGGATGCAGAATGATTCTTTTACGCCAATACATAAACCGTGAATCCACGATTCAATGATAAAGTCGCAAAAGCGCCATCCTACCGTTCATTTGCAAACCAACAGATCAAAGGTAACTGTAATCGACAGATAACAATCAAGAAATAATATCTATAAGGTGCAGTCAATATAAAACTGAAAAAGTGGAAAAATCGTTTCCACCTGCACCCAGGGTAAAGAAACTAAATAGTTCCTATACCAAAGCTTGACCGTTTTCCATGAAAAAACAACTACTTCCTGGGCTATATGCCCCAACGGACATTGAATTACATTCCAAAGAAAACGTGATGGTGACCGACTTAGTCGATACTTGCAACCATCTCTATCGATTTGCAAATTAACAGGAAGAACACTACTCGTATACCGGTTTCGACATTATTGTGTCTCATCAGTACGAGGTAAGTAGTTCTTCTCATCCCTTAGAGCAGGTTGCAGAATGATTCTTTTACGCCAATACATAAACCGTGAATCCACGATTCAATGATAAAGTCGCAAAGCGCCATCCTACCGTTCATTTGCAAACCAACAGATCAAAGGTAACTGTAATCGACAGATAACAATCAAGAAATAATATCTATAAGGTGCAGTCAATATAAAACTGAAAAAGTGGAAAAATCGTTTCCACCTGCACCCAGGGTAAAGAAACTAAATAGTTCCTATACCAAAGCTTGACCGTTTTCCATGAAAAAACAACTACTTCCTGGGCTATATGCCCCAACGGACATTGAATTACATTCCAAAGAAAACGTGATGGTGACCGACTTAGTCGATACTTGCAACCATCTCTATCAATTTGCAAATTAACAGGAAGAACACTACTCGTATACCGGTTTCGACATTATTGTGTCTCATCAGTACGAGGTAAGTAGTTCTTCTCATCCCGCAGAGCAGGATGCAGAATGATTCTTTTACGCCAATACATAAACCGTGAATCCACGATTCAATGATAAAGTCGCAAAGCGCCATCCTACCGTTCATTTGCAAACCAACAGATCAAAGGTAACTGTAATCGACAGATAACAATCAAGAAATAATATCTATAAGGTGCAGTCAATATAAAACTGAAAAAGTGGAAAAATCGTTTCCACCTGCACCCAGGGTAAAGAAACTAAATAGTTCCTATACCAAAGCTTGACCGTTTTCCATGAAAAAACAACTACTTCCTGGGCTATATGCCCCAACGGACATTGAATTACATTCCAAAGAAAACGTGATGGTGACCGACTTAGTCGATACTTAAAACGATGTCTATCGATTTGCAAATCAACGGGAAGAACACTACTCATAGACCGGTTTCGACATTATTGTGTCTCATCAGTACGAGTTAAGTAGTTCTTCTCAGAATGTTTCTTTTACGCCAATACATAAACCGTGAATCCACGATTCAATGATAAAGTCGCAAAAGCGCCATCCTACCGTTCATTTGCAAACCAACAGATCAAAGGTAACTGTAATCGACAGATAACAATCAAGAAATAATATCTATAAGGTGCAGTCAATATAAAACTGAAAAAGTGGAAAAATCGTTTCCACCTGCACCCAGGGTAAAGAAACTAAATAGTTCCTATACCAAAGCTTGACCGTTTTCCATGAAAAAACAACTACTTCCTGGGCTATATGCCCCAACGGACATTGAATTACATTCCAAAGAAAACGTGATGGTGACCGACTTAGTCGATACTTGCAACCATCTCTATCGATTTGCAAATTAACAGGAAGAACACTACTCGTATACCGGTTTCGACATTATTGTGTCTCATCAGTACGAGGTAAGTAGTTCTTCTCATCCCTGAAAGCAGGATGCAGAATGATTCTTTTACGCCAATACATAAACCGTGAATCCACGATTCAATGATAAAGTCGCAAAGCGCCATCCTACCGTTCATTTGCAAACCAACAGATCAAAGGTAACTGTAATCGACAGATAACAATCAAGAAATAATATCTATAAGGTGCAGTCAATATAAAACTGAAAAAGTGGAAAAATCGTTTCCACCTGCACCCAGGGTAAAGAAACTAAATAGTTCCTATACCAAAGCTTGACCGTTTTCCATGAAAAAACAACTACTTCCTGGGCTATATGCCCCAACGGACATTGAATTACATTCCAAAGAAAACGTGATGGTGACCGACTTAGTCGATACTTGCAACCATCTCTATCGATTTGCAAATTAACAGGAAGAACACTACTCGTATACCGGTTTCGACATTATTGTGTCTCATCAGTACGAGGTAAGTAGTTCTTCTCATCCCGCAGAGCAGGATGCAGAATGATTCTTTTACGCCAATACATGAACCGTGAATCCAAGATTCAATGATAAAGTCGTCATCCTACCGTTCATTTGCAAACCAACAGATCAAAGGTAACTGTAATCGAAAGATAACAATCAAGAAATAATTTCTATAAGGTGCAGTCAATATAAAACTGAAAAAGTGGAAAAATCGTTTCCACCTGCACCCAGGATAAAGAAACTAAATAGTTCCTATACCAAAGCTTGACCGTTTTCCATGAAAAAACAACTACTTCCTGGGCTATATGCCCCAACGGACATTGAATTACATTCCAAAGAAAACGTGATGGTGACCGACTTAGTCGATACTTGCAACCATCTCTATCGATTTGCAAATTAACAGGAAGAACACTACTCGTATACCGGTTTCGACATTATTGTGTCTCATCAGTACGAGGTAAGTAGTTCTTCTCATCCCGCAGAGCAGGATGCAGAATGATTCTTTTACGCCAATACATAAACCGTGAATCCACGATTCAATGATAAAGTCGCAAAAGCGCCATCCTACCGTTCATTTGCTTACCTCGTACTGATGAGACACAATAATGTCGAAACCGGTATACGAGTAGTGTTCTTCCTGTTAATTTGCAAATCGATAGAGATGGTTGCAAGTATCGACTAAGTCGGTCACCATCACGTTTTCTTTGGAATGTAATTCAATGTCCGTTGGGGCATATAGCCCAGGAAGTAGTTGTTTTTTCATGGAAAACGGTCAAGCTTTGGTATAGGAACTATTTAGTTTCTTTACCCTGGGTGCAGGTGGAAACGATTTTTCCACTTTTTCAGTTTTATATTGACTGCACCTTATAGATATTATTTCTTGATTGTTATCTGTCGATTACAGTTACCTTAGATCTGTTGGTTTGCAAATAAATGGTAGGATGGCGCTTTTGCGATTTTATCATTGAATCGTGGATTCACGGTTTATTTACTGGGGTAAAATAATAATTCTGCATCCTGTTCTGCGGGATGAGAAGAACTACTTACCTCGTACTGATGAGACACAATAATGTCGAAACCGGTCTACGAGTAGTGTTCTTCCCGTTGATTTACAAATCGATAGAGATGGTTGCAAGTATCGACTAAGTCGGTCACCATCACGTTTTCTTTGGAATGTAATTCAATGTACTTTGGGCCATATAGCCCAGGAATTAGTTGTTTTTTCATGGAAAACGGTCAAGCTTTTGTATAGGAACTATTTAGTTTCTTTACCCTGGGTGCAGGTGGAAACGATTTTTCCACTTTTTCAGTTTTATATTGACTGCACCTTATAGATATTATTTCTTGATTGTTATCTTTCGATTACAGTTACCTTTGAACTGTTGGTTTGCAAATGAACGGTAGGATGGCGCTTTATCATTGAATCGTGGATTTATGTATTGGCGTAAAAGAATCATTCTGCATCCTGCTCTGCGGGATGAGAAGAACTACTTACCTCGTACTGATGAGACACAATAATGTCGAAACCGGTATACGAGTAGTGTTCTTCCTGTTAATTTGCAAATCGATAGAGATGGTTGCAAGTATCGACTAAGTCGGTCACCATCACGTTTTCTTTGGAATGTAATTCAATGTCCGTTGGGGCATATAGCCCAGGAAGTAGTTGTTTTTTCATGGAAAACGGTCAAGCTTTGGTATAGGAACTATTTAGTTTCTTTACCCTGGGTGCAGGTGGAAACGATTTTTCCACTTTTTCAGTTTTATATTGACTGCACCTTATAGATATTATTTCTTGATTGTTATCTGTCGATTACAGTTACCTTTGATCTGTTGGTTTGCAAATGAACGGTAGGATGGCGCTTTTGCGACTTTATCATTGAATCGTGGATTCACGGTTTATGTATTGGCGTAAAAGAATCATTCTGCATCCTGCTCTGCGGGATGAGAAGAACTACTTACCTCGTACTGATGAGACACAATAATGTCGAAACCGGTATACGAGTAGTGTTCTTCCTGTTAATTTGCAAATCGATAGAGATGGTTGCAAGTATCGACTAAGTCGGTCACCATCACGTTTTCTTTGGAATGTAATTCAATGTCCGTTGGGGCATATAGCCCAGGAAGTAGTTGTTTTTTCATGGAAAACGGTCAAGCTTTGGTATAGGAACTATTTAGTTTCTTTACCCTGGGTGCAGGTGGAAACGATTTTTCCACTTTTTCAGTTTTATATTGACTGCACCTTATAGATATTATTTCTTGATTGTTATCTGTCGATTACAGTTACCTTTGATCTGTTGGTTTGCAAATGAACGGTAGGATGGCGCTTTGCGACTTTATCATTGAATCGTGGATTCACGGTTTATGTATTGGCGTAAAGAATCATTCTGCATCCTGCTCTGCGGGATGAGAAGAACTACTTACCTCGTACTGATGAGACACAATAATGTCGAAACCGGTATACGAGTAGTGTTCTTCCTGTTAATTTGCAAATCGATAGAGATGGTTGCAAGTATCGACTAAGTCGGTCACCATCACGTTTTCTTTGGAATGTAATTCAATGTCCGTTGGGGCATATAGCCCAGGAAGTAGTTGTTTTTTCATGGAAAACGGTCAAGCTTTGGTATAGGAACTATTTAGTTTCTTTACCCTGGGTGCAGGTGAAACGATTTTTCCACTTTTTCAGTTTTATATTGACTGCACCTTATAGATATTATTTCTTGATTGTTATCTGTCGATTACAGTTACCTTTGATCTGTTGGTTTGCAAATGAACGGTAGGATGGCGCTTTTGCGACTTTATCATTGAATCGTGGATTCACGGTTTATGTATTGGCGTAAAAGAATCATTCTGCATCCTGCTCTGCGGGATGAGAAGAACTACTTACCTCGTACTGATGAGACACAATAATGTCGAAACCGGTATACGAGTAGTGTTCTTCCTGTTAATTTGCAAATCGATAGAGATGGTTGCAAGTATCGACTAAGTCGGTCACCATCACGTTTTCTTTGGAATGTAATTCAATGTCCGTTGGGGCATATAGCCCAGGAAGTAGTTGTTTTTTCATGGAAAACGGTCAAGCTTTGGTATAGGAACTATTTAGTTTCTTTACCCTGGGTGCAGGTGGAAACGATTTTTCCACTTTTTCAGTTTTATATTGACTGCACCTTATAGATATTATTTCTTGATTGTTATCTGTCGATTACAGTTACCTTTGATCTGTTGGTTTGCAAATGAACGGTAGGATGGCGCTTTGCGACTTTATCATTGAATCGTGGATTCACGGTTTATGTATTGGCGTAAAAGAATCATTCTGCATCCTGCTCTGCGGGATGAGAAGAACTACTTACCTCGTACTGATGAGACACAATAATGTCGAAACCGGTATACGAGTAGTGTTCTTCCTGTTAATTTGCAAATCGATAGAGATGGTTGCAAGTATCGACTAAGTCGGTCACCATCACGTTTTCTTTGGAATGTAATTCAATGTCCGTTGGGGCATATAGCCCAGGAAGTAGTTGTTTTTTCATGGAAAACGGTCAAGCTTTGGTATAGGAACTATTTAGTTTCTTTACCCTGGGTGCAGGTGGAAACGATTTTTCCACTTTTTCAGTTTTATATTGACTGCACCTTATAGATATTATTTCTTGATTGTTATCTGTCGATTACAGTTACCTTTGATCTGTTGGTTTGCAAATGAACGGTAGGATGGCGCTTTTGCGACTTTATCATTGAATCGTGGATTCACGGTTTATGTATTGGCGTAAAAGAATCATTCTGCATCCTGCTCTGAGGGATGAGAAGAACTACTTACCTCGTACTGATGAGACACAATAATGTCGAAACCGGTATACGAGTAGTGTTCTTCCTGTTAATTTGCAAATCGATAGAGATGGTTGCAAGTATCGACTAAGTCGGTCACCATCACGTTTTCTTTGGAATGTAATTCAATGTCCGTTGGGGCATATAGCCCAGGAAGTAGTTGTTTTTTCATGGAAAACGGTCAAGCTTTGGTATAGGAACTATTTAGTTTCTTTACCCTGGGTGCAGGTGGAAACGATTTTTCCACTTTTTCAGTTTTATATTGACTGCACCTTATAGATATTATTTCTTGATTGTTATCTGTCGATTACAGTTACCTTTGATCTGTTGGTTTGCAAATGAACGGTAGGATGGCGCTTTTGCGACTTTATCATTGAATCGTGGATTCACGGTTTATGTATTGGCGTAAAAGAATCATTCTGCATCCTGCTCTGCGGGATGAGAAGAACTACTTACCTCGTACTGATGAGACACAATAATGTCGAAACCGGTATACGAGTAGTGTTCTTCCTGTTAATTTGCAAATCGATAGAGATGGTTGCAAGTATCGACTAAGTCGGTCACCATCACGTTTTCTTTGGAATGTAATTCAATGTCCGTTGGGGCATATAGCCCAGGAAGTAGTTGTTTTTTCATGGAAAACGGTCAAGCTTTGGTATAGGAACTATTTAGTTTCTTTACCCTGGGTGCAGGTGGAAACGATTTTTCCACTTTTTCAGTTTTATATTGACTGCACCTTATAGATATTATTTCTTGATTGTTATCTGTCGATTACAGTTACCTTTGATCTGTTGGTTTGCAAATGAACGGTAGGAGCGACTTTATCATTGAATCGTGGATTCACGGTTTATGTATTGGCGTAAAAGAATCATTCTGCATCCTGCTCTGCGGGATGAGAAGAACTACTTACCTCGTACTGATGAGACACAATAATGTCGAAACCGGTATACGAGTAGTGTTCTTCCTGTTAATTTGCAAATCGATAGAGATGGTTGCAAGTATCGACTAAGTCGGTCACCATCACGTTTTCTTTGGAATGTAATTCAATGTCCGTTGGGGCATATAGCCCAGGAAGTAGTTGTTTTTTCATGGAAAACGGTCAAGCTTTGGTATAGGAACTATTTAGTTTCTTTACCCTGGGTGCAGGTGGAAACGATTTTTCCACTTTTTCAGTTTTATATTGACTGCACCTTATAGATATTATTTCTTGATAATATTTTTTAATGTAATCAAGTAACCTCTATTAATCAAACTTCTATGTAACTATTTTTGATTCTTTATAGCCTGATGATGGTCTAATGACCAAAACATGTCGCTTTTACAGTTATTAGCTTCTTTTTATTAAAATTGTGGATTGACTTTGAGTTTTATTGCTACCCTATATCTGTATCATCCACATTTGAGAGATGGATTACCTTTTCAATTAGTTATAACTTATGACTGTAACCTAACCTAACCTATTAATACAAAAAATCATCTACAGACACTAACAAGTTCAGTTAAAATCTGCAAAAACATAAAGGGTGTCCCATTTAAAGTAACTAAGTTAAGAGTAGGTATTTCTGGTGAAACCGGAAGTAAGGTAGTAACAAAAGACATGACATCAGATGCCTTTTGTCTCACTGTACTTGTATGCAAAGTTTCATAAATATTGTTCTGTTCGTTTCAAAGATATTGGCCTGGTTCCATGCTTTATCCCAACCCTGTATATTTTTTTGTTGACAAATTAAATTACATTTGGACTAATTTGAAAACAGTGTTAAAAATCTCTCACGTTTATTTAAAGCATCATTTCCTAACAATAATCTCTTAATCTAACGTGTGAGAACTGTTAGAAAAAAGTGTCATCTTGCCCAACTTTGTAACATTCTCAAGAAGATGATGCTGTTGATTTTAGGGTATTTCACACGTTATTGCCTTATGCGTTTTGATAATGTAATTACAATTTAAAAAATACACCGTCTTATAATTTAATCAGACTCTGGGAATATACCTTTTGGATACATTAAAGTATAAAAGATTGTAGTTTTTAAATAAAATAATTAGTTTTGTTTGAATACGTGAAGTGCAACTATGATTACCAAGGTAAATAATCTAATTTCATTTTATATAAAAAAAATTTTGATTTTTATATTTGTAGGCGATATTTGTATGCTTTTTTTACCAAATAAACGGTGGTTTTATTAACAACCACTATCAAGACGTAGCTAATTACAATGCAGGACATCACAGTGTAGAATCTTATCCTGGAAAAGGATCCGTTTCGACAACTTCTTACGTTACTAATCACGCACCAGTTTACGGAAACAATGGAGGATACAACAATCAAAATTCTTACAATCACCACCAAAGCGGGGCACATTCCTACTCAAATTCTTACATCCACAATTCCAATCATGGATCTTTTTTAAGGAATCAAGGAAGCTTGTACCATGGTTATGGAGGTTACGATAATTACCAGGGTCAAGAATACGATGAAAGTCAGTATTATAACGTAAGTAATGTTTTTTTTTTAAATACACATTGAAGAAATAAGGAACTTGTTTAAGACATTCTAAAAATTGAAATGTTACCAGAGAAATGTATTTAAGTCTAATTAAAATATTATTTAATATGTTATATAATTTGAATGCACAAAAATATAAAAAGTGACCCGTCTAGGAATTCCCAAAAACAGGTTTTTAGTCTCAAAAGTACTTTTACCGCAATTGAATAATATACTTTTACATTTTTTTCGTAAGCATTAAATGTGTCATTATTTAACTACATTTTGCCGTAACGTTTTTTTAAAGTGACTTTTGTTCAATTTACCACCAGATATAGTAAAATATAACGTCAAAAAAATACTTTATAATGCCAAAAATCAATCACCAAAATTTAAACCCAATTTTAATGTAAAATTATAACCAAACATTTTACATCTCGGCCCCAAACTAGTAATTGTTAACCCAAAAATGGTAAATGACCAGCAAAATTTTAACCATATTTCAATTTAAATTGTTATCCAACATCTCACTAAGAATAATAAACAACTCTTCATTTAACGCAACCTCCAAGTTTAAATAATAAGTTGGTTTCAAATTACAATGAAAGCTGTTTCGCTAGAATTAGCATCGTCAGATTGACATATTGTGCCTGAAGGATAGTTGGTTATCCAACCAAAAACATAGATACTTCACTGACTCCTCCATGCGAATTTTCTTCCCCTTCACCACCACCCCAACTTCCCAAGTCTTGCTTCGTCCCTTTACAAGCATCGTCTCCGCCTTTCTCTCTATCTTCGTCTCTTCCTTTGCCGTACACACCAGGCACACATCATCCGCATACACCGTCCCTCTTCACATACCATTCCATATACCTCGTCGGTGCCAGTACCGATTTCTGGGGCACTCCTATCTCCATTCTATATCTCCTCCCCCTTGAATCTATTATAACCCGAGCCGATAGGTAATCTTCCACTAAATTAACCAACCTCTCACCCACCGAGCCTCAACAACGCGCTCAACACCGCCACCTTGCTGACACTATTAAACGCGATGCACACATCGAAGAACACTAGTAGTGCCAGCTTCTTGTTTCTCCAGCTGCCCTCCCTAGCCTTTTCCACCAAATCCACCACTCTATCTAGCGCAGAGATACACGATTTCTCCTTCGTGAACCCATGCTGGTTTTCTCTAAAACCCCCATTTCTCATTACGTCTTTCTCAATCCATACCTTTATTATTCCTTTTATCACTTTACCCATACCACACAGCAAACTGATCGGTCTATAGTCTCCTGTCCGCTTTTCTTACCTACCTGCCTTCTTCACAAGTATCACTTTGGCCACCTTCTATACCTCCGGAAATTCTTCCTCCCTCAGTACCTTGTTGAAAAGTTCCCAGAAATCCTCCCCATTTTCCTCCAGTAACCTCTTTATTACATCCCCTTTAAAGCCATCCACTCCAGGGGTTTTGCTTACCTTGACGCCCTTCCCGACTTGCCTCTTCCTTCTTCAATCGTGAAAAGTATTTTTATAATCTCCTTTTCCCAGTCTCCTTCTAGCACCACGTTTCTGCTTCCTCTCATCCTTTTCACCGCTATTTTATATGCCTTACCCCACGGATTGTTTTCCAGCTCCCCCAGTAACTCCTCCCACTTTTTTATCTTCTCCATTTCCACTCTTCGCTTCATATCCTTTATCTTCTCCTTATATTCCTCTCTTCCCTTTACCGCATCTCTTTCCCTCAACATCCTTCTTCGTTCTTTCTTACATTCCTTCCACAGCTTCTCTATTTCCTCATTCCACCAGTAATAAGCCTTCCTTGCACGCCTGTTGTCACCCTTTTCCTCTTTTTTACAACTTTTTATTACATCATACAACGTTATGTCTGAGTCTCCTTTCTATCTCCTTTCTTACTTTCTTTCTCATACTCTCCACTTCAGCCTTTGTCCAACTTCTACTCTTCTCTTTTGGCACCTCAATCCTTTTAAACGGAATTGAAATAAAAACTAGCACCTTCTAAGCTGATCTGTCCGTAATGTTTCCCAAAGGTTTAAACCACAAATAAAAAAATTAGTATTATTTTAATAGAATTACTGCAAAGGTGGATGAGGACACTGTCAATATTTTAATATTTCTACAAACAGAGGGTGCCCTCAGGGAATGGAATTATCACCCCTTTTATGGAGCCACATTGTAGTGATTGCAAAGGACATGCTGTCAACATTGTAATATACGCCAGAGAAATATTTTAACACACACTGAGTGAAATAATATATAAATATGTCTGGTTGCTTCTCCAAGAAAAAGAAAAACTAATGTAATTAGGGTTCAACTGAAAAGAACAAGGTTTAGGTTTAACACTAAATAATGAATTACTCTAGAACCAACATAAATAGGGAGGTACTAAAAAGGCAACAATAGCCTTAATTATATGTAAAAACTTTCCTGGCAATAATTGTGGATAATTGGGGATGCAAACCAAGTTGGATTTACACATCTATAGTACGACCAATGCACTGTCTTGGACTAAGTTCAACGAAAAAGATTTTTATTCTTAGTTGTACTAAGAAATAAGAAACAATACGAATAACCGGCCATACATTAGCAGGTACTGACGTCAATGAAAGTAGCATGTAAACTAGAATTGTATGAACCTAAAAGATTGTGGGCAGGGTCAGCTGGATTTCGACAACCAATTGGGGTTAATAAGTTTGTCGGAGTCCAATAGTGTAAAAAATTAGTTTAAAAATTACTAAGAGTCTACCAACATTTTAATGCTGTCTTAAAATGATCATAAAAGGTACTTTTTTGCCCTAACCCTTCTGTTAACAATATTACGATTTTCATTTTATTTTTCTACTTCTACTTTTGGCTATTTCGCACGGATTTTGATTTGGTTTTTCATTTTTTGCTGATTATGTTTATAAAGACTTTTTTTCTCTCGTTCACTAATCACTACTTAGTACTAATCACTTAACTTACTAATTTGCAGGATGAATCAAACTAAATTTACAATACCTCAGTCAAACTATTTATTTAAAATGATTGTTATTCAATATTGACTGTATTAACCTTTACTTTGTGGAAGTCCACCTTATTAAGAACATTAATATATTTGTCTTATCTATGTATAATCATTGAAGATTCAATCAAAGTAAACAGTTTAATGGTGGAGAACTTCCAAGATTTATTTGTTCATTAACTACTTTAAACTGTTGATCTGCTAGATGTCTTTTAATTTCAAGTTCTTCTAGAAAATCTAAATTTTGTTTATTATCACAAATGTGTAGTATAGTATGAATGTCATTGGTATGTATAAGTGTTTACAAAATTAATTGTCTAAAATGTAATGCAGTATATATAGGTCAAACACAAAGAAATTTTGAAGTAAGATTTAACGAACACTTAAGAGCATATAGATTACAACAACCAGATAAGTCGAACTATGCAAAACACCTACTGGACCATCCAAACTCACTTATACACACCAATGACATTCATATTATACTACACATTTGTGATAAAAAACAAAATTTAGATTTTCTAGAAGAACTTGAAATTAAAAGACATCTAGCAGATCAACAGTTTAAAGTAGTTAATAATAATAATAATAATAATAATAATAATAATAATAATAATAATAATAATAATAATAATAATAATAATAATAATAATAATAATAATAATAATAATAATAATAATAATAATAATAATAATAATAATAATAATAATAATAATGTTTATTCAATAATATGATACAATGAAATACATAAAACAATACATATGCAAAAGTGAATAAACAAATTAATCACTGAAGTTGGAAATAACAGTGTCACATCCAACTTGTGCGTGATATTTTATATTTTATACCGCAATCTATAGCAAGAGACATATTTATTCAGTATCAGAAAAAAAAAAGAAATTATTTAAATCAGTTAGATAATGTCAAAATCAGGTAACACGTTACATCATGAGAAATGTCAAAATCAGGTAGATAAAGTCAAAATCGAGTATACAGGACAAATTATAAATAATATTAAATCAGAAGAATAACATTTTTTTTTTTTACATTACCTACATACAAAACCGCAAATGTTTTTTATTATATGTTATTTACTATTTGATGAAAAAACAATTTATTCTTCGATTTCATCCATTCTTTAATTTTTTTCTTAAAATAATTATTTCTATGTATATTTCGTATACATTCAGGAATTTCATTAAAAAGTTTTGGGCCCAAGTAGTCAAAACAGCGCTGGCCTACTGTTTTTTCTCGTCTGGGTAAGGTGTACATTCTGCTTTTATTCCTCGTGTTGTGTTCGTGTTTGAGATGAGATAATTCAGTTCTTTTTTTTTGAAAATGAATTAAGGTTTTTAAACAATAAATTTGCCTGATATCCATCAAACCACTAATATCATACAAATCACTACTTGGGAACATCATATTTTTCCGATAAATTATTCTAATAATCCATCTTTGAATAACGTTAAGGTTTTCTAAATGACAATCATAGACTCCACCCCATCCAACTATGCCATATCCAAGTAGTGATTGAATTAATGCATAGTATAAAATTTTTAAGTGATGTATATCTAGAAAATCCCTCAAATACTTAAATCTCCCTAAAAAACCTCTTAATTTTTGTACTGTATTTTTAATTTGCAAGTCCCACCTTAAATGACGATCTATAATAATTCCCAAGTATTTAATGTTTTCTGTTTGAGGGACTTTCATGTTTTCATTAATTTCGAGGTTACCGAAATTTGGAAGACTTGTGACGTATGAAGCAAATGGCATGTATTTAGTTTTTTCTAAGTTTAGTGTTAACTTGTTATATTTGAACCAATCAGTAATATTTTTAAATTGTTCTTAAGTTCCTGCCATGTTCTAGCCGTATAAAATATTGCCGTATCATCAGCGAAACTAATGATGTTTCCTTCAGTATTTAATGTAAGCAAACTATTTATGTACAATGTAAATAAAATTGGTCCCAGTACAGTTCCTTGTGGTACTCCATACGTAATAGTTCTCGCTTCACTCATGTTTCCATCAATCTCTACATGCTGTGGCCTATCGGTTAAATAACTTCTAATCAGTTTGTGTGCAAGTCCTCGTATTCCATAGAATTTTAGTTTCTGTAAAAGTTTGTCGTGATCTACAGTGTCAAGAGCCTTAGAGAGATCTACGAAGATGCACAAGCTCGGCATTTTTTTATCTAATGAATTGTATATATCCTTTAAAAGTGAGCAAATTGCATCCTCTGTAGATTTTCCCTCTCTAAAGCCATACTGCCGACTGGACAAGATATTGTGTTTGTCTAAAAAAGAAACTAATCTAGATTTCAGTATTTTTTCAAATACTTTACTGAGAGTCGATGTTAGCGTAATAGGTCGATAATTAGTTGTATTTGTTTTTTCTCCACTTTTAAATATCGGTCTAACAATGCCAATTTTTAGTGATCTGGGAAAGTGCCAGTGTTGAAACAAGTATTTACTAAATATGTTAGAGGTGTGGCAATTTCATCACTTATTTGTTTTAAAGTTTCGGATCTAATTTGATCTGCACCAGGTGATTTTCTATTTTTTAGACACTTTATAGTACTTTTAACCTCTAATTCATTTGTTGGAAATAAGTATATAGTTTTGTCTAACTTTTCAATGTGTTCAGTAAAATTTTCCGGTGTTGTAATTTTTTCAGCGTAACCCTTACCCAGATCACCAAAAAAGTCATTGAACTCATTAGCTACTTCAACTTTATTTTGTATAATTTGTTTGTTGTTTGTTACGATTTTATCTATTTTATTTTCGGGGCAAGTTTTACTACAAATATTGTTCACACATTTCCAAAGTGCTGATGATGAATTAACATTTTCGTCAATAAGATTGTTGAAATAGGACTTTTTGGAATTTTCAATTAGTACCCGTAGTTTATTTTTATATTGGCGATAAGAAGTTAGCAGATTTAAATCGTGTGGATATTTTTTTATCATTAAGTATAGATTATTTTTTTTTATTTATTGATTTGATTAGGCCTTTTGTAATCGATGGTTTTCTATTTTTGGTTTGTTTAGGAATTTTAACTAATTTTGTACTATTTTCTATTTCCGTTTGAAGTATTTTTATAAATTCATCAGTCATATTATTAACATCTTGTGATTGGTAAAAATCTTGCCAACCTTTACCGCGTAATGTAAGTTTCAGTTTTGGGTAGTCAATGAACATTTTATATTTTTTATTATTTGTATTACTTTGAGTCTCTTGGACCGTAGTTGTTAAATTGGTTATGGATAGAGTTACCGGAGAGTGATCAGTAATATCAAAATGCAATATAAAAGATTGAAAGTCTACAAGTGAATTTATTCTTCTCTTTCTGACATAAAAATGATCAAGACAAGTTTTACTGCTTGGTCTAGTTATCTGATTAATGTAGGATACGTATCCACAAGCATTTAGAATATTTTTATATTGTTCGACATACTCAACGTCTGACAACAAGTCAATGTTTATATCTCCCACTAAAATATGAGTATTTCTTACTTTTAATTTATTTACATAGCTATGAAGAGAAGAATTAAACATTTTTGGGCAAGATGCAGGTGATCTGTATAGAGCTGTTATTACAGTTCTGTTAGTGGAATCAAATAGTTCTAACTCAATAGCTTTACTTTCAAAAATGTTTACTGTTCTGAAACTATACGGGGTTTGACATTTTACATAAACAATTACTCCGTCATTTTTATTGTATGTCCCATCATTGTATAAAGTATCATATCCATCAATTTGAAATACGCTTATATTACTCACCTTGTAAGTTTCAGTTAGTACAATCACATCGAAACTGCGTAGTTGGGCTAAGAAGAGCATTAATTGGTCAAAGTTCTTTTGAATACTTCTTATGTTCATGTGATATATTAAAAATTTATTTGATTCATTTTTATTTATTAGGTTAAATTCATGGGCTGTGCTGACTACCTGGGCTTTAATTTCTTCATTTTTGTAGTTTTCTATAAATATATCCATTGATTATTTTATTGCAAAAAAATACATAAATATTTAAATAATTTATATTATAAATAAGACTAACTAATGATAAATTGTAGGTAATTGATTATTTTAAAATAGACGAAATTTTTCTTATAGCTACTTATCAGGATTTTTTTTGTGATCTCGTTGTTATAGTAGTGGAGCAAGGGTTATTCCTTGTTGGTCGCTTTTTGTCTTTTTCAGCATCAGCATCGGCCGGAGATGTCGCTTCTCTCTTAGATGGGTTTTTTGATTCGGTTTCCGATGTTATTGCTTCATCCTCCACTTCTTCATCTTCCACTTCAGCTTCACTTTCTGAAACGTTTTCTTCGTGATCACCGTTTTTTAATGTCTGATATGTATATCCTTTGCTGTTTATGAATAATTTATTTCTGTATATGTGAGCCTTTTGATTTCTATTTCTTGCTAACTTTTGATATTTTAGTAATTCTTTTCTCTCACTTCTTTCTTCTTCCGTTAAATCTTCAGCAATTGATATCTTCTTTCCTTTCAGATTTTTACAACTTTTTAGTACACTTTGCCTGGTTATATATCTGGTAAATTTTACTAAAATGATTTTATTTTCTTTATCTTTTCCGAATGTTAATGCTTTGTTTATCTCAGTTGGTTCTAATTTTAATTTTAAGTTGGTGTTTAGTGTATTTATCGTAAAATCGATGAGGTTCTCATTATTATATCCTGAATGGAAAATTAATATATTGTTTTCTTTGGATTCTTTTTCCAACCACTTGTTTCGTTGCTCCAGATTTTCAACTTTTTTTCCAATGTTTTTACTTTGTCTGTGTTATTTTCAAGTACATCTCTCAACTCTTTTATTTGTCCTGTTAAGGTAGTTGCTAATAAAACATTTTGATCAGAAATAAATTTCTTCAATTCTTCAAATTTCTCTAGTTCTTCGAAGTTATTCATTTATTCAGAGAATTTGTAAATCGGCCCACAGACTATTTTAATTGTTGATATCAGGAACAAGTTTTTTTTTGCAAAAATGTGATATTTGTTAATTTCGTATTTAAGTTATATGACTTTCTATTGATAATATCGGTACATCTGCTTTACTTACTGGAAGTTTGGTTTCACTATTGCACCAGTTATTATAAATTTTGTGTATCAATGACTTTTCATAACTTTCTAACGTTTTTAAACCACACTTTTGGCTTATTTTCTCGGAGCAACTAACGGAGCAACTCACTCACACGACACATCGAATGAACAAATAAATCTTGGAAGTTCTCCACCATTAAACTGTTTACTTTGATTGAATCTTCAATGATTATACATAGATAAGACAAATATATTAATGTTCTTAATAAGATGGACTTTCACAAAGTAAAGGTTAATACAGTCAATATGAAGGATTAGTAGCTTTATTAAGGAATCAAACTATCAGAAACATGGAGATGCAAAAAATACGCACAGTTCAAATAACTTTCAGCACTTTCAGGAATTTTTTTTGGAATATTTGATGGAATTTTAATATGTTATGTTTTTTTAGGATCCCCCAAAATACGAGTTCAAATATGGAATAGAAGATCCCAGTACCGGAGACGCGAAAAATCAATACGAAATAAGAGACGGTGATATAGTGAAAGGGCAGTACTCTGTAGTGGAAGCCGATGGAAGTCTTCGTACTGTAGAATATACTTCGGATCCTCATCACGGATTTAGAGCAGTTGTCCATAAAACAGGACAAGAATCCGTGGCTTACGGACATTAGAATATATCAAAAATTGTAGACTCTTTATATTTTTATAATAAAACTATACCTATTTCTATACATTATTGTGTTAAGCTTACAATGAATTATAATGAAATTAAATATCTAGGTGTTATAATCTGCATGATAATTATGATAAATTATCTCAACCAGAATGAACTCAATTCTGTATGGCAATAAAACACCATCCAAAACCAGTGTATAGGACTGGTTTAGTCGAAAAACTATCCAGCGGTAAGCAGCAAATAGTAGATGACGCGAGAGTAGCAGAAGGGTAAAGAGACAACGTGAAGTTAGTAATACTCCATAGTTTATAAACAGAGTGAAGTGAGCTGGTTGAAAAAATTAAAATTTTTCTTTTCGTGTGTAGTTAAAATTGATGTAGTATTTAAAATCTCAACTATTTACGTAGTCAAATTTCAATTCAATTTCAATATTTTTAATATTATTTAATATTCTCAATAACTTAGCATTGCCTAGGTAAGATTTGCCTGTTTTGCAGTATGCTAAATTTGGGAACATTTTTACATTATACATAATGATTATAAAATTAGGTTGAGAACTAGACATACTAGACATACTAGAAATAAAAAACTGCTAAGAAAAATAGTTTTACTGAAAATATTTTTTTGTTAGCTTTGCACTATATAAAAGAACATATAATATAATAATAATTCAAATTTGTTCATAGTTATTGATTGTAAAAAATTAACATTCTTTTAGCATTTCTTTCAACGTCTTTGGAAGACGCTGTTGTAGTCTTTCTAGGTACGGAGGGTAAAGATAAGGAGGACCAACGCGTATAGGAATAAGTAGATGGCGTGAGAGTAGCAAAAGGGTAAAAAGGCAATGTGAAGTCAGTAACCCTCCAACAGTAACAACTCCAACAGTAACCCTCCAACAGAATCAAGTGAGCTGAGGTGAAAAATTTAATATTATTCGTTACTTGTGTAGTTAGTAAATATAACCAATAAAACTCCTGAAATATTTGATTTTTATAAAAAATTTGTAGGTTAGCTTAGGTTCTATGTGAGTGGTCATTTAACGTCCCTTCTACTATGACCTGAAAGATCTATTGTGGCTCACCCCTAGGTTATAGTCGTTCTACCAGCCCTATGCCTCTGATGAAACTCATCAGGGTCGTTGCCGACACTTCCATAAAGTCCTTGGGATCGAGTTGATGCAGACCAAATTTATTGATCCTTATTTTCTCGAGCTCTCGGCAGTTACACAAGATATACTCCACCGTTTCATCCTCCACTTGGCAGAATCTGCAGTCCGCACTCTCTGCTAGTACAATTGGTTTCATATTCCTATTAAGGCGACTGTGTCCAATCAGTAGTCCTGTCGTAGGTCCTGTCTGCTCATATTCAGCAGCTCTTGAGACCTCCCTTTGAGTGTCTTAAACCCTCTAGCTCGAACCAATAAGAACGTCTCCTTCGATCTACCCAGTACGATATTGTTCCTCTGGGTACGCTATTCTCTATGCCTAGGAATGGCTCCGGGCCTATAAATATTCCTTCCGCACCTTTCCTGGATAGAAGGTCCGCTTTTTCGTAAAAAAAAATTTGGGAACACACTTTTGTTATATTAATGATTTTATTTTGTTAACAGGTACAAGGAGAGAAAATATTGAAACAAAGGAAAAGCTTTGTTTTGTGAAAAGTTGTCTATTTGTAACGTCCTGTGACACTTCCTCTTGCTACTATAGCGCCACCTTAGTTTGTTCCCTTTCGGTGGACACTGTTTAATACATTGAGATGGTTCTCCTTGCTTTCACCCTCCATATTTCTGGGATATACCAAGGACAGTCAATTAAAAGGTGCTTTACTGTAAATATACCAATTTGGTTCCTCTTCTCTTTTTAAAAAGAATTCCTGTATAATAAGAGTGACTTGTTGTCATCGCTTTGTAGGCCAGTCCACGGGATCACTGAAGGTTTTATTTAGGTTTTTCGTTAGTTACATTTCATTGACATTGTCAAACTTCTAGTAATTTTCTTTTAAAATAGGTTTTGTGCCATTTTGTTCTCCTCTATTCCCTAGAATGATATAAGAAATTCTTATATCGAGTTCTATTGTTGTAGATGGTGTAATTTTGTTTTATTGTCCGCTGTAGTGTTAGATGGGGGGGGGGTACATTGCTGGGGGCTTAGGGAATCGGGTATTATCAAAGATTTTGAAAGTTTACTTTGTTAAATAAAATGCAGGGCTTTCGGAACAGCCAATGCTGGTCTCTTGATAGAATTTGTAAAGAAATTGTTGTTCTGAACATTAAACGCTGGACTCCTCCAGCAGATTTATAAGCATCGTTGTAAATATGATCGAAATTGTTTTATTTTTGAATGGTTAGAAAGTTTTTTTTTAATATTTTATCGCGATACTATTTTGATTATATTTAGCAAACAATAAATTGCAATTTGAGGAAGGCCCAGAACAGAGTCTTAAGGGACGTCATTGGTTAAGATACTTTTAAAAGAAGAAGACTTATCAATGGGATCGATAAGAGAGGAACGAAACCAGAGTATTGACACTAGTAGCCTATGCATCACTTCATCAAAAGCTTTGCTTTAGTCAATAAAAATAATCAAAACGCATAGTTTTGGCATCAATGGGTCTGTACATAGACCTATTATCAGAGGGGACGCAATGTTCCATTCATAAAACTCTGTTTGTTTTGCCACAATGATAAAAAGAACAAGAGAGTGTCGATACTAATCGATTCTCTTTGTTCCGACCTCGTGCTGGCAACGCTGTATCTTTATTCAGGAGTTATGCTTACTCTAGTTAAAAATGGTACCTCTGTCTGGTAATATGTTGTTATTTCTATAGGAATATATTTATATCTAATACTCAGTTTTTTATTTAAATAATATCATTAATATTAATTGTACAAATAAAATTTAAAGTATTTTAAGTTTTAATTTTTAAACTCTTTATTAAGGAATTAAATAACCAAAAGAAAAAGATTAAAATATTACTTGACAAAGACGAACCATTTCTTTTACTAAATTTCACAATATTTTTATCAAAAACACCAATATAACTCCAAAATCTCTTTACAATTGCTTCGGCAACAATGCTTGAAATAATTAAAGAGACTGAGTCAAATTTCATAGTATAAACGCTTCTGCGCAGACAAGCCGTGCGGCGTTGTCGCTCATTGAGCAACTCATTTCTATGATCTAACTGAATGATATAGTTCAATGGTTAAACATTCAATACCATGAGTTGTATAATTTAGGTGGTGATAATTCATAAAATATTAATAGGAGATAGCATTATGGTCACAATATTTTTGCAAATGTAATCAACAAATATTATAGATGATTCAATAACAATCACAAATCTCTTACTTTAAATGGAGAACAGGCAACATCACAGGACAACAAATTCACCAAAATCACCAAATCTCGCCACTAATGCTTCAGCAGCATTTCCAACTTCCTTGAAATTTAGTTTGATATTGTTAGACAGGTCAAAACCTTATGGAAAAAAGAAAATCATAATTTTTTATCTCAAATATAATAAATTAGGAATAGTTTGATGTATGTACCTACTGAAATATTCAGTGAAAGCATCTTATATAATATTAGGGTAACATGTAAACAGTTAACACATATAATATGTAGAAATATTCAAAAACCATAATAATTCTAACTACCAAAAACAGTTAAAAAAATTAGCATAATCCTACTGCTAGTCGTAATTCAAAGCGTACGGATAATTAATTAAACAAACTAATAACTAGCCCAACAAATATTTGAATCAAAATATTTTACACCAAACAGATCGACTTGATTTTTTAATTAGCTTATCTCGAGCACCCGATGATGTTATGTAACTTAAATATTAAGAAATATAAAAAAAATGTTTTTATTATGGGTGGCGGTATGTGTTTATCTCAGTTAAAAAAGCTACTATATATATAATCATTAATGACAGTTTTAAATCAGTTTGTGTTGATCATTCGAAGAGAAACCCAAAAAGACAACATGCTCTTGAAGGTACTGTGTGTTATATGTTAGTAGTAAATGTGTAAAAGTGATGTTTTAAACAGTTTTTCATCAAACTATTGGTTGATTATTGGTCTATTTTTATTTTTTAGGTTCATATTTAGTTGCATTAATTGAAGAGCAATTATTTCATTGTAATTAAAATACAATATTCAATTATTTTCACCAATTTATTATGATTTCCAACTGCATTTATCATTTCTTTGGTCTACATGTTTTATTTATTAGAACAGAAACCAATTTAATCATTATACTAACCCTTACTCTATGGAATTCTATTAATAATTTTATTTATTTTTTAATGAACTTTTTATATTAAATTATCATTCAAACCAAAAAAAATCCAAAGCTAGGTAGATAAATATTATTAAACAAATTGCTATCAATAATAGTTTTCCTATTTCTTTTGTTCAACAAGTTATACAGGTTTTTAGTAGATATTAAATAAAATTTTTAAATAAGCCGCGGAAATGATGTATTTTTGTTCTTTGTTTAATTTTTGTTTTTATTTCCTCTAACCACTTATTTAATTAATTTTTTATACATTGCAGGTGTCAACAGTTCTTCTCCTAGTAGGCTACGCATTCGCTATTGAAGATATACCAACATCATTTGCCAGCTACAATGATTACCACAACACTGTTAAACATATAATATCCCCTGAATCAGAAAAAGTATTTCAGTACACTGAATCTCAACCCCAATACAAATACAACACCCCTTCTTACTCTTCTAACATAAAATCTAGTAATTCTTTAAATTCAGTCAAATATACAAATACCCCAACTTACGAATATCAAACTTCAGAATTAGACAATCAACAAAAATATTCCAAGAATCTTGAGTATTCTCAATCATCCACAGGCCCCTATAATTACCCGAAACCACAAAATAATTACCAGTCTTCTTCATATTACAAATCTGCTTCCCCAAAATTAACTATTTCAGAAGGTTTAGGTACTTATAGATCTAATTCTAATAACTATGATTACTCGCAAAAAACAACTAAGTTGAATACTCAAGCTGAAAAATCTTACCAACAAAATTATAACAGACTCAAGTATACAGGTCCTTCCCAAAAGATCGTACAATACTCTGCACCTTCTCAGTACTCATCTTCTGCCTATCAAAAAAACCAAAATTCTGCTTACCAACAGTCCCAATATTACAACAATAACAAACTTGCTGAAAATTCTTATCAACAAAATTATAACAGTCTCAAATATACAGGTCCTACCCAAAAGATCGTACAATACTCTGCACCTTCTCAATACTCATCATCTGATTATCAAAATAATCAAAATTCTGCTCACCAACAGTCTCAGTATTACAACAATAACAAACTTGCTGAAAATTCTTACCAACAAAATTATAACAGTCTCAAATATACAGGTCCTACCCAAAAGATCGTACAATACTCTGCACCTTCTCAATACTCATCATCTGCTTATCAAAATAATGAAAATGCTGCTCACCAACAGTCCCAATATTACAATAATAACAAACTTGCTGAAAATTCTTACCAACAAAATTATAACAGTCTCAAATATACAGGTCCTACCCAAAAGATCGTACAATACTCTGCACCTACTCAATACTCATCATCTGCTTATCAAAATAATGAAAATGCTGCTCACCAACAGTCCCAATATTACAACAACAAAGAAGAATATGTAAGTAAGATTGTATTAAGAAAAAACTGTAGTCTAAATAATTTTAATATTAGCAAAGTCAAAATATTAATATTCTATTATTTATTGTAGACTTATCCAAAATATGAATTTTCTTATGGAGTAGAAGACCATAAAAGCGGGGACATCCATTCGCATAAAGAAGCCAGAGATGGAGATATCACTCAAGGAGAATATTCCCTTCAAGAACCGGATGGCACTGTCAGAACTGTCAAATACAGAGTTGAAAAAGATAGCGGTTTTCAAGCTGTAGTCGAAAAGTCTGGCAGTCCAAAATCTGAATCTGATTTAAAGAAAAACTATTATTAATTATTGTTATTGATCTTAGCTTTTTTTGTATTGTTTTTTTGTTTTTATATGATTGTTTATCGTTATTTTGTTATATTGTTATATAAATAAAAGTGCCAAAGTTTTCTTTTAAAATTTCTTTCTTCTTTATTCATAGATCAAGGAAGCATTTGTATGAAAATCAAAAAGGTTGACAGGTTGTGATACCGCCGGGGGATGTATGTATGTATGTATCAGGGGTGGTAAGTACACTACGACCTATAAGACACTTATTGTGCCCCCCTTAGTTCCCATTAGCTCTGGTGTTTTCTCAGACTTTTAGCAGCTCTTCTAGTCCCACTTTCCTAAGAAAGTTTAGGACATCGTCGGGCTTCTAATTAGGTAGATTCTTCTCCTCTATTTCGTGTGCTCCTAGGTATCTAATCCTAGAATTTTGCAAGGCAGGGCGTTCCGAGAGTATGTGTATAGAGGTGTCGTCCTCTTCCTCACAGAATCTGCACTTTGCTTCATCTTCTAACCCTTCTTAACTGGCAATGTCCAATTCCCGTTAAAGAGACTTTTTTTACTGAGGTAGGCACGAGATTTCTTCTGGTTGTAGTTTGCCAGAAGTATCATAGCCTGTCTCAGACCTTCCAGCTGATTTCAGTACTTGGATTTTTCTTTCTCCATTTCTTTTATTAGTTTTCCTTAGATTGCGCTGCTGCTGATCCCACAGAATGGTTCCGATCCAAGATGAAGGTTTCATCTCCTTTTTTGTCAGCTGTTATCTGCTGTTTCGTTCCCTTCTATTCCTAAGTGTCCTGGGACCCATAGGAGGGTGACAGTGTTCTTCTGGCCTAGTTCATTTAGCTTGCCAAGCATTCCCAAACCATCTTTGAACTGATTATATTTGAGCTCAGTGCTTTAATGGCTGCTTGACTGTCCGACATAATCACAATTTCTTGTCTGCGGTAGTTTCTTTCTATATTAAATTCCGCAAATCTTTCGATAACGCGTATTTCTGCTTGAAAGATGCTAGGGTATGTACCCAAGCTTTCTAAGTATTTGGCTCTCGGTCCTATTCCAGTTCCCTTATCTAACTTGGAACCGTCTGTATAACACTTTATGGCATTCTGGTTTAAATTTTGTATGGTGTCTTCTTTCCATTCAGATTTAGTAATCAACTTTGTGATGAATTTTCTCATAAAGTTGAATTTCTTATGCATATCATCTTAGAGCATTTCCCAAGTTTGATCAAGTTATCGAGGTTTTTCCCTGATAATTCCGTCTTTGATCATTCTGTATATTGTTTTCTTCCTTACATTTTCTAGCTGAATATGCAGTGTGGTCAAATTTAGAATTACTTCCATTACAGCAGTGGGGCAAGTTCCCATTGCTCCAGTGATACATGCACAGGCTGAATCTTCCGCCGGGGGATATTTTCCCCACTTGAGCTATAGATCCTAGAACCCAAATCTGCCATGTGTGCTCCTAAAAGGAAAGAGAAGGCAGCGTTGCTGGCTGTCACCACCCACACCTACGTGGGAATCAGGATTCCTGGAATAAATGTCCGAAAGGTTGGATTCTGCCTCCGCGGCTATCAGCTGTCGATAATAAGAGGTCTTTATGTTATAGGATTACGTCGGATTGTACGTTAGGTGTTCTTATATGTGAAACAAGTTACCTGGCTTAGTAAATTAAACTAGACGTGATTGAATGTTATCAGATTTATTTAAAGTAAAAACTGAAAAGAAAAATTTAACATGAGCGGTTCGAACCTAACAAAAAACTATTTATATTTAACTATATCTATTAGTGGGTTCTAATAGGCAAACAATTATGTTATTTTAAGTAAGATGCAAAAACAAATATTTAAAATTAAATTTATTGTACTAACCCTTACTTTTTGGAAGTCCATCTTATTAAGAATATTAAAAAACTCTTCGTTTTAACGTAACTTCCAAGTTTATTTGAAAAAATTAGCTTTTTAATCACAATGACGGCCGTTTCGCTAAGATTAGCATCGTCAGATTGACATATTTTTATTTTTGTCAATATGTTAATCTAACGATGCTGACAACGCTTGTCAGATATAATTTGAGAAAGTTTTCGCTTTTCCATTTAAGAAAAATGGAAATAGATAGTGAAATAGATAGCTGCTTATCAATTCGTACAACTGAACCTTTTCGTCTTTGCAGAAATGTTCGGTTGCCCTTTCGCTCCTGCTGGTCCTTTCTTCGATGCTACCTTCGGGACTTTCTCTTCCATACTGCTAAAACAGCTATTTATGAATTGACCGACAAAGTCCAGAGACAGGTATGAATTTAATTGTGATTGTGATAAAAAACAAAATTTAGATTTCCTTGAAGAACTTGAAATAAAAAGACATCTAGCAGATCCACAATTTAAAGTTGTTAATGAACAAATAAATCTTGGAAGTTCTCCACTATTAAACTGTTTACTTTGATTGAGTTTACATTTTATACATAGATAAGACATAATTGTAAAACACAAATATATTAAGTTATTGTAAAGATCAGCATGATATAGATTTTTCCTTGTTTTTCTATACTGATCTTAAAGGGAATTACATCCAGGATAATCCCTTAGGGCTATTAACATCTAGGCTTTAATATTGTTATGTCTTATTACTTCCATACTTGGTCTAGCCTAAATACTACCTAAACATCAGGTAACTAGCTACAAACAAACAAAATGTAACTTAAATGTCAATCTGACGATGCTTCTTAGCGAAACGGCCGTCATTGTAATTTTAAACATATTTTTTCAATTAAACTTGGAAGTTACGTTAAAACGAAGAGTTTTTTATTAGTCTTAATAAGATGGACTTCCAAAAAGTAAGAGTTAATACAATAATAGTATATTAAACAACGCATTTCATATGGAATTCTGTTATGACACGAGTTCAAGTTTAAAAAACGAATCGCGAAGCGATGAGTTTTTTAAAGAACGAGTGTCACAACAGCCATATGAAATAAGTTGTTTATAATATTTTTTATATTTTGCTATTTTATCATTTTTTAAATTAATTTATTAATTTTACGTAATACCGAAAATTTTGATTTTAAAAAGTATGTCGGTAGCACTGTGTTATTTATAACATTTGACAGATCTTGACAGTTTTGACATTTAAATTATGAAATGTTAATGTTTTAAAATATTTTAAAATGACTAATACACCAATAATAATATATTATATAAGTAAAAAATGATATTCATATTCACAAATACTTTCTTAAAGAACAATATAAAGTTAATAAATTGCTATTTGCCAGAAATGTCAATGTCAATAGTCTTGCCTTTAGATACTTCACTCATGTCGCCAACCATTTAAAACAAAAATTTGCGTGCGCAAAAGTTACATTACGATACGCAAATGCGTTTTATAATGAAGATTTTTATATGTGCAAAATATAAAAATTTAATTTATGTGATTGTTTGTGTATAATATTTAATATTTAACTTTTAAATTATAATTAAAAAAATCCATTGATATTATACAGTATATTTGGACACTTAATTGAAGAAACGTTTAACTTCAACAACCATTCTTCATCTAATATAGTATATTTAAAATATATGCATTCAAAAGACCTTTTTCTCTCTTCTGGTATTCGTATCAGCAGACCTAATCGCATTCCTTCAAAACTAGAACGCTGTGACTAGAGCGATACTATATTCAATCAGTCATAAAATAAAACACTCCTCCACAACTGGGTCACACCCCGTGTATTGCACAATAAAAACAGTCGTTTAACTATAATAATTACATAATAAGAACAAACAAGGATTTTTTTATGACTAAACAATGGTCTGACTGCAGTCGTTATGTCATTAGCGTCGGAGACCTAGATTGTAAAAACAGCATAAGTACGAAGTTTCCTGCTGTTACAATTACCGTTGAATAAAAATGTGATTGAAAATTTTTAAAAAATAGCGATGTTAATTTAAATTATCCAATTCTGACTGAAAAGAATGTAAACACCTTTTAAAGTAAGCACAAACCTGTTGATAGATACTCGTCAACATCATGCAGGAAGATATTAAAGAAATTTGTTGACTGTTGCTTGTTTTCGTGTTTTTCATCTCAGATGAAAAAGATCGACAATAGGTACATCAAATCACAAACTTATTTCTTACAATTTTCAAACTAATGGTGTGCGCAAGTCACGTTTGAAATAAATCCCGAACTGATATCTAATTAATGTGAAAAATTTTTCATCTGTCAAATTTGACATTTCAACAATGTTCCGACTATTTTTTGATGGTTGTTTCAGCCAATGAGCATGCAATTAGGCGATAATTTTGCACTAGTGCAAATTATCAGGTCCTTCAAAATAAATGCAGACGTAATTATATTAAACGTTTATTATTTATTGAAATAACATGAACACTGTTAAGCCAATAGTTATTGAAATTCTTACAATTAAAAACGCAATTATTAAAATTTATGATTGAACCAGTCGAAGTTTGTTGTCGGTCAGAAACAACGTTACTGGAAGAAAAAGTTGAAACTGAAAAATCACCAACCTCGCTGTTCTCACTGTTTCTCATTTTCTTTATTATTTCCTCATGAAACTCTTTATCAAGTTGTAAATAAGGTTTTATTGAATTGACATTTCCATGTCCCGTTATTTTCGTTAGCTGGTTTTCGTTTACCCCAACCTTGGCTAGATGGCTTACGGCAGTTGCTCGATGAGAATGGTTTGTGAATTTGAACTTTTCGCTATCGAGACCTGCTTCTTGGACAGACAGCTTTGTCCATTTTGCGATCTCGTTTCCACCAGCTGGGATGTTCTTGAACCATATACCACTATTTTGCCATTTTCGATTCGGTGTAAGAAACAGACGGTTCGTCTTCACGTTAGATCCTCGTTTTGACAAAAGTTTTCTGTATAATCTTGAAAAAAAGCATTGAAAAGTAAAATTAAATAAAAAACCCTTAATTTGACCTACCTAACGGGGCAGATGTCTTCATTACTAATGTTTCGGATTAACCATTTACTGTCCGCTAATCTAGGGCCTCCTCCTTGGCAGGTTTTTGAAAATACTGTATTATATTCTATTCTATTTGTGCTTGTTTCATCATGAAACTTTTCCTCTTGAAAAAAAAAGATATGAGATGAAAAAATTTTTTCTGCAGACCTTCCGGCTCGTTTTCATCGTAAAGCTTCAAAATTTGCAGCAATTCTTTGTGAGTAAAAGCCGATGAGCTTTCTTTTCTCTTTTCTGGGTTCATTTGTAATATTTTGTGCGTAGCATCTCGGGCACTCCTAGCAGATTTAAATCTTACATCATTAAATGGATCTATTACAATACCGAAATCTTCGCAATATTTTTCCTGAACAAGTATTGCTGTTACGTTCCACATTGTTTTCACTACACTTTCTTTATAGAAGGATCCATCCTTCTTGCGCATGTTGCTTGCCCAGTCCTTTAGAGTGAAGGCAATTTTTTCCACCGAAGTTCCTCGTTCTAATAAGTGATTTCTTTCAGCACAAAACTCTTGAAATTGTCTCCATACTGACATTTTTGACTTTTTCGTATTCGTTGGCGTAAGATTGTCTATATTCTTGTCAATATCTACAGCAGAAGCATTTCCAAATCGCGACATTGTACAATATTGTTATCGCCACAGGTGACGCTAATGTGACAGCAACTGACAGTGACACAAAACGATTTGATTTATTCATAAACTTTTCTCATAAAAATTATAGTCGCCACAGTTGATGTCAATGTGACAGCAAATGACAGAGGCACAATACGATTTGTTTGATTCAAAAAATTTTCTTATAAAATTTAACTCGTGCAATAAAAATTAATCGATAATTTTTGACAAATCTGCTCTCACGCAAGGTAAACTTAAAAAGGCACTCGTGCGCTTCGCGCACTATAACAAATTTATTTAAAAAACCTAAAAACCTAAATTTTGAAAACACTTTAAGAAACCTAACTTCAAAAAAACCTATATCTGCTAACCCTGCGAAGAATATGTGAGATACTCAAATATCAAATATATGTTTTCAGTTTGATTTTCATTAAAAATCGTACATTATTAATTTTATAAAGTACTTATTATTATACATTCGTAGTTGTGTAATATTGTAGGAAAGAAGATAAAGATTATTTTCTAATATATCTAATTACTGCCATAAATGAGTTACATAATCTTTTGAAAAAGAATTATTTAATTTAAATATTAATGATTTTTTTTAATATTTTAAAGTACGCCACTGCTTTAACATAAAAAGTAAACAATGGTCTGGCGTATTCACATGGAAGATAGTAGAAATGACCTTGTAGTAAGCCTCACAAAGGTCGACAGGTAGTCGATGAATAAATATTATGAATGAAGAAGATTAATTAAAACCAATCAGGTTTTCACTTATAGTAAATTTTTGATAGATCCACATTTTAATAACCTACAAAATACAATGAATAAATTGATTGTTTTTTTTATTACCGATTCTAGCTATTGGGAAAAAACTTTCTTCGTTAATAGGTTAATAATTAGTTGTTTTAGTTGTTTCATTATTTCTTTTTAAATTATTTAGTTTTTTTTTAGTTTATGTTTTAATGCTAACACTAGAATAACTTTTAATATTAAGATATTCAATATTCCATTTCCTACCACCAACTAAGATTAAAATGAACCAATTACAAGAACTTTAAATAACATTTAAGAAATCAGTTGTTAAGCTTCTTAAATTTATAAATATTATTTTGGTTTTTGATTTTTTATAGTTTTTATAAAATATCACATATCATATTTACATGAACTCTTTATGCTGAATGTACATTCTTTTGTAAAAATTGTAAAAACGTTAAATCCATAAATAAATACATCTACATTCATCTCTCCAAGACAATCAACTGTACTTTTTGATTGGGATGTTAATAATCCACGTTTTAGTCGTAACTACTGTGTGCCTTTTTCCAGATGCTTGAAATGAGCTCCAGCCAGACTAAATTTATATTTATTATTATAATATATAAATGATTATAAGAAGTTGTAACTCTATCACCCAGAACGAGGCCACCGCCAGCCACTGTTGGCTGGTATTTCCTTGCAAACGAGACCATCTACCTGGGATGAAAGGAGACAGATGACAGGGCGCGCAGAGAGACTCTTACTTGTGTTGTTGCTCTGTGTAATACAATTATATGCTTCACTTTTATTTTCTTTAAAAGGGCAAATATAGTTAGTTTTGGGTAAAGTTACTACTTTTATTATTTTACCCCAACGAACCCGCAATAAAGTCTTATTGAAATTCCGTTAGGGTATTATCGTCAACGAAAGTGGCCTGACATGGCTAGGGTGAGTTTTTGTTGATACTACAAATTCCATGTTACCGCTCACATTAGACATTTTCTACACTGAAAAAACGTTTATTATTTACATCTGCCTTATGCAAATTTTCGTTTTAAAAAGTAACCTACAAAATTTTAAATGAGCTCTTCTATATTCTCCCAGTACAGAAGAGATTCTGTTCAATTGGAAATAATATCCTTTGCGGAGCTTTTCGCCATGCCAAGAAATGGAAGTCCTCCACTATTAAACTGTTTACTTTGATTGAGTCTTCATTTTATGCATAGATAAGACGTAATAATTGTAACACAAATATATTAAGTTATTGTAAAGGTCAGTATGATATAGTTTTTTCTTGGTTTTTATTTATCATTGCTCAGTTATACTGATCTTAGAGGGAAATACATCCAAGATAATCCCTTAGGGCTAATAACATTTAGGCTTTAATATTGTTACAAACAAACAAAATGTCAATCTGACGATGCTAATTCTAGCGAAACAGCTGTCATTGTAATTCATAAGCGAATTTTTTTTTATAAAACGTTAAAAAGTTAAATCTAAACGAATAGTTGTTTATTATTTTTAGTAAGATGGACTTCCTCAAAGTAAGGGTTAATACAATTAATTTAATTAAAATAATTACTATTATTTATCGTATGTAATTTTAATTTAACATTGTTTTTCTAATTCCAAATAATTATCTAAAAATGTTTTGTTGACATACAAAGTTCTTTTATTTTCCATTTTTAGCAAATTTCAATAAATATTCAATAACTACCAGATAATTGGTTATCCTCTTATTTTTGAAAATATTTACAATGTTGATTTGTTCAGATTTTTAGTTTAATACAGATGTTTAACAGATGTTTTTTGATATTAAATGTCTCCCTTTGGAAAACAAAAGCTAAAATTAAAAATCTGATTAAAATAATAAATATACGTGCCAACTACATAATCTCAATTTCTAACCTAAATCCTCATATCGAACAATATTTAAAGTAAATTATTATATATTATAGAAAACTGTATCTTACATTGATCAAAACCCACACGAAACTAAAAAATAAAAGTTTGCAACTTAAAAGTTGGTGCCGTTGATATATTACATAACCTATTTGAAGGCTGTTATAATTGTTCATTTACATACACTTGTATACCTTAAATAAGAAACATACCATGTACAATTACCTAATAATAATGCTCCACATCTATCAATCGATGGTAAAAAATCCAATTAGGGTCAAATTTTCGGTAATGACTTACATAAGTAGCAGTACGACAACACCCGTATATATTTTACTTTGTGCCCAAGGGCTAATTATTTTTCAATATCATGATGCAGTGAACGGTTTGGTATAAAAATGTGCATGGGTATTTTTTTAAAACAGTATCAATCTCAGTTTACTCATAGCACCATTCAACCTGCAATCAAATATGGTTTCAAAGGTAAGCGATTTAAATAATATTATATTGGATCACGAGTGCAAGAGTGGCACAATATAGGTACTTTTTCTACGATCAAAATAAAAATATTTATTCAACTTTAATTACATATTTTACAACTTAACAGCTAATTATGACTGCAAAAATGTATGTTGATAGTACCGTAGTTGGCTATAATAGTTGAAAGTATATTTTCTATTATTTTCACAGCCTTTTCTTTTTTTTTTAATAGTAGATATTCCACTAGTAGATGCTGTTTCGTTTTCAACAGATTGCAATATTTTATTTGGAAAATGGACATTCCATGCCTGTTGTAAACTATACTTTTCCTACGACCATACTGAAATATTTATAAAGAGAAGGAGGTTTTTATTTGTTAACAGCTAGGTTGATATTACAATAAATAAATAACGTGATCAAATAATCACATTCGAATCAAAGTTCCTATTAATAGTTTTGATTGTAAAATTACTGCAGTTATTAAATGACATTCTTGAAGAATTGCTTAACTGTTGTAATTTCGGTTCTTGAAGTAGATAATTTGTTTTTTTAAATTTTCAATTGATCCTATTGAAATAGATGGTTTGTTTTTTAAATTTTCGACGACGGCACTGGAAGCAATACTAAACCTTACACCTCTACATCTTCATGTAGGAAAAGTAAGAAAAAGGACATTTCAAAGGATGGTCAGTGAAGGAAATGTAAGGCATATGCCTAAATCACTTCAACATAATCCAAACTGGGAACTACCCCAGGACAGAATGTCAAATAAACTTAGCTTCACAAGAAATTTCGCGGTAGGGTTAAGCAAAAAAAGTCAATGAGATCCCACAGTAACATCACGGATAGGCAAGAACACAATCTTATGGTATACTGATGGGTCCAAAACTGAAAGAGGCTCAGGGATAGGGATTTACGGACCTAGAACAAAGAACCTCGAGAGTTTAGACTTACATCCTACCATTTTCCAAGCAGAAATATAGGCCATAACATAACTATTATTTGTGACAGTCAAGCAGCAATTAAAGCACTCAACTCAAGCGTAAAAATATCTAAATTAGACCTGGAGTGTCTAGAATGACTGAACGAACTGGACATGAATAACACAGTTACACTTCTATGGCTCCCTGGACACTCGGGAATAGAAGGAAATGAAATGGCAGATACGCTTTCCAAAAGGGCAGCAAGTATGTCACTAATGAGACCTGAACCATTCAGTGGCATAGCCTACAGTTCCATCCTCAATGAACTCAGTGGTATTGAGGAAAAGAGCGAACATTGGGAGAACCTAACAGGGTTAAGACAGGCAAAAGCCTTGCTAGGTAGTTACAACCCCAAAAAGTCCATACAATGTCTTGGGCTGAGCAAAAATAACCAAAAAATTCTACCAGGTAACTTAACGGGACACTGTAAACTAAGAGGACACCTACATAGACTGGGGATTGAGGAAAAGGTAGAATGCAGGTATTGTGAAATGGAGGAGGAAAACTCAATACACATACTCACAGCATGTTCTGCCCTAGGAAATACAAGAGCTCTACAACTTGGAGCGCACGAAATAGAAGAGGATGACTTACCTAAATTGATGCCGATCGACATCCTAACCTTCATAAAGAAGATGGGATTAGAGGCGGTGCTTTAAATACGGGAAAACCCACCGTCTAAGCAAGTAAGGGGGCACAATAGATCCCAAAGGTCGCAGTGGACAACCCCTAGATCACATTACAATACATTACATTACGTACTTAGCTATATCTAACTCCCTCTCACTATTTTCCATGTTATTTTAAGTAAAAATTCACTTATATTATAACACTACATTGAGTTTTGTAAGCTATACTGACAACCAACTGTCAAAATTGTTTATTTGGAGACATAAAATGATAGCCTTCTTACATTAGTTATGTTCTTGTATTTGTTAGTGCACAATTGACTAGTTTCCATAGTAACTAGTGCGAAATAGAAACCAGTGTACAATATACTACATTTACTAATGTTTGAGAGATTTACAAGTGAAATATTTTAGTATAATCGTACGAAAATTATATTATGTATTAATAAACATACATGTTAAATGTTACAGGTAATTGCACTAGCTCTTCTGGTAGCTTGCACCCAAGCTATCCGCTATGACGGTCATGCCGCTACATCTTCCATTGTTTTCAACGATAACCACAATTCAGTTCAACACATTCAATCTGCTTATCCAGCTCCTTCATACGAACACTCCGCACCCATTAACACTTACTCTTCTCACGCTGCTCCAGCCATCCAGACTGCTCAATACGCCGCTCCAATAGTTAAAGTAGCCAAACCCGTTCTCTACAAAGCAGCAGCTCCTTCATACAGTGCGAATTCTTACTCCAGCTTAAGCTTTGGGGACAACAACGGTCATTACTCAGCACCAGCTGCTCCAGTTCACTACTCAGCTCCAGCTGCTCCAGTCCACTACTCAGCTCCAGCTGCCCAAGTTCATTACTCTGCCCCAGCTAAAATTGTCGCTCCTGTGTACGTAAAGGCCGCTCCAGCTAAGATTGCTGTAGCTCCAGTATCTTACGCACACGCTGCTCCAGCTTACAACCATGAAAGTTATCATCAAGAAGAATACGTAAGTTTAAACTTAAAATTATTTGACAATGTTTAAATGTAAATATTTTATTTAGGCCCACCCCAAATACGATTTCGCTTATGGAGTTGAAGACCACCACACCGGTGACATCCATTCCCACAAAGAAACCCGCGATGGTGATGTTACCCAAGGAGAATACTCTCTCCACGAAGCTGATGGTACCATCAGGACTGTTAAATATACCGTCGATAAACACAGTGGCTTCAATGCTGTCGTAGAAAGAACAGGACACGCTGCTCATGCTCAACCAATCAAGGCTGCAGCTCCAGCTCCCTACTACCAACACTAGACTCTGAATTCTAGCCCTATTTATTATTAATTGTTTTGTGTTGTTTGATTTTATTTATTTGTTATTGAAATAAAACGTTTTTGCAATAAAAGTATTATTTTTTCTATACCAAGCAATAGAACTAAAAGTATCAGCTCCTTAATACCCACAAAAAAAAATAATCTCTCGCTCTCAATAACCCTTCTGTGTCCACTCCTGGACATAGGTCTTCCCTTGCTGTACCCATTTGGATCAGAGTTTAAAGAAATACGTGGAATATAAAATAAATAAAATAATATAAAAAATTCCGATATAAAATGTAAATTACAACATTTGATGTGTGTTGCATAGTAAACAAATTTCAGTTGTGTCGATTTTATAGTAAATGCCTTTATGATAAATCCTGAATACATTTATATTAGCCAAACGGACTTGTGAGATTAAACGGATTAAATGCATGCTGATCTTGAATGTCAAGTAAGGCTTAGTGTATGAAGACATTTGAAAGTTTAATGGGATAGAGGATATCTGGAGTTGGCAAGTTTCATTAAGTCATTTCGGTGATACAACATTTTAAATTTTTCAAGAAGCAACTCTTTGCTATTGGTAAAAACGCGTGCATTAAACTGATGAAATATAGGGAGACTGTCTATTGTGGAAAAATAAGATTCTAGTTGCAAAATCCAATTGTATCTTTTGTCAAAAATACCAGACTCTCTGAATTTAATTTTTTTGGATAACGACAGTTTTCCATACTTAAAATTTTTATCAACCAGTAAATAGGATAGGTTGGTTGGTCCTGTTTCCAACCTTACTAAATAATCCGGTGTGTTTTGCAGAAGAAGAGGGATTCGCTTGAAAAAAGAAACTTGCACTCTTTCCGCAATATTTGGGTACTCAAGGCTCCAGATGGGCATACAGGCCGAAAGCGTATTGACAACGATGGGTTCATATAACTTAATTCGAGCATCCCACGAAGTGCACTTAGACTTAGAAAGCAGATTCAAAACTACATATCGTTCTAATATGGAGAGTTTACGAGAAATATATGATTCACCCAATATTACAAGATCATCTGCGTACAATAAAATAGAGACTTCCTTTTGTTGATCAATAGAAATAATCTTCGATATTAGACAGAAATAGTGAGAATAATATGGGACTGAGATATTCACCCTGTAGAACGCCAAAAGATATTTCAAATGTTTTCGAAAGTGTATTGGCCTTAATAATAATGGTTGCATTATTATACAAACTGCGGATGATGCTCATGAAGTTGGAACTTACGCGCAAGGAGTTTTTGCCATAATAATCTGTGACTGATACCGTCGAAAGCTCTTTTGAAATCTATATAAGCGAGAAAATAAGTGAGGTTACAGTAAAAACGAGAGAAGAGTTTTTTATTCTTCTTAGTAAGATGGACTTCCAAAAAGTAAGGGTTAGTACAATAAATTTAATTAAAATATATTTGAGGGAAGAATTAACCCTATTATATAAGAGTTACAAGAGAAAAGGTGTAAGGCATCCCAAAACATCTGGTTTAACCAAGAATGTCTGAAGAAGAATTTAATACCCAATTATGTAAACATAAAATGGAATTTGCGTTATAACGAAGAGTTTTTTATTATATTTAATACATAGCCATGCTTGGCCTATTGTCAGAGCAGGGTATCCAGTTACTATTACGCATGTGGCAATATACTAGACTACTATTTGCGTAGATCTTTTAACCAGTATTTTTTATATTATGGATATTTACTTATTTCTATACGACTTGTATTTTCCATTCCACAATTTTTTCACTATATCTTTTGCAAGCCCTTCACCTATTTTTTGCAAGTTGCTATAAAGCTAACCAATAAAACATTCTTTAATACTGCATTTCCCCCACGTTGGGTGCCAAATGTGAAAGCCTTGTGTTTCTATTACCAACAGTTCAAATAAAAATTAAAAAGCAAAAATGTTTTGGTTAGTTAACCAGAAAATAACATTTAATGTTTAAAATCTCTCATATCAATCAACTAAGGTAGATGCCACTTATTTTTCCCAAGGAGGATCGACGATATGACTTGTATTTTCCACTCCACAATTTTTATATGATATCTTTTCAAAGCCTTTCACCTATTTTTTTGCAAGTTGTTATAAATCCAATAAAACATTCTTTAATACTTCATTTTCCCCACGTTGGGTGCCAAATGTACAAGCCTTGTATTTCTATTACCAACATTTTTTTACATCTTTTGCACCTTCACCTATTTTTTCGCGAGTTGTTATAAAGCCAAAGCACCACGTTGGGTGCCAAATTTGCAAGCCTTGTATTTCTATTACCAACATTTCAAATAAAAATTAGTGGAGCAAAACATTTTTTGGTTAGTTAACCAGAAAATAACATATAATGTTTAAAATCTCTCATATCAACCAACTCAGAGTAATCTAAGGTAGATGCCACTTATTTTTCCCAAGGAGGAACGAGACTTGTATTTTCCACTCCACAATTTTTTTACATCTTTTGCATTTTCACCTATTTTTTCGCGAGTTGTTATAAAGCCAATAAAACATTCTTTAATATTGCATTTTCCCGACGTTGGGAGCCAAATGTGCACGCCTTGTATTTCTATTACCAACATTTCAAATAAAAATTAGTAAAGACAAAACATTTTTTGGTTATTTATCCATAAAATAACCTATAATGTATTTTCCACTTCACAATTTTTTTTAACATCTTTTGCATCTTCACCTATTTTTTCGCGAGTTGTTATAAGGCCAATAAAACATTCTTTAATACTGCATTTTCCCCACGTTGGGTGCCAAATGTGCAAGCCTTGTATAATAGATATACACATCGTTTTGTTTTCATGGAAGGTTTTTAGTTTTTGATTTGAAAAATAGTTTATTGATGACGTTGTTGAAGACATTTGTAATAAAAAAGACAAAACGTCAATAAATCTTTAAAGGGGAAATGCATAATGGTTGAATGACCAGATTGTACACTAAAACATTATTTTTATTTATCTATTTATAACTACAAAAATATATCACCAGACAGCTAAACAAATCTTTTTTTTATTATCAGTGACAATAGTATTACATTTTTGTTTGTTTTTTATAACTTTAAATGCAAATTTACCTTTTTCAAAAGTACATAATTTATAAAAATTTAATATACCTTATTGCTTATATAGTTTTTTTGACGAAATTAGCCATAGTAATCTAAAAAGGGGTTTTCAAAGCTTTATTTTGTAATTTATATATAAAATTTATATTATTTTTTGTTGTAGAGCTCCAAGCTGGTAATAAAAATATTAAATTACTTTGAATGTGTGCATAGGATATTAAATACGCAGTTTTTTTAGATAAATCTCCCATTCTTTTAATGGTCCCAATTAGAGAGAATATTTATGAAGAAACATATTTAATATGAGTATACCTAAATGTTTGTCTTTCTTAACTTCTTTATTATTATTAAATTTAATTATCATATTCTCTAAATAATTTCTTCCAAATTGAACAAACTTAGTGTTTAATCAGTGTTAATTTTGTCTATAAGGCACTGGGTATCTTTATCCCAATATAGTAGTGTTGTATCATCCGCAAATATAAAGTAGGCTGCATTTAAATTTAACTCTTCTTAATTTTAAGTATATAATAAATATAAAATTGGAATACCTTGAGGTATTCCTAATGTAACAGTTTTAATTTCACTCTCAAATTCATAAATTCATAAATTCTCTATAAACTTTAAGAATGTCTAAGAAAATGGCTGTAACAAAATTACCCAAATCTATATTATTATATATTTTTTCTAAAAAGTCCGTCACGGCTGCTTCAGTATTTCTATTACTTTGAAAAGCATATTGAAATTTATCAAATCATCTATAATTTATAATGAAATTTACTAGCTGTTTTTTTAATGCATTCTCGAAAATTTTAGAAAATTTATTCCATATTGCGATTGCTCTATAATTTGACATTTCCTCTTTATCACCACCTTTATATACTGGAACAATTTTTGCAAGTTTTAAATAATCTGGAAAAACTGACATTTTAATGTAGTGGTTTATTAAACATTCTAAATAAGATCTATACAATAATATAAGTTTTGTAAAGATATTTTATCTGTAACAGGTGATTTATTTTTATCCAAATTCTTTACAATATCCATAATTTTTAAAACTTTCTGTTATATCAGCACTTTTAATATTTTAAACTAATTTATTACTTATATTTAAAAAGTGCAAAGGGAATTGTTTAAGGAAAAATTTTAAATGTATAATAATATGCTTTAAATTTAATATTTAAAATTACAGTTACAAAAAATGTGATCTTACACTTACCACTAATAAAATATATAAATATAACGATAGACAATATTAAAAATTGTACAAGTGTACTTCATTTGAATACAACAAACTTCAGAACAAATTATGGCCACTTAAATTAAAAAAATAACTAAATAAACAATAGTTTTATTTTTAAAACTGTTTTGAGGCAAAAAGTTTGTTATTTTCACATAAAGTCAAATATATTTAACGTTTTTGCATCGATCAATAATGTTCGAATCCATATTTACCGCCCAAGGGGCCATTTTCGTAGCCGTAGTATGGCTTCTTGTACAAAGGTTCGTTGTAGAATACCTTATCATAAACGGGTTCTATCAAAACTTTTTCAACGACAGGTTCAGCGTAAACTTTTCCGTAAGTTTGTGGGTGTAAGGCGTGTCCATCTTTTTCTACAACTGCGTTGAAACCATTGTGATCGTCGGCCGTGTAGTGAACGGTACGAAGAGTACCATCTGGATCTGCGACGGTGTAATATCCCTTTACTACATCGCCATCACGTTCCTCGTGCTGCGATTTATGATCCCCAGTATGAGGATCGTTAACCCCATAGGAATATTTATATTTTGGGTAATCCTGTAAATTACATTTGTAAAAAATATTCTTAGGAATATATTTATTAACTTACATGATGTTCATAATCATTTCCGTAAATGTGTTCTCTATACGGATGATCATACAAAGGCACCTCATAATCACCGATAAATTTTTGGTATGGACCAGCTCCATGGTAAGGAGAAACATCTATGTAAGCTGAGGAACACATTCCACTGAGAAGAACTAATACTGAAATCTGTAATAAGTGGAAAAACAAGCATTAAACAACAAAGAAATAGGAAATATTTTGGTCACACTAGACCTTCAAGCTTAAATGATTTAACAAAAAAGTTTATGCCATGCTTTACAGCAAATTATAATAATTATTTTTTTTCATACTGCACACTTTACGGTACATTTGTACTTTACAGTACTCTTTAATTATCCCAATGTTGTTTGAAATAATAAGTGAATCAACATAAACAAAGCTTTTGCTCTAGTTTTTTTTTGCTGTTGCTAGCAATGTGTATTAATGGAGTTGTTGATGGATTTACAGTATTTTCTGTAATTGCGGAAGACGTGTGGCTGTGATGTAGCACTTCAACAAAAGTTTCGCCCCTTTGGATCATTCTTGCAATCTTGTTTTTGCCTTTAATCGATTCTTCTACATACTTTTCTGCAACTGAAGCACTCTTCCATCCACCTTGCTGTTTTAGAACTTTAAGGTCAGCTCCCGCATTGGCCAACAACGTTGAGGATGTCCTCCTGAAGCAATGACCTGTATACTTTTCTGGTTGGTCTAGTTTTAAGAACTCAGCTATTTTCTTAGGTGCTCCGCCAACAGTATGTATACCAGCTCTTTGAGACAGACATTTTCCTTGTCTATAACCCACCAAAAGAGCTTTCAGGGAGATGTGTTGCCGTAAATTCTTGTATTTTCTAAACACATCCAAATAGTGAACCTCATCACTGTTAATCACAGTGAAAGTTCGTCGAATATGCGTTTTTGTCTGGTTAATCTTAACTACTAGCTGAGTACCCGTATCCTCCACATCACTAACTTCTAAATTATAGATCTCTTCCCTTCTGCAACCTCCAGCAACTCCAAGTAATGCTATCACTTTAAGTAATAGTTATTCTTTATCTGGAGCGTTCCTCATGAAGAGCTGTTCCTTTGTCAGCACCTTCGACTGGTTTGGCGGATGGTCTACATTTTGTTTTTTCAAAAAAGCTATCAACTTTGGGAAGCTTGATATGTTGACATTCTCATTAACCATAATCATTGATTTTACCATCGAGTATTTGGACCATAATGAAGAAGGGTTGATTGTTTCTGACTGAAAATTTAAACTGTTGAAAAGAATATTCTTTAAAAATGATTTGCCCTATCGCTTCAGCAGCTTTCTCAGCAATTTCATCTAATTTCAGATCCATTTTCTCCACAGATATTTCGTGTGTGCAGAAAAATTTAATATGTCTGCCTTTATTTACATTGTTACTTGGTAACCGCTGTTCATTTTTTATTTATAAAGCAAATCAACCATGTTAAAAATAAATCAAGTAACATAATTTTTTCACAGCAGTCTACATGACTTCCTAATAAAATTATCAAATAGGTATGTCATTTCAGTTTCATATTTTATTGCGTTTAAAACCAAAGGCCGTATGAAAAAAAATATAGTACGATACACGTCCGTGAAGTGATTATTACAGTACTCGATTAGATGTTCTTGACTCGGTAATAAGTCACTTCCCCGACTTGTAACGTAATTAACTATTACAGTACTATCTTAAAATATATAATAACTTTTTTAAAATTTGATTAGCTCCACAATATATTGAATAGAATGCAACAAGTAGTCGTGAAGAATCAATAAGCAATAGAAGAAGAAAATGTATACATTTATAAAAAAAACTGTTAATATTTTAACAAATCACAAGCTATCCCACTGTAAATATAAAAAAAACAATTATCAATTGTTCTTAAAACTGGTACGAGTATTAAAAATATCACTCACTCTGGTCCACATAGTTATAAATCTTCTAAATCACTACTAAGGTACTTGATACTAAACTGATAATGATTCAACAAACAATTTTCTTGTATTTATATAAATGGTCACCCTAGACCTTCAGACTCTAATGATTTTTGCTCAAAAAAAAAACAATTTCATTGTCATCGAGCACACAATTTCAGAATTGTAACATACTTTTATTCAAACAATATTGACCCAATAATAATAAATCATACCACATAAGATTTGAATGTTGCGGTTAGCTGTTTTTTTTTAAATATTTACAGAAATTGGATATCCGCAATAACGTTGTTGATTTTAATAAGGATATTTGTTGAGGTAACATGCTTTATTAGTGGGTTCCAGTAGATTTTATGTCATAAAATCGGAAATTATTGAAACTTTTTGTTATTTCTAATGTTTTTGGCTGTTTAAATGTCTGTATTATTTTGTGTTCTTTAAGATGATTTATCTTTGTTTTTTATGGTACTAACCTAAATTGTCATTTACGAAAACATCTGAACAGGTTGGGTTTATCTGACAGCCCACTATGTAGAGGATGTGAACAAGAGGATGAGACAGTTGAGCACGTCCTTTGTGACTGTCCGGCACTCTCTCTAACAAGACTTTCTGTATTCGGCGAGAACTGGCTAACACATGCCAACTTGAGGGAGCTGCCTACAGGCGACGTCATCACCTACTTTAAACAGGTAGGATGGTTAACGAGCCAATAGGTTAGGCTCAATCTTAGAAGGACGCACAATGGGCCAAATGTGGCCTAAGTGCTGTGGGGCGACCCACCCTTCCAGAATTACAGATACAGATACAGATGGTACTAACCCTTACTGTGTGAAAGTTCATCTTATTCAGAACAATAAACAACTAAAAGGTTGAATTAACTTCCACTATTTATTCTATAAATACTTTAAATGCAATGACAGCCGTTTCGCTATCGGAATAGCGTGTTAGTAATCACAGTCCCGGAGACAAAAACCGGTAAAAAACGAGTATTTACAATAACTGATGAAATAATTGAAAATATAAGTGCCCTACAGCTGATTCGAAAATACTTAAATTTACGACCTTTCAATGTACGTCACGTCATCAAACGTTTTTTATAAATTATCGCCAAGGAAAATGTTCTACACAAGTTGTTGGTGTTCATACCTTTGGAAAAATACCATCACTTATTGCACAGTATCTACAATTACCAAATGCTATACGGGTCATTCTTTTAGAAGAAGTTCAGCCTCTCTCTTGGTTGAAACAGGGGCTGATATTTTAATGTTAAAAAGCCACGGAGGTTGGAAGTCTAACTCTGTAGCAGAAGGCTACATTGAAGATTCCATTTCAAGAAAGAAGGAAATTTCAAATAGAAATCTTGCAGGAGGAGAAGGTACTTCAGGTATGTGTTCTTCTGTTCAAAATAATTCCAAAGAAATTGAATTAAATGGTACTTCAGTAAGCAGCTTTCCAGCAAGAACCATTGTTACGGAAAATCAAGAAAATGAAATGTTTGTTAACAATGTCATGTCTAAAAGTGGTATTACATTTTCAAAATGTAGTAAATGTACATTTAACATAACAATTAATAGCAAATAATGCCCTAATTTATTAACTTCGTTATGACCCAACTTCTGTTTATCATACTTACTGTAAGTAATTCTGTACACATCTTTGTTACTTAATAATACACTTTTCATTTGGTTAGTAAAAATTTGAATCTAATCTTCCAGTTTCGTCTCTGTTTAGAAACAAAATTGTAAAAAAAAGTTGTTACCTATTTGATGAGACACTCGCTTAAAAAATTTTGTGTGCACCTCAGCCGTATGATCTTTTTTGGCCGAATCTGAAATTTGCGGCCTCGGCTACGCAAATTTCAGGTGAGGCCAAAAAAGATCAACATTACGGCCTTGGTACACAAATAACTAGTATCGTCTTAATATAGGCTGTTTTGGGCTAATCCGGAAAAATATTTTTTTTAATTAAAAAACTTAAAAGTCCGTTAGGAATGATCAGAAATTTGTTTTTAAATTAAAATTATGGGCTTAAAATGAAATTCCAAAGAATATGTGGTTTGAGCCATACAATTATGCTCGTAAATTTATCACTATGTTAACACGGCTCCTATATTTGGACATGCCAGCTATCCTACTCACTTGTATAAGATTAAAGTACTTGAAAATGATAACTACCAAAACTGCAATAAGAGAGGTGATGTTGATCATATTTTTTATGAAAATCAATCAGAGCAGTTAATTAATTATTTACATAATTACAATATCCAGGCACCTTTTAATATTCTAAGTCTGTTAGCTTTAGGTAATGAAATAATTTATGATGGATTGATAATGTTCCTGTCTCGTACTAAATTATTTTTGTAGTGTCTAATTTTATTTTTCTTTTCAATTTAGGTTTATTTTGTTTCCTTTGTATTCTATCCCTTAAATGTTATTTCCTCCTTTCCGTGGCTCAGTGTTGTATGGCATATTATACAGTGTGTAAAAGCCAAATGGAATAAATTCATTATTTCGGTTAATGTACATATTTATAAAAAATCCCGAAACGCGTCAAATTTAAATTATAACTTGACCTTCTTTAACGTGAAAATGCAACCCCTACCTTCAATCCCCTTAGAATGACAGGTACAACGCCCAATTTTTTAAATCGGAAGTATAGGCTTGTGATATATCATTTGAAAGGTCTCTTCATTCTATATTCAAAAATGTTATTGTTTTTAAATTTAATGCAAAAATTAACATAAAAAAAATTAATATCATGTTGTTACCGAAATTAGCTACAATACAATCAAAAACTAAAATAAAATGCAAAACGTAATAAAATGTAGAACACGAAATAGAACTATGAATGTTAATGAAGTAGATGTTCAAAATGTTCTCCGCGAACGTCTTGGCAACATCCTAATCTCAAATAAAACTGTCTTCTAACATTATTTAACATATCAGGCGTGATCGACCTAATCGCAACCGTTATTCGTTCTTTTAAGTTATTTAAAGCAGAAGGTTTAGTTTTGTACACATGGCTTTTCACATATCCTCATAAAAAGAAATCGAATAATGTAAGATCAGGTGATCGCGCTGGCCATTCAATCGATCCTCGCCTCCCTATCCACCGATTGGGAAATATTGTATCGAGGTACTGACGGATATTAAGTTGGTAATGTGGTGGTGCTCCATCCTGCTGAAACCATATCGTATTCGCTGGAACTTGAGGGTTACCTGGATCAGGATATAAATTTGCCAACGTTGGAATGACATCATTTTGAAATAGTGCCAAATAATTGTTGCCATTCAAGTTGCCCTCAATAAAAAAGGGACCAATGATATTGTTCCCTACAATCCCTGCCCAAACATTAACCTTTTGAGGGTATTGAGTGTGTTCTTCTCTTATCCAGTGAGGATTTTCCGTGGACCAGTAGCGGCAATTTTGCCGATTAGCATGACCGTTAAGTAAAAAAGTACACTCATCAGAAAACATAACGTCTTCTAATTGGATAATATTGTTATCCAACATGTCCATCCTTTGCTCACAAAAAAAAGTTCTCCTATCAAAATCGTCTTCCATGAGCTCCTGAGTAGGTATCATCTTTTAATATGTTTGCTATTGATGTATGGCTAGCATTGAATGTAGTGGATGCCTGTCTTCTCGATGTATGTGGGTTTTCCCGAAACTCAAGCAACACATCTAATTTGAGTTCATCACTCAGTGCATTGGCAGCTGCTTTTTTTATCTGCCTTACATGACCAAACTCGCGAAACTGCTTTTCTATTTTACTTATTGTTCCTTGGGATATAGGCGGTAAATTAGGAAATTTCTCATGAAATAGGCGAGTTACTTCCTGTTGTGTTCGGATGTTGTCTCAGTAACCAATCATTTGTAAAACTGTTATTTTATGCATTTCCGTTAATCTAACCATTTTTCAGAATTGAATTGAACAAACTTTATACTTAAATTACAACAATGACAACTTAAATAAAACAATTTACTACTGCTTGTTAAAATAGCGTTGCCACAGAAATTCTTTAAAGTTTTTTAATGGTTACCATCTAAAAACCACATTGCTATGGTTTTTGTTCACTTTCTCATTATCAAGACCTAAAAGGGAAATAAGTTTTAAGTATATTGTAATAAGTTTCGAGTATATTTTAGCGAATTTCGGTAACAACATGATATTAATTTTATTATGTTAATTTTTGCATTAAATTTAAAAACAATAACATTTTTGAATAGAGAATGAAGAGACCTTTCAAATGATATATCACAAGCCTATACTTCCCATTTAAAAAATTGGGGGTTGTACCTGTCATTCTAAGGGGGTTGAAGGTAGGGGTTGCATTTTCACGTTAAAGAATGTCAAGTTATAATTTAAATTTGACGTGTTTAGTGTTTATAAATATGTACAGTAACTGAAATAATGAATTTATTCCATTTGGCTTTTACACACTGTATAAGTAATGTCTTGATGACCCCTAGACGAGAAGCGTGTATCCCTGTACTCTTCCTTTGTTGGTAGTTTGTCAAAAAGTTGTAGATTATATTTTTCATGAAGTGTCTGGCTGATTGACTATTAGTCTATGCCAAAAAAATGCATTTATATTATTTAAAAACGTATTTTAAATGATATTATTTAACGTGTAGGAGAATAACTAAAAAAAAACAATTTAATGCAAGAAAGAATTCTCTTCGACTGGCAAAAAACTTACATAAAATAGATTACTGATAATTTAAATATTACTATGTGTGTCTAAAAGGCCCAAATATTTAAAATGTAAGAATATGAGAAAATATTTGAAATTTATTAAAATCCAAATTATTGGGATACATTTTTCTCGTGGCAACTGCCTATATTCGGATACGTCACATTACAGCCACAAAGCTGGATTACAGATACATAAAATTCTTAGGTTCTATGTGAGTGTTCGCTTAACGTCCCTTCCACTGCGACCTAATAGATCTATTGTGGCTCACCCCTAGGTTATAGTCGTTTTATCAGCCCTATGCCTCTGATGAAGCTATTCAGGGTCGTTGGCAACACTTCCATGAAGTCCTTGGGCTCGAGTTGATGCAGACCAAATTTATTGATCCTTATTCTCTCGAGCTCTTGGCAGTTACACAAGATATGCTCCGCCATTTCATCCTCAGCCTAACAGAATCTGCAGTCCGCACTCCCTGCCAGTCCAATTGGTTTCATATTCCTATTAAGGCGACTGTGTCCAGTCAGTAGTCCTGTCTGCTCATATTCAGCAGCTCTTGAGACCTCTTTTTAAAGAGATCTCCTACAAATGCCTTTGAGTGTCTTAAACCCTCTAGCTCGAACCAGTAAGATCGTCTCCTCCTATCTACCCAGTTCGATATTGTTCCTCTGGCTACGCTATTCGCTATGCCTAGGAATGGCTCCGGGCCTATAAATAATCCTTCAGCACCTTTCCTGGCTAGAAGGTCCGCTTTTTCGTTACCTTCAATGCCGGTATGCCCAGGTGCCCAAAGTAAGATTATTTTGTTATTTTTCCTTAGACCTATTAGATCCTGAAGGCACTTCCAAACTAACTTGGAGTCGTTCCAATTTGATTTCAGTGACTTTAGCGCCGCCTGGGGATCGGAAATGATTTTTATAGTTTTGTTCCTGCAGTCACGCTCCAGCATCTCCTGCAGGCACATCTCCATTGCGAAAACCCCCGCTTGGAAAATTGTGGATAGGTTACCCAAGTTCTGGCTCAGGTCTACCTTTGGTTCCCTCCATGTACCCCAGCTCCAACACCTCTCTCGGTTTTAGAGCCGTTCTTGTACCAACATTGGTCAGCCATTATAAGATTCAATCTATTCGTCTCCCATTCGTTCCTTCCTGAAAATAGGACGGTAAATGGCTTGTGGTAATTATATTTAGGTTGCATTGCATCTGGTACCATCTCCAGTATCGGATGATCCCTTACATCCATCCATTCTTTCTCCCCTCTCAACATTACCTCCATCATGTTCTCCCAATCCACTGCTCCTTCAATGTTCCTCTCCAACCGCTTTAATACTTCCTAAAACTGTTCATATCAAAAAAAGATATTTAAGGTTCATTAATTTCCTTGGTAATATCTCCTATAAGTTACAAAATGTTTTTAGACGTTTTGATGTTGATGTAGCTTTTATAACTAGACTTATATAAAATATTTTTGAAACAAAGAATACACATTATGTACCATAACAGATGTGTTTCATATTACTGAATACGGATTTAAATTTGAATCAATGGTGCTATGATAGATAGTTTGAATATTACTGCTTTAAAACGAATGTCATACAACAGATATAATTTGGGAAATACTACAAACTTAGATTATTATACTAAAGGCAATTTTAGTAAATAAATCTAAGAAAAGCAGCGCACATAATAATAGAAATTCTGTTGTGTTTAATATTGTATTCTTAATAAAATATTTCTTAGTATTTTAAAACTATTTTAAATTTAAATAAAACGTAATTTGAATATGTTTTTAACTGCTGAAATTAATAAGGATTTATTCATTTTCATAAAAATGTTATTACTAAAATTTTCCCAATCGTATATCAATTTAATTTAACGTACTGGATTTTCTCGATTCAATGAGGAATTAATAAAACTTGATAGGTACTTGACACTGGTAAAATGTGCTCCAGTTTTTAAGCCATAATACACATAACAGGTGCAGAGAAGTACTAGTGTAATTTGAAATAAATTTAAAAATATTTTTGTTTCCTTTATAATGATTTTAATTCTTCTTGATAAATCTTTTCTTCCTAATTAAACGGTGATTTCATTAATCTTCTTTTTATAGAATTGTTTCTTCTTAGTTCTAAACCCTAAAAGGGGTAATTTATGCAAAGAAAACAGAAAAGTTGCCTGTGTTTTCCATTAAAGGTACTCGTACATTTCAGCCTTTTTCCTGCAAGTCTATTTTGAATTGATAGCAAATTTTTAGCATGCCTTCGTACATTGCGCAACCGAAAACGGAACTACGAATAGAATGGCAAGAACCTAGTTACTGTCTAGATCCGTATGCAACATCGAGTAGCAGCGGTTGTGTTAAAAAGTATTGTCGATAATACAGATTCCTTAAATTTATATCTAGTGCCATCTATCTGTCAATAAGAAGTACTCTGCGATAAAATAAACAGCTACATTTCAACGAAACTAAAGTAAATAATATGTTTACAATCAAAAAATGATCATTTATTTATTTATTTATTTTGCTTAAAATACAAGTCATGTTTCAAAAGATTATTTCTCAAACACTTGAAAATATGAGGGAATATGGGAATAATTTTTTGGTCATTGATCACAAAACCAAAATTTCTATTCTCTTCTTTTCTTTTTAAGTATTTCTCCTTCGTTTCACTCATTAGCAGTCTAATAGCTCCGACATTATTTTCACTTTGGTCACAAACTGTCGATACTACCTTCAAACCTATACTTTGACATTTGCAGAGTAGAACCTTCAGCAAATTTTTTAATGCCATGGATTTATGAGGTCCTTCACTAAAATGTAAAAGCTAATGGTTGCTTCCACTGTTTGTTTATACAGTCCTTTCAGCATAAAAACGGTTGCATGATCTGCTAGTATAGGTTTTCTTTCTTTGTAAATTACAATTTGATTTATTCACTTACCAGGTAAATTTAAGGTTGGAACTGCTGTTCTTATAAGACCTCTTTTGATACCTAAAACTTTACAGTTGCTAGAAAAATGTTCGTCACAAAATACATATTTTTTATAAATGTCTTCAACTGACAAGTCTTTATAATTTAAAGACTGTATCTTTAAAATCCACACTAAACACACTTGGTTCATTTTCTGAAAAACGATGCATTTTGCCTTCACGATTTGTACACAAAATTTCCTTTTAGATAAGGGGGTTGATAGTTTGAATCCATTTTAGGGACAGAATTATTTGGAGGCACAAAACCAAAGATGATATACACCAACAAAACTAAAAAAACTGAAGACAAAACTCCTGCACTTTTCCTGATTCTCAGAACTACTGTCTCTTTTCTTAATTTTCTTAAACCTGTTTCTTACCAAATACAGATTGATACAGATCTGTTAAATTAAAAAGTATTGTCGTTAATAGTATTAGTAGAGAGACCTCTTCCGAAAAATAGAACAATTAAAATGAGTAGACGCAACGATCAGCGCCATCCTATGGTTGTGTTAAAAATATTAATAAGTTTTGGCGGGAGTATATTTGCTTTCATTTCTATTCGTAGTTCCGTATTCGGTGTTTGCTTGACAAGCAATCATAGCCTGCGCCGTTTTATTAGCTGTTTTAAGATGCTTTTAATGTGCCCCGATCCACTAGAGGCAGCAGCATCGTTGACGTCACGTGAACAGACGCCAAATTCTTGATACACTGTGACAATTTTTGCATTTATGTTTATTGATTTACTTAAATTTTCACCACAACATTTGTGTTCTGGTTTTCTTACTGTAAGTACTGTAAGTTAAATCTAAGGCCCAATCCGAATGATAATGCCCAAAAAGGTATTTTTATATGGCGACACGCACTGAAGCTAATAGTAGTTTGACCCAATCCAATAGATGGCTCTCAAAATCGACAGAAATTTCAATGAGCAATATTCCCATTTTCAGTTAATCCTAATGTTAATTCTAAAGATACCACAAAATAATTTCAGCAAAAAATAAAAATATAAAATAATTTTTTTTCTTTTTTTTCTTTCTCCTTTTTTGGCATAGACATCAGTCATTCGGCCAAGTCTGTTAAGATTTACCACCTATAGACGGATTTGGGTATTTTTTAAAAATTGTATGATTGGATCGAGAGTCTGAGGTAAAGTTTTGCTGCAGAGCATTGGGGTTATTTATCAGGCTTCTATAATACTCATAACTTTTTTGTTAGCTGTCAAATTCAAATTTGTAATACCAACATCAACAAGTTAAGATTAAAATCTCTAATACTAGTAGGTGTAGTTATTTATTTTGTTAAACATCTTTCTGGATGCAAATTATAAAAAATAATATGTAAAACTCGTGTCACATGACTGATTTTGCAGTACTCGTGCTTTTTAAACTGCACTCGTTCTACAAAATCCGCCTTTGTGTCTCTTGTTTTACAAGACAGTCTTCTTATACGCTATATTTTACGCAAAACAATATTTTTTCTATCATTATTATTTTGCGGTTTGCAAATTTTTAAGATTTAAAAAAATGCAGTGCTAATACAGTACTGAGCACAAAAGCAGGTATAGCACTTTCAAATTGCAAATATTTTGATCAATTAACAAGTTAACTAGGTGCCCGTTATTTTTTTCAATAATCTTATTTGAACGTGTTTGTAGTACCACACTGATGTCGCCTATATAAAGACAAACCCAGATAGGTATTCATCAGTTTGTGCAATTAGTTGGTGACAGATACAATACGATTTTTAATTCCAAAATGTTAAACAATGTAAGAAAATATTTTGTTATTGTTTTTTTTTCATTTTATTTTAACATTATAAATGTTTAAACAAATCTAAATTTGGGGAAATTCATTACTATCAAAGACTATATTAATTCAATTAAATATTTCCATTTTTTCTATTTCAGTTAGCAGTTGTTGTCCTATTCGTGGCATCAGTGCAAGGAGCTGCCATCTCTTACATCTCCCACGATTTAGGATATGCTCCGATAGCTATTGCTAAACCAGTTATAACTTACTCCAAACCGATTGCTATTGCTAAACAAGAAGTAGTAGATTATAGTGTTAGTAAACAACTACAGATTGTTAATAAACAAATAAAATAAACATTTGGAATTTTCCAGGCACCAGCTCACTACGAATTTAAATACGGCGTTGACGATGCCCATACTGGAGACAAAAAACAACACTCCGAAAGTAGAATTGGAGATACAGTTAAAGGAGAATACTCCCTCGCTGAACCTGATGGTACAATTCGAGTAGTTAAGTACACTGCTGATCCTCATAACGGTTTCAACGCTGTCGTCAGCAGAATAGGTAAATAAATATACATTTAACATAATCTTATTGACTATTAATTGTTGTATGTTGTAGGTAAAGCAGTACATCCACAAATTGTCCATAAAATCGTACAACCGGTGGTAGCTAAGACTTTAATTAGCGCTCCTGTAGTTGATCATGGATACGGTTTGGATCTTTATCACTAAAATTTTAGTCTGCAATTGTTCATTTATTCATTTATCGTTATTATCATCACTCAGTTTTGTTGTACATATGTTAAGTTAATTTATGTTTGAGGCAATAAATGCTTTCTTTGAAATTTGGTTTTATTTTGTTTTATGATTTCTAAAATTTCTGAAAATGAATCACTTTTTGAAAATTAAATCAGAAAATGATTAATTAAAAAACCAAACAAATACACTGTAACCATATTATGACGTTGGGCGTCAATTTGTGATATGATTTACATGTTGAGAGTGAATTTATAAAAATATTTACACTTGAAACGCTGAAAGATTACCCGTGCGTCATTGTATGTAAGCATACGAATAGGATAGAGAAGACAACAGTTTATAATTTAATATTATCGTTTGATATTTATAGAAAAGGACAGCACACAGAAAAGGTGTCGGTGATATGATCGTTGAATCGTGACGCACGGGTAATTTTTCAGCGATTCAAGTGTAGTTAACTTAAAAAAAAATAACAATATACCAAAAGAAAAAATGTAATTTACAATAAAACAACCATTAATCTTAATTTCGTCTTTAATTAGTTGTAAAAGATATTTCAACAATTAACAAAATTTATAAATGTTTATCACAGCAAAAATTATGATAGTTAAATACCTCGGCTAGGGGTGAGTAAGTTCATTAGCTCTGACTATAGTACAATATTTGTTTCTTTAAGAAATTATAAGGGCGCCACTGAAATCTTTTTATTTTTAATGATACTACTGAAGAAAGTTGTTTTAAGCTGAGTTATTTAAATAAGTATTATAACATGTATTATAAGATGACAGAAAGATGTCAGAAAAAACTGTCTATGAAGTAAAAAAAAATGAAAATGTACCAACAGATAAAAGATAAATAGATTTCCTTGGTGCTAAAATGAATGAAGTTGAGAATACGTTACAAAAAAATAATCCGCAAACAGTTCTTTACAACTACTTATTCTAATACAGTTGACGATATGACAATGATTTTGATATTACGTTTAAGAAATAAAGAAAAACGAGACAGCTGTATAATATTATAAATGCATTTATTTACGTTGGTCGACTTATCTTTTTTTACATCTGCGATCCATTGGTTCATCCAGGAGAGGGCTGGTCCAGTGAAGGGTTGGTCTGGTGAACAGTCCACCAATGTAAAACCAATCAGCGGTAATTCGATAGTAACCCAGTAATGTCTTTGAAATTGGGATTGTCTTTGAAATTGAAATTTGTAATGTCTATGGTAATTTATATTCCAATGACAATAAGAGAATGAATCGTGGTTGGAAGTATTGGACTATGCGACATTAAAGATCGTGTATAAAGTTGAAATTACTGACAGGTATCGTTTTTAATAATTAACATGTTAAAAACTTTATACAATAGATGGTGTTAGCGTTAGCCATATAATTAATTTAAAAATACTACGTTTTTAGTTAACATATTATCATGTTACAACACACACCGGCAAATTTAAAGGAACAGGCCAGGAACGCATTGTTGTTATACCCACTTGTATTAAAAAGTCTCTTACACAGTGGGCGACGTGTGGGCTCGCATTATCCTGCATTAAAATGAAATTGTCTCCAATATATGGGACAAAAGGTACCACATGGTCTTGGAGAATATCTCTAATGTACCTATCTGCTGTTTTATGGCCCCGCCATCAATCACCACTAACTCTGTTCGTGACCCCAAACATATACCGCCCCACACCATAACTGAACCTCCACCAAAAGGTATAGCAGTAGTAAAATTAAAAGGTGCAGATTGTTCTCCTTGACATCGATACAATCTTTCCCTACCGTCGATGGAATTTACACAGAAACGACTCTCGTACGTGAAGAGAATTTGACCCCACTGGTTAGCATTCCAATTTTAATGTTCCCGACCAAATTCTAGTCGCGCTACACGATGGTGTCTCTTGAGTCTTGGGGCTTTTATTGGCACATATGACTTAAGACCCACTTCCTTAAGCCTTCTTCTCACTGTGCGCTCACTTATGTTGGTTCCACGAGCATCTTGCAGTACGTTTTTGGTTTGAACTGCCGTGTGACGTCTGTTTCGTAAAGTTTGCAACGTTATAAAACGATCATCTACAGGCGTGTTTAAGCGTTTTCTACCTTGCCCCCGTCTTCTTTCATACTCCTCGGTTTGTCTCTAGCGACTTACACTACGATGGATAGTTGATGGTGACTTACCAAACATTAAAGCAACTTCCCTGTATGTTCGACCATGTTTGATCATTACTACTGCCCTAGCAATATCAGTCGGTATTAAATCACTCATTATTACTTGCTCGTTGCAATAAGAACACAACGGAGTCAAAAGAAAAACCAATTCCAACAAACCCGAACAAATTAACTGATTAATTCAAAATAAATTAGTACTGCTTATCAACAAATAATGTGTTTAAAATGTAAAACACAAAACAAATAAACAAATAATTTTTTGTTTTGACATTTAAAACTTAACTTTTAGCGTGCAGCATTTAAAGCTATCTAGACATAGTCGATAAAATAGTACAACAAAGAAATAAGCTACAATTATAACCTGTTCCTTTAAATTTGCCGGTGTGTGTTTAAAAACAGAAGTTCAAAAGAAATTCTTTACAACAGTAAAAGAATCAAAAGGTTATAAACAAAACTGGAAATAGAACTAAGAAGAATATTGAAAAGGAAATAGAAACTTTAATCTAGAAAGGATCAATAAAATTAATAAGAAAGACCCCAATCTGTGTTCGCGTTGACCCATAACAAACACGAATTTATATAGAAGATTTAGATATATTTTTTGACGCAAATATCTCGCTTTGATACGTTGTTCGATAAAAAAGTGTAACTAAAATGAACATCATTGCTTTCCTAAAGATATAAAATACAGAATAATAATCATTTTTTCCATAGTTAATGTTAAAGTGTTGCTATAACAACTGTTTTGAGTAGATTAAGTATCACTTTAACCGCAAGGGTAGAATAAGTGACACTTTAACAGCAAGAGTAGATAAAATGTTTAAAATTTTTTTTATTCAATAAAATTTACAAATTCAAACACATTAAGGATTAAAAACAACTGAAATTTTACAATTAACAGAACAATTAACAGAAATATCTATTTTTGGAGCATCACAACTTGTACTCGTTTGCTTAAACACTTGATTCGAGGTACTGGATTGATTTTCAGGTGCGCCAAATATACACTTGGATACAGCAATCTTATTACTTATATAACTTTTGAATTTTAAAGTTTTTATAAACTTTAAAATTTGATTTTATAAACTATAAAATTTGAATTAAAATTTTACTTTGTCTACATATACAAATGTTGTATTAGTCATAAATGTAATTATATACAATTACAAACAAAAGTAAAATGTGCTTATTAAAAATTATCAATTAAGTGTAAACATAATTTAATTGTAGAATTTCTACATTTATTTATGTTTGGAAAATGCAAAAATAAGTATTTACGCGTGGAAAAATTATTCTAGTTCATTTCCAAACCAAACTTCTTAATAACTTTATAGTAGACAAAATTAATTTGAATTTTGTATTTATTTTACATTGCCAGCTCGCGACACACGGTAGTATACGCTGTGTATTGACAGGGCACATCCATTTTAGGTTATAATATCTATGCAATAACCTTTATCAACAAATAGACGTCATCAGGAGCATCTGTCAAAAATTTAATAATGTCATCTGACTCCAGGATTTTCGACTTTTTAGCTTTGTATCCTCCACTCAAGTTTTTTAGTAAGGTGGTTAACTTGCTGAATTTAGAAATATCACAATTTTCATTTACCAACAACGCATCGAATGATACGACTATAATGACTATGGCATCGCTTTCTTCGACTTTTTAGAAAAATACGCCAGAAGTATTTTTTTACTCACGCCATTGATATTCTTAATGCTTTTCCACTTTTTAAAAAACTGGTATTCTTTCTCATACATCATCCTAGATTTTTGTGGCAACAATAAACTTTCTGCTTCCAACGCTGCATTTTCTACATCTGATGGCAGGTTTTCCTTTTCTTGTGTCAATTCTTTTCCGTCCATTTCGTATTTATTCACTTTGTACACAAAACGCAACAATATTCTCCGCAAAAACCAAAACGTAACATTTGTTTGACATTTGTTGACAGAGTAATTCATATCATATCATAATTCATACAATTTTCTTTGAAATCTTATTTTTCTATAGAAAAAAATGTTGTATTGCACACGACGATAAAATCGCATTATTTTCTTAAACATAATTAATGTCTCGACGCTACAAAATGCTCTTGAAGATAAAGTACAATTTTATCGTCTTGTACAATAGATAACTATTATTGTATTTAAAGATAATAATCTGATTACAAGGAGTCGTCCTATTATGATTTAACATATAGAATACAGTTAAATATATTTGATTATAAAGTATAGAGAAACAACAAGAAAAAAAATAAAAATACAACAGTACATAAATAAGTAAATATTCGCTAAGTAAAAACCGATAGTAAAACCCTAACGTCAGTTTTTTATGTACAGTAAATTCAATAAATATACTCAAACAACACTTTTGATTTCTTTGGTTTGTAATTGTTACTTTGACGTTTTATAAAGGCACGTAGTTTAAAATATTTTTGTTATATCAATATCTTCTCTGGTACTTAGTACGCTTTTCAGCATTGAGTAATTTGACCAAAATGTAGCTTTTAACTTTTAACTTCGATAAATCTGAAAAGTATGCAATCATTACATTTTCAGATCGCGAGGTTGTATTTTGTTCTTGGTAATAATCCATAAAACGTTTATAAGCAAATTCATATTTTGCTTTGGATTTATTTGGCAATAAATTTAAAATAGCACTTGTAGCAGTATGGTGGCTGCACCTCTGAACATCATCATCGCTGTCCATTTTAACTAACACCAAACACTAACTGACTTTTGTCACAATAATAAACAACCAGTGTTTGTCAAGGAAACGATTTTATAGGCAATAAGATGGTTATCAAAAATTGTTATGCATTTATAAAAATTTCTTAATTTTTGTATTGATGCGATTTCAAAAAAAATAGTATGTGCACCGCAGAGTAAAAGCATGTATCGCTTTTACTGCTAGATATACAATACACTATTTAGTCAGCTGTGTCCTTTACTTACGACTTTTATTTTTGTAATTATTGTACTTTTTATTTTAAATGCCTTTCCAAGGATAGATAGGGGTCGTATAGTGACACTTATTGAAATGGGTCATTCTCAAAGAGAGGTTGCTGCAATTATTGGGGTCAACCAAAGTGATGTATCGAGAACCTACCGGCAGTATTTAGAATTAGAATATTAGAAATCTTGAAAATCCTCCAAGAGCAAGTCGCTATCGCATTGCAACCCCTAATCAAGATCGATTTATTGTTCAATCGGCCCGAATAAAAACCAGAACATTTCTGCCTAGGCCATTAGAGAACAATTTCAGGAAACACACCAAAAGTTACCAGCAAATCATTAGAAGAAGACTTCATGAGGCTAATTTAAGGGCCCGTAGACCTTTAGAAGTTTTAAAATTAACAAATGATAATAAGGTTGCTCGCTTGAATTGGTGCCACAACTGTGTTTTGGATCAATGGTAGAATCTGATGTTTTTGGATGAAACCAGGATTGGTTTAGTGTCGGGTACATGTTTGGCGAGTTCCAGGACGTAAATCTAGTTCCATTAATTACCAAGAAGTTGTCCCATTTCAAGGTAGTAGTGCAATGTTTTGGGGAGGTATAATGTGGAATGGTCGGACACCTCTTACTTTGATCCCTGGAAACATAACTGGTCAAGTATACATCGATTCCGAGTTACACCCAGTTGTTCGTTTATGGAGAGGTGCTGTAGGGCAATATTTCTTGTTTATGGACGACAACGCGCCATCACATCGCGCCCAACGGATTATTGAGTTTAAGGAAACCGAGGATATTGTTAGTTTACAGTGACCACCAAAGTCTCCAGATCTAAATCCTATCGAACATACATGGCATATGTTAAAAAGAAGAGTTCGACAACAAAATCGGGGTTATGCGGATCTTCCAGCCGTTATCCATGCTGCTACCGAGATTTGGGAGAAAATTCCTCAGCAGCTTATAAACAATCTAATTGAAAGTGTTCCCCGAAGAATAGAAGCTTGTATAAGAGCAAGAGGAGGGCCGACTTAATATTAATTGTCTTTTGTTATACTTTTTTTTAACAAAAACTTAATTTAATCTAAATTGAACTTTTGTCATTTATGCAGATTATGTATTTATTTTTTTTATTTAGGAATATACGTCTTTGCTAAATTTGTTTTATGATTTTTTTAATTAATATTATATAAAAGTAGAATGACAATGTTTATTTTTTTTAGACAGGCTTATTTTGAAAAATTTGAAGTGATGCATTATAAATGTTGATGCATATATTTATTACCAAGTGTGCTAGGATTTTCAAAGAGGTAAGAGAATTGTTACTGTTAAGCCAGTGTATTAACTCTTCTATAGATTCTATTTCTAAATGAGCTTCTAATGCCTCTATAGATTGGACAGATGAACAAAATATGTCCTAGAGTTTCCGGTTGTTGTAAATTACATATAAATAGGGTAACCATAAATTTTTCGACAAAAAAAAGTACAATATTTATAATTTTCAAGGAAATACACTGTTAATGACCTAGGAAATTTTTCTGGTCAAAATTTTACGAATCTGATCAAACAGAAAGCCATATGAAATGCGTTGTTTAATACTATTAGAGAATGAAAACCCTATGAATATTACTTGCTCCATGAGTACGCCAATGTAGTTAACTAATATTTATCAAGATTAATCAATTTTATGAATACTGGTATCAAAAATTCTTTCAGGTTCTGAAACTAGAAGAAAAAATATTTGTGACAAGCACTTTCGCGCTTCTCTATATGCGTATGCACACCTTCAAATCTGGTCTGGTAGCTTTAATTAATTATTTAAACGGGTTGATATTTATTTATCTACCATTCGGGTATATATACACGGGACTCATAACATGGTGGTAACAGTCAAACACTCCACGTCGATAAACAATCATGTTCTTTAAGGTAAGAACCATTAAATGTCTTCTAATCTTTTTATTAACAGATGTATCAGTTAAGTAGTTGCAAGTACAAGTCAGTAAAAGACTAGTAATGGTTTGTTTTTACTCTTATTTATCAAAATCAACATTAAGAACAGAAACAACTAAACGGTTGAACGAAATTTCCACTATTTATTCGCAAAATACTGTTTTAAATTTAATGACAGCTGTTTCGCTAAAAACTAGCATCGTCAGAGTGACATATTGAAGTTCTATTTGGTCTCTTCTTGCGGTTTTCCATGTTTAATCTTCCTTACAGTAGCTTGTATCTCTCCACAGATTTATCTTTCTCTTTAACAATTTTTCCCTATTTGCCTCACCTCTGTTCTCTTTCCTCCTTAGTGCATGTCCTCTTAGTCTTGTCCTTCTGTTTTCCTTTCTTTATCATTCTATTTCTATAGCATATAACATCGCTAATTTTAGTTCTTTTTCTTTTTATCTTTTTCTGGTACCAAACCCATCGATTTCTCGTATTCCATGGTCAATTTCTCCTGTACGTCCGGTAAACAAGGCGAATACCTGCTGTACTCCATTGTGAATTCCCCTTTTCCTTGCGTACTGGTTCTTAACTCTCCCGCATATCCGAACATGTCGTTTAATGGCACTTCCGCGAAAAGGGTCAGCTGTCATTAAATTTAAAAACGTATTTTGCGAGTAAATAGTGGAAGTTTCCTTCAACCGTTTAGTTGTTTACTGTTGTTAGTAAGATGGACTTCCACAAAGTAAAGATTACTACAATTAATTTTATAAAATCAATATTAACAACATTAAATTTCAGCTTCAAAACTTGAGTAATCTTTTTTTTACAGATTGCAATTGTGGCTGCATTCGTGGCTGTAGCTCAAGGAGTAGCTGTATCACTATTGGGAGGATTGGGTCTTGATCATGGTCTTCTTAGCACTGGAAATATCTACAGTAGTCCAGCTATTGCTATCGCTAAACAGCCAGTAGCCGACATTCATGTAAGTATATTAACAAATTGTATTGTCTACATTCGGTAAACGAATTTTTTTGTTACTAGACCCCTGCAAATTATCAATTCAATTATGCAGTCAACGATGCGCACACTGGAGATAACAAACAACAATCAGAAACCAGAGTAGGAGATACAGTCAACGGAGAATACTCCTTAGCAGAACCTGACGGCACAATAAGAGTTGTTAAATACACAGCTGATCCTCATAATGGCTTTAACGCTGTAGTTAGTCGTGTAGGTCATGCAGCCCATCCGCAACTGGTTCAAAGAACTGTGGTTACTTCTCCTGTAATCAGTCATGGTATCGAATTAGGTTTGGCTTTTCATTGAACAGATCTATTAGACAAAAATAGCATCCTTGGTTCTTAAATTCAACTATGGTTAAAAATTTAAGAATCAATAAAAGCTTGTATTTCTTTTGAACCTGATTCATCCATTCATCCATCCAAGTTGCTCATCCCCATATTTATTAATTAATAAAAAATATTGTATGTTTTTTTTGTTTAAGTTTAAAAAGAAAAAAAAATGTTTCAAAACATTGTTAGCTCATTGTTGGTATTGAGTCTTAGGTCATATAAGCGATTTAGACTTCTCTGCACTTCGACCTACGAAAATCTTTTGTGCCTACCTTAAACCACTAAAAACTCAGCAACGCCAATTCTTCTAGAGAAGTTGAGCAGCTATATAGAGGGCATATTCCTAATTTCATAGGGAATCAGAACAGTAGCGGCGTAAAGGTAGGGCGTCGGATGAAAAGGGCCGCCGCAGGCTATAAAACATCAGTAAAAGAGTATTTCGTAGAAGTTTTACCTGTGAATGAGTTAACTGAAGTTCCTATTGATGTGTTAAATAAAAGCGGACTTCAATTGAACTAATGTAGAGGTCAGGGTTATGACCACAGGGCGAATAGGAAAGTGAAAAATGTTGGTGTTCAAAAGAGAATTCTAGACATAAATCTCCTAGCTGTTTACATACCTTGTGGCTGCCATAACTATAATCTCGTATACATGCGATGTCGCTAAGTCTTTCCTAAAATCATGCAATCACTTTCTGTGGGGTACTTCAGAGGTTGTTCATATTGTTTTCAGCTTCTGTAATTGATGGAAAATTCTTACCGACAGCCTGGGATTACACATTATAAAAAAGCTGTGACACACGTTGGGAAGCAAGAATAAACAGTATCAAAGCAGTTCCTTATTAAATTAGTGCCATCTATGAACCTTTAATCACTTTGGCAATTGACAGCCTGGGATTACACATTATAAAAAAGCTGTGACACACGTTGGGAAGCAAGAATAAGCAGTGTCAAAGCAGTTCCTTATCAAATTAGTGCCATCCATGAACCTTTAATCACTTTGGCAATTGACAGCCTGGGATTGCACATTATAAAAAAGCTGTGACACACGTTGGGAAGCAAGAATAAGCAGTGTAAAAGCAGTTCCTTATCAAATTAGTGCCATCCATGAACCTTTAATCACTTTGGCAATTGACACTCAGTAAATAGTACAGGGAATAATGCATTTCACCTGGCAATTTTTTCGTCCAGCATGGATTGACTTGAAATTTGAACAAAAGGTTGGTGATAGCTCAAGGATCCAAATCTATATCGAACCGAAGGGCAATAAAGCATTGGGGGTGGTTGCCACCCCATCTCGGGGGTGAACATTTTTTATTTTGCAATTTAACCACAGGAATCGATTGAAAAAGTAATTCTAAGCAAAAAATGTTGTATACATTTTTTTTTGTAAAATCAATATTCGCGATTGAAAGTAACGCTTTTTAAAGGAAAAAATCGACGTTTTTGATATGTTTTTCGCGGATAACTCGAAAATTATGCATTTTATCAAAAAAACTCTAGTGAGCAAAATTGTAGCTTTTAAAAAAACAAGCAAAACTCTTTTTTTATAATTTTTCTAAAACCCATAGGAACCGAGATATAGCCTATCAATGATTAGCTTTTTTTCCCAAATACAAAATGTGATAGATTCAAAGTCAAATACCGGAAAAATGATGCATTTTTCGTAGAAAACTCATAGAATCTTTTTCGAAGAGCATAATTAGACCTTTATTTAAAAAAAAGTTCTGTAGAATCAAAATTGAGTGAATTATGACAAAAATAATGTCAGTACTGAATTTTTTATACAAAAAAATCGGTGAAAACAACCCCCTAACTAACCCCCTCATTAAAATTGATCTTTACCCTTGTGCAATTCTCTTTGTACATGTATGGTTAATATGTCCAAGAAGTTTGACCAATTTAAAATTCATAGTTTTCGAAAAATATGGCTTAAAGTATAAAGTTATCTATCTTGATAAAATGAATGAAACTAGTCAATATGACGAAAATGTTTAATTGAATAATTTATAATGGTATCAATCGTGCAAAAAACGTTATAAGCATGTCGAACGTTAAGGGTCACCGATCTCAGACAATGTGTGCTCTTCACATATTAATAAAGAGTATAAAAATTAAAATTTAAAACAAATTACATTTTATTTTTACCATTAATATTAACGATACTATTTAAGCGAAAAAGTGATTATTAACTATTCACTATTCATAAACATATTCCAATAAAAATCACTAAATATTACCAGACAGAGATATTCCTATTTTTAACAATTAGCACGCCACTGATTACAAGCTTAAGCGTAACTCCTGAATGATGATACAGCGTTGCCAGAACGAGGACGGAACAAAGAGAATCGATTGGTATTCTTTGGCATACCTACTCAGACACTCTCTTGTAATCATTGCGACAAAACAAACAAACAGAGTTTTATAAATGGAACGTTGGATAATAGGTCTATTGTTTGTATCGTTTAGAATTGGAAGAAGAGTTATACTATATTATTTTTAATACTACTATATATCGATCTTCGAGGGGATATGTCCAAGTAGATGCAGTATTTATAGTGAATGTTTTGTTTGTCAGTGTATTTGTCAAAAAAGGTGCATTCTGGGTCACTTCTACGCATATATCGACGAAAATCACTAGACCATAACAGAAACACATTTCACTGTTACCAAAACTAGGCAAGTATAAACGTTTTATTTTGTTTTTGCATAATATAATGTTAAAAAGCTTATTAAACGTTAATCTAATTGGATGATTGCGTACATAAAACATGTTCGCAAATTTCCTTTGGATTTTTAAAACAAAGAATCTTACGGTGAATGGGATTTAAGGTACTGGGGTATATAAAGCAACAGGGAACTTTGATAGAATCAGTGTATACTCAGTGTTTATTTGGTGTGTTAACACGGATTAACTAACAGAATGATTACACAGGTAAAATTACACATTTTTAAATTACTCATTTGTAATAATTGCACCAATTGCGTAAAACTTTATTTCCCAAGATATTTGTAATAACTTAGTTTAGTAATGAGATTCTTCTAAATGAAGGTGCACTATCATTAAAACACAAAGAGATTTGGTGAACTGTTACAAAATTTCACGGACAAACTTAACAAAATATAAGTCCAGATATTAAATATTAATGATAACAATAAAAAAAACATCAACATTAGAAGAATTTCAAGACATTTAAAATATTTGTTTTCAGATTCTTTGTTTGTCAGCTGTCCTGGCTCTTTCACAAGCAGGATATCTGTTAGGAGGATACGAAGGTGGTCTAGGTTTGGGACACGGTGGATTGTCTTACGGAGGTGGAGAAAGTTATGCCATAGCTAAAGAACCAGTAGTGGAATATTGGGTAAGTCTAAAAACAATTTTCCCAAATAATTTCTTTGTAAATCATGATCATCAAACAACCTTTTGTTGTTTATGATCAAGTACCTTTTCTAGGGATCATCAGCACTGTCTGCTATGACTCCGCCATCATCTGCGAATCAGATGATTCAGATTTTCTTAATTTATATTTACCTGGACTTACGTTCATTTCTAAGACATTTTCCACATATACATATTGATGCATTTCATCATTGCTTCCATTATGGCATCATTTGAAGTTAACTGTGTCAATGGCCTTCTCAATGTCGACAAATACTAAGACCAACAGATTTTTGTACTCTTACTTTATTTTTAGCTGATAATGATCCAGTTTTATACCAAATCTTCTTTGAAATCCTTTCTATAGACCCTAATACCAATTTAAAATATACAGTGGCTTTCAGGTTATCCTCATTTATCAACGATCACTGGAACCAACTTAAACCATCAATATTTATTCGAACTCACTATTCGCGATCATCATAGAGTGAGGCCATCTACATTTGGAAATTTGTAAAGGGCAAACAAACATTTTGTCATAAAATTCTGTGTTGATAAAGTGTTAATTATTTCTTTGTTGTTGTACCTATATTTGGTTCGGTTTTTTTTTTAATATAATACTTTAAACCTGACTATTCGCGATCATAATGGAGTGGGGCCATCTACATATGGAAATTTGTACAGGGAAAACAAACATTTTGTCATAAAATCCTGTGTTGATAAAGTGTTGATTATTTTTTTTGTTGTTGTACCTATATTTGATTCGATTTTTTTAATATAATGCCAAAATCAAATGAGTGGTAAATTTTTATTAACTGCCACATTGCAAGAATTATTCTTATCACTAAATATACTCGTATGTACGTTTGCAGTGAATTTACTTTGGAGGGTTTTCTATGAATCTATGAAGTTTTAGAGTTTTAGTTTTAAAACAGTTACAGTATACCAGATCATTTAATCAATTTGGGGAAAAATGTAGAATTTGGTGAACTTTTCGATTTTCATTGAAATTTTAAGGAGGGGCTAAAATGTCCACAACTTTAATCTTTTCATAGTTTTAAATAAATAAATTTCATAATTATTGACTTCATTTCGGACATAATATGTCAAAATAGTAAAAATATCAGCAACTAATGTTGCCAGACTAAAAAAAATATAGCTATTCTTGTATATTATATATAAATATTAAAAAATGTACCTTATTATATAGAAAGATTATTAACCTATCGCACAATACCAAATTTAATGCATTTATCAATAATAAAAGAAATAAATATAAAAATATTCGTTCCATAAAAATAAAAGAAATAATAGCAACAATTCTAAAACAAAATTCTAAACTAGACATAAAATTTAAAGAAAACAAAAATATTTAAATCCTCTTCCCGACCAACTGACACAGATCAAAGTGTATTATAAATTACTATCGATCACCTTTATATCTGAAATAAAATAGTGAAACCCAAATAAAAAACTCTAAATACTTAGTTTTATCCTAACAGCAATAATAGATACAACAAATATAAACAAAAAATAAGTAGGAAAATAAATAAAAAATTAACTTCATGGTATTACAGAAGTTTGACAGAAATGAGAAATAAAAAAAACTTAAAAATAAACCTTTATCATCAGAAATAAAAATTTCCTGATATTGAAGCTTATTTGGATAGTGAAGTTTACCTGCTAGTTTTAAAAACGCTTCTATACGATTCGAAGAAGGTTCTTCATATATCTTGCTAAATTTCCAAATGTGTTTTTTATAACAAAACAATGTGAAAAACTAGCTATTCAAAACTACAAAAAAATAAGCCTAAAATTTGGAAAAATTAAAATTGACTAAAAGTATACCTGTTTTATTTTCAAATACTTGATACAAGTAGAGTAAATCTTGGCAACATTGTAACATCATTTGAAGTTTTAACCAGATTGGCCAATAAGATGTTTTAACAAAATTGACAGCTTGTTAAAATAAACAATAAAGTTATAGCACAGAGTAATAATACAAATCAGAGTATCGACTCTATGTGGAGGGGGTAAGCATCCATTTTCAGGTATCGCCATGACACTTTGGGAGTATCCATAGCCGTCGCCGTTAGTTTTTGTTAAGGTAGGCAGTTGGTTGTATGTGAATTAATCAGTGGTAGCGTTTTTATTGTGTGGAATAGTGCATTAAACTATTTAATTTAGGTACAGAAAACCAATTTTACTTTTTTTAAAAACAAATAAATCAATTGGCAATAATTTTATTTTGCCCAGATTTCTTCCAAATAAATTCTATTTTTTCTAATTAGTTATAGATAAAAGTAAATAAGTTTAATCTTTTTACAACAGTTTTAAACCTTTCAAGATATTTTTTTTATTTTCCGTTAGTCAATACACAATTTTGTTTACAATAAATTTTTTTAATCCTAACCTCCAATAGCACCTTAAATAAGACCGCTTTGGACTATAGACAATTAGTGCAACATTGCCGATTATCTACTAACTATAATATTAATTTAAATTTAAAATCATCTCAATTTTTTTGAGCGAACCCAAGAGATTTCAAAACCTTTTGAAAATTAACATAATCAGCAAATTATGATATTATTACATTATCAATTTGTGTTTGCAAATGATTTTTGTTTTTTTTTTTGTTTTTAGCTAGAAAATTGATCTTCAATTTATTTAAATGCAATAAAATTATAATTATTTACAATATATTTTAGTATATTTTATGCGGCGTATGGTTTTTTCAAATCGTAAATATCATAAGTACCTACACCAAATTAACAATAAAAATCCAATATTTAACACAATATTTAAAACGAGTTTCCAAATCGAAATTTAAAACTTTGTGTTTTAAATTATCTTAAGAATGTTTATTTAACTCGTAATATAATTGCCGCATTTACAACAGGTAAGAGGTTATGTTTACTTTGCACCTACATTTTTAGCAACTTTTACTATTTCTAAGTGTTTCCGCGGACAAAAAAACTTGGTTTTCGTATTCATTGCAATGTTCTAGACCCCTCATAAAATTTCTATGAAAATCAGAGTTCACCGAATTCTAAATATTTACCTTAATGGAACTTACAGCTGTTTTTTAACTATCTGAAATGAAATATTATATTTGATTTGGAATGTTTTAGGCACCTCCAAAATATGAATACAAATATGGAGTACAAGATTGGCACACCGGTGACCAAAAGAACCAAGAAGAATCCAGAGTGGGTGATCTGACCCAAAGTGACTACTCCGTTTCCGAAAAGGATAGAAAGATCCAAGTATCCAGGATTATTTCTGGAGCTATCCCAATTCACGGTAAAGGATGGTAGAAGATTAATATTGGACACTTTTACAATTTGATCTCTTCCTTCTATAATATGTACCTACTTACTTAAGAAACAATTTAATTTGTTAAGCTGTTGAATAAATTGTTGAAATTATTGTTTGGGGTCATTTTTTCGTTACTACTACAAATAAAGAATTTTGCTGTGCAACATGAAAGCTAATAATCAATACAAAGTAGATAAATGAGTATTATATTTTATTTTACGTAAAAATAGCAATAAAAGTACTAAAAATCGAGATGTTTTATTTGAACTGATAGTAAATTATGAATCTATACCCATAAAAAGTCACAAAAAAAGGATCTTAATCCCTAAACTCTTTTTTTACTTGTTTTTTCTACTAGCTTGTTTTTACTACAAATTTATTTCGAAAGGTAGCAAGTGGTATATTAAAAATGGATTAATAAACGGTCTTGAAGATAATTGACTCAAGGACATCAGAATACACCAGAAATCATAGCAAATTTTGAAGGATATCCAATTAAAAAAAAAGATTTTCCTATTACTGCATTTCCGAGTTTCCAGAATATATGCTTGGGTCCCAACATTGCTTTAAATATTATGTTTCTACGTAAATTTATTCCAATAATTACAACAGTTGTCCTTGACTTTTTACTTTCTTATTGCTAAAGAAATAAATAGTTTATTGTAATAAATTTGAATGTAATTATACTAACTCTTACTTTATGGGAGTCCACCAAATTAATAATATTAAATAAGGAACTTACTAACAAAACTTTAATGGGCTAAAATGTTACTTTTTTAAATAAACCGTGGAAGTTTTGTTAAATAGTTCTTTGTTTAATATTCTTAATTAGTTTCTTACCGTGTTTGTCTTTTTGTCTCCACTTTTCTTGTATTGGTTCTTTCATCCCTTTCACGGTCTACTTTTTATTATCTTTGTCACCTATATCACTTATTTAGAAAGACTATGACCTTACAATACTTTCACATTATTATTTGTGGTACTGCTTCCCCGTAGTTAAAGAAGGTGACGGTTCATTTCCCAGAATGCCAACTCTGCTTCTGCTTCCTAAAAGGCCAACTGGTCTGCTGGTCTCATTGATCCTCAGTTTTACTAATTTTTATGTAAATGGCTTGTTTATAAAAACTTGAAGATTGCTATATTCTTCCTGTATACAGAGAATCTGATGCTTGCTCTTATCTTAGAAGGCTTGCATGAGGCCTGGTGGTATTTCCAGTAGGTTCAGTATTCACTGACGAGCTTTCCTATGCTTTGACCAGCTAGTTCAGGTTTCTTCTTCAGATCCATTCTCGTAATTCGGGGTCAAAGTCAAAGGTTGACTCACAATCGTTATCCTGGATACCTGAAACCTTGTCAGAGGCCTAATGGTCTTTTTCAGTAGATCCAGAAGTCAATGGTTACGGTTTCCATGGTTTGATCAACTAGATCAAGTAGCTTCTTGAGGCCCCTTCCCGTAATTCGGGGTCTATAGCGTTCAAAATCTGACTCACAATCACCATGAATGTCTTAGGGTTTGTCTGAGGCCTGATGGTCTTTTCCAGTAGATCCAGAAGTCAATGATGAGTATTCTCATGCCTTGAAAATCTAGGTTATGTAGCTTCTTGTCCAGTAGGTTCAGTAGTCAATGTTGAGCGTTGCCATGGATGGATTAGCTAGATCGGGTAGCTTCTTAAGGTCCCTTCCGATAATTGTCTGTAGCATTCAAAGTCCGACTCACATTTATTAAAATGAATGCCTTAATGCTCGTATGTCCTTCTGTAAGTCCCTATTCATAATATCAACTTATAAGAACTGGGCCACTGATCTCTGGATACTTAGGTATATCTAACTCTTCATTCCTCCTAGTTCCAAATGGTGGCGCTGTTGTCAGAGTAGACCTGTCAACCTATTTTTTTATATTAAAAGTTTTTCATAATGAAATTATTATCAAGATCGAATGCTTCTAATCTAAAAATATTTAGGAATACTTCATCAGTTTATTTATTAATAAGCTTTCAATAAAATACTCATTTATTAATGTTTGTTTTTATTAAACTAATTTGAGGTTAGGTTGAATTCACATAATTTACCTTTGTATAAGAACATCTTTTACACGGTAACTAGATGACCAGTACAGCCTTTGCGTTGAGTTAGAACGGTTCCTGTTCGTCGAAATTTTGCAACAACTTTTAACAAGTCCTTATTATTCGGTGCAGGCTTCTAAAACTCTTCTCACCAATTGATTGGCAACCATTTACAAACTAGGTCAATTTGATCATCCATTCCCTTATGAGCGAAAATAATACTAGATAATATAGTGAATTTGAAGTGAAAGTGAATTTGAAGAAATTGAACGGGCTTGGGAAGAAGGGTGTTCCGCAATTATTCCCGAAAAATCCAAAATCCGTTATCAAAATACCTACCAAAGTTTTAAAAAATGGTGCGAAGGCAAGAATTTAAGAATCGATGAAAATACTCTATTAGCATATTAACTTCAAAGACATATGCAGTTAAAAGCTCCTGGAAGCCTCTGGGCAGAATATTCAATGATTAAATCCACCGTTTTTGTTTATGATGGCATTGATATATTTCTAATTCTAGGTAAGCTAGTTTAGGTAAAAGAAATACTCTAATAAAGATTTTTTCATAATTTGTAGGTCGCAATGATATTGGGAATATTTGGTGCCTGTAGAAGAATTATATAGTATTACTATGAATGACATCCAACAAACCGATGGTTTAATGATTGTAAAAGTAAGTTGGCGTTCATCGACAGTGGCAGAAAGCTATGTAGAAGATTCTCTTTAAAATAAAATAGATTTTGCCGAAAAAATATTGTGCAATACTAGTAATACTACTAATGTATGCGATTCTGCAGGAGTTTCTGTTAGAAGTGAAACCACAGCCCAAACAAGTGGGATTTCATGAAATAATTTAACAAATTGTACCATAAGTTTCAATATTAATAAATAATTCGTTAGTTTTCTTTATTCTTTCAAAAAATAAATAATTAAAATTAAGAAATGTTTTAACTCGGTTGGATTACTTACCGTCGAGTTGCTAGTAAATGTCACCTACTGATGTAATAAACAGTCAAAAATGATCAATAGTGCAAAAAATATTTTTTCCTGCGTTGTAAACACCATTTCGAATCTTTTTGACAATTTGTTAGAATAAACAATGTTTAAAAATATCATGACAACTGTTGTCACTTGTTTAATGTGACGCAATTATATTTCACAGACTTCCTGATTTCAGTGTCCTTTATTTTGTCCCATACCATACCTTGAAACAGTAGTGTGGATATTTAATTATTTATGAATTTTTACTAATTGAACATTTAATTGTCATCAATTTTGTATTCTTTTATGTACTATAGCATCAACTATACTTTTTTTAATCCCTGCTTACACTTAACACAAATCACCTTTAAGTTAATCTAATTCACTCTGCACATTATAAAACCGTCTAAAACGTCTTAATCGAGATTGTTCATGTTACAGATTGGTTTTACTTCATTATAGATAAACAATTCGACCATAATTTTACATTCGGCTGATTCCAAATAAAACAAAAGCCGTTCATGGATTAAATCTCATATTGTTTGTACTATCAAAAACGTAACAAACCATCCTCGCTCCACTAGCTCTTTAAACGGTGCGGTTAACTAGTTATAACTTTATTATGAAATATGAAATTACGGAGATTTGATTTAAACTGACCATCCGAGCACGTTCCAATCATATACATTAGATAATGTGGTGTGGTATTCGATTTATTAGATTTGTTTTGTTTTGTGTTTTTCTTTATTTCTTCCAATATTTCGAAAACTGAAATTGTAAGCGATATGGCACAATCGTAATCGTTTGCTTCCGTAAAATATTACATAAATTTTTTGTATAAAATTTGTCTGTCGATCTGTGAAATCGACAGTGTCCGGGTCATACTGATACCAACAACATGAAAGTGGCGATTCTGATTTGTGTAAGTGTTAAATATTATTCATAAACGGGATAAAAAATTTATAACCTTTAAATGTTACGATTTTGACAAAAATGTTAGTATTAACAGTACCACAGAACACTCAAATCATACAGAAGCAAAAGCTTTGTGGGTCTCTTTGACCTTTTTACTTCCCATTTTGATGACCTTGTTAAGTGACAAGTGACAATAATTCCATTTATTACCTATTTTAAAATTATTTCGTTCGAAAATTAGACTTTAGAGTCCAAAATGATAAGTAGGTTTCTTTATGGTGTATACTTACATAGAGTTATACCTTGCACTCTTTTTAATTATTTCTTCTCAAGGTCTGTGTTTTTTTGAACTTATTTAGTCCACGTGTCACTTCCGCAAAATAGGTCTTTTATACTGTGAGCTTGGTTTTTAATTATTTCTTTGTTAGTTATAGATATATAATTTTAATTTACTTTACTTAATTTTGATTTACTTAATTTTTAATTTATTAGATATATAATTTTAATTTACTATTTTTTAATATTTATTAGTTATACCTAGAGTTAAAAAGCGTGGTATAGTTTTGTTTTGTCTATTCTATTTGTCAATACACTTTCGCAGTCATCTTAGAACAAAAAGAAACAGGAAGGAGTATATGCAAAATGACCTTGAGTCCAGGGGTGTGTTCGGGGAGCACGCTATTTGCGCCATTTGGCGCTATCTAGTACTATTCCTCGTTTGCGTTATATCCAGCTGAAGAAAAATTTTTCAAATTAAAATGCTTTGAATGTTTATTTGAAAGTCGCCCAAACATAAAAGGTGGTGGAGTTGCTATTTTTATAAAAAGACACTTGAAATATTCTTTGATTACGTCTTCAAGTGAATATAATATTAATTATATATATAAACCAAAATTAAAAATTGGTGTAATTGGTGTAGACATTCAGAAAGCCTATGACACTGTAAATTATGAGATATTATTAAAAAGTTTAGAGAGAATAGGAGTAAGAGGTAAAAGTTTAAATATGTTTAAGAGCTTTCTAGATAATAGATTGCAATTTATTTCACTTAATGAATTTGAGAGTGAAATTAAAACTGTTACATTAGGAATACCTCAAGGTTCTGTGCTTGGTCCAATTTTATATTTAATATATATTCAAAATTTAGAAGAGTTAAATTTAAATGCCGCCTACTTTATATTCGCGGATGATACAACACTACTATATTGGGATAAAGATCCCCAGTGCCTTATAAACAAAATTAACACTGATTTAAAAACTTTAGAAGAATGGTTATCTTATAATAAATTATTGATTAATACTCAAAAAACTAAGTGTATTCAATTTGGAAGAAATTATTTAGAAAATATGATAATTAAATTTAATAATAATATAATTAAAGAAGTTAAGGAAGAAAAATATTTAGGGCTTTTCATTGATAGTAATTTAAATTGGTATACTCATATAAAACACGTTTCTTCAAAAATATCCTCTCTAATTGGGGCCATTAAAAGAATGGGAGATTTATCTAAAAAAACTGCGTATTTAATATACCATGCACACATTAAAAGTAATTTAATATATTTATTACCAGCTTGGAGCTCTACAACAAAAAATAATCTAAATTTTATATATAAATAACAAAACAAAGCTTTAAAAACCCTTTTTAGATTACCATGACTAATTACATCAAAAAAATTATATAAGCAATTAGGCATATTATATATTTATGAATTATGTACTTTTGACAAATGTAAAATTGCATTCAAAGTTATAAAAAACAAACAAAAATGCAATACTGTGGTCCCTGACAATAAAAAATTCATAACCATAATACAAGAAATAGAGATTTAAGTTATAAGGCCAGTATTCATACAAATTATGGTAATAAATTATTAACTTATGATTCTGTAAAACAATTTGAAAAACTTCCGAAAATCATTAAAAATTATTCTGATATTAAAATTTTTAAAAGAAAATTAAAAAAACATATATTAGCAATTAGAAATGATTAAATGATTAAAATCAAATTTTAAATTATTCTATTTTTTTTTTTTTTTTTTTTTTTTTTTTTTTGTTCTAAGATTTTTTTTCCTACTTTTTTTTTTCATTTATGTATTAATATTTATTTGAATATTTGTATATTCACCTTATACCAGCTTTAGCTGTCTGGTGATATATTTTTGTAGTTTTAAATAAATAAAATAAATACATAGCTCGAAAGCGTGCTCCCCGAACACACCCCAGAAAGGAGCTTGCATATGGCGGCCAATTGTCAATTTTAATTTCTGTTTCCATTGTCGTACCGAAAAAAAAATAAAAATGATATCAAGGTTTTCATTTTTAACAAATTTCAACCAATCAAGTGTGTGAATACAATTAGTGTTCTAAATAATTTAGTATTTATAAGAACCGAATGATACGCCTATGCGCTCATTTTTGACATTTATATGCAAATATTGCTTTGGCAGTATACTTTAAACATAAACAATGAGTCATACAAGGAGCTTCAAGATGGCCGACTTCCGTCGCAAATTTTCCTTAAAGTTAATATATGACAGACTCCTTCCTGTTTCTTTTTGTTCTAAGGCACTCATATAAACCATTTGTCATAACAGCTTCTCCACACCTCTTATGGTACCTGCAACTTTTGATATTCGAGAACAAGAATAAGTAATTAATACAGCACATTATTGTGACGTCACTGTCGCCATTGCTTGAGATAAGTCATAGCGTTATATCCAAGCAAGCTGTGGGCTTATGGTAGTTAGTTTATATTGACGTTTTTTGTATCATGCATTTTCTTGTTTTTTGTAGAGTTTTTGACATATAATACTTTATAACCGTTACGGAATAGTTCAGTTATATTTAATAGTATATTAAACAACGCATTTCATATGGATTTCTGTTATGACACGAGTTCAAGTTTAAAAAACGAATCGCGAAGCGATGAGTTTTTTAAAGGACGAGTGTCACAACAGCCATATGAACTAAGTTGTTTATAATATTTTACCATTTTATCATTTTTTTAAATTAATTTATTATTTGTATGTAAATTACGAAAATTTTGATTTTAAAAAGTATGTCGGTAGGCACTGTGTAATTTATAACATTTGACAGTTTTGACATTTACATTATCAAATGTTAATTTTTTAAAACATTTTAAAATGAATAATATACCAATAATAATATATTATATAAGTCAATATTATATTCATATTCACAGATACTTTCTTAAAGAACAATATAAAATTAATAAATTGCTATTAGCCACAAATGTCATTGTCAATAGTCTTGTCATTTGATACTTCATTCATGTCGCCAACCATTTAAAACAAAAATTTGCGTGCGCAAAAGTTACATTACGATACGCAAATGCGTTTTATAATGAAGATTTTTATAAGTGCGAAATATAAAAAGAAATTTTATTTTCTTCTAAGATAAGAAAAATTTTAAATAATATTACTTAACCTCAAAAGCACAAACTTTTTCATGTAAAACAAAATAAAACTTCTTTAAATACGATAATAATGTGTCTATTTATCACTATGGCTTGTCCAGTATAAATATAAGTGCACGTCATCAAAGTGAACAAATCGCTCTGTTCGTTTGACTTCCTTCGTTCGTTTGCTACTGTCAACCAGTATCTTTTTTACTGTAAATTTGGTAAATACTGAAATTCGTAAGCCGCAAGTTATCACAAAAGATAAATAAATACTTTAAGAAAGGTTACGTAATTGATTTTATATCAAATATAACTCATGAGCTTATAAAATATAAACTTCAAACGAACATACCTCGTGCTAAAATGTTTTAGATGTTGGCAAAATTGCGCTCTGTTGCCGCGTTCAAAAATGGTGTAGTATTGTAGTCAAATAAAAAGAAGAATATTAGAGAAACTTCGTTTGTCATTTATTAGATTCTGATACAATTTTAAATGCTTGGCAACATAGTCCCGTTCTGACAGCTGTGACGTTCAATTATATTTATACTGGAGAAGCCATATTATAATTATCTTCAATGCAAACTAACTACTATAAGGCCAAAGTTTGTTTGGATAAAATGCTTTGACTTATATCCTACAATGACGACAGTGACGTTTCTAATAATGTGGCATATTGCCTTTTACAGAACTGTAGGGAGGATAAGACCCCTAGTTTGGTTTGTCAAATACATACCAATCGATTTCGTTTCGAAAAACGATGACGTCAAGCTAACTTTGGTACCCTTTTTGGTTTGTCAAATCACATACCGTGATCTGCAGCACGGTTACTGAAATTGGTAGCTGTATATCCTTGTCTAAAGTAGTTTTTGTTTTTCTCTTTATTTGTAACAGAATAATAACCTACATTATTCTGTCTTCTTCTTCTTTCAATTGCGCTCCTTAACGGAGGTTAGCGTTCACCATTTCAAACTCTTCTCTATTTTCGGCAATTAGTTCTTCAAATTTTACGGCAGTCCAATTCCTTATATTTCTTAGCCAAGACAGTTTTCGTCCTCCCGATTGTTCTCTTCCCTTCAATCTTTCCTTTAATAATTAGTTGTAATATTTGCCATTCCGTAAGATATGTCCAAGACATCATGACTTTTTATATTTTACAGAGTGAAGTAGGTCCCTTTCCTTATTCACTCATCTTAGGACTTCCTCGTTCGTCATGAGGGCAGTATATGGGATCTTTAATATTCTACGGTATGTCAAATGCCTCGAGTTTATTCATGGAGTTGGTTTTCAGGGTCCACGTTTCTGCTCCATATAGTAGAGTGGAAGAGACATAACATTTCGAGAGTCTGCAGCGAAGTTCAAGATCTAGATGTTGGTCTGAGAGTATATTTCTCATTCGAATAAAATTACCTCGAGCCTGTTCTATTCTGGCTTTAATTTCGGTTTGAGGGTCTAGTTTGTCATTGATTAATCTTCCCAAATATTTGAATTGATGTACCCTGTTTAGTATCTTTCAATTTACAGAAATAGGTATCGGGACATTTTGGTTTCGAGACATTTACTTTTTTTATGTTTATTTTTTTTATGTTTATTCTTTACATGCAGCATTTATGCTATAAGCGCGGAAGTCTTATATCTTCGCCTTATCAAATCTTTTACCCAGTCGTCTAGACTTTTTGTGACACCGGAATCTTTACGCTTTTTTCTTGATTCCATGGAATTTTCAACAATTCGTCTAACTGAAGTAAGAGGCACCTTCGTCAAATTACTGGTTACTCTTGCTGCAGCACCCGCGTTATATCCTTGCTGAAGTAAGGAACTATACACATTTTTTATAATGATTTTCGCGTCACAAGATAAGTGATTCTTTTTTAACGAACCACTGGAAGAAGCACATTTACTTTTTATCCATGGACGCCATAAACTGCCTATTCTGTACGTTGGGATACAAAATCTTTGCTATTAATGTCTGTAATAACAAATAAATGTTATAAAATTATTGCACGCCCTAACACAAGTGAACACTTTCAATGAAATACAAAGACTAAAATGAACAAAAAGTGTAAGCTGTAATCCTCTATAATCCCTCTCTGAAAAACAGAATGACCTGAATCAGGTCCTTTTACATTTATGATGTTAATCTCGAATTTAACAACTTAAGGGTCTAATTGGTTTTATTATAATCCTTCAGTCAATACCATTTATTGTAAAAAGTACTATACGCAGTATTCTTTTTTGCGATTTTAGCGACATCTATTGACTTTTGGTGGAAGTTTTAACGATGTGCATGTAGGAATCATCATTATGAACTGGATTGTGACGAAAACCTTATTTGGATAATTTTGGACTTTGGGCAATTTTCATATGAAGCCGACGAAGTGGGTTTTATAAATAAAACTGATGAAAAAATTAAAAGATTTATTTATTTGATTTATCTGCTAAAGGAAATGAAGAAAATAGGAGGTACTTAACTTTGTCACATCAGTTTTCCAAAGTGGTTTGTTGTGTTCTTAGGGCTGTTGAATGCTAGTTGGTTTTTTTGTACTGGTCGTTATGTTGTTACAGATATTTTGCGGTATTCTAGCTTTGCTGGCTTTATCCAAGCTATATTCTAGCTTTATTGGCTTAATCCTAGCTGGATGTATATTTCAGAGCCAAAACGATACGATAATTTACAATAAGGAAACGAGAGTCTTCATCGAGTTTTCGGCAAGAAAAAGCGTGGTGTATTAGGAGCATTGTAATTTATAGGTGAGGGTTGTCAATTTTCTGGCTTGGTTTCCGATTTGGGTTGACTTCAGTTAAGGGTTTTGTTTCAGGTGCGTATGGCATCGCAATGAAAATGAATTCGATCCATCTCATTTCTTGTTTGTATTGGTTTTTGCATATACCAAACTTTTTGATGCATTTATAATTCCAGATTATCTCACTATTCGTACTAATCGATGCACAATCCGTCCAAGAAACACATGACGACGAAGAAAACATTTCCGATAGAGAGGAACATGAATCGACAGAAGAGGATGATGATCGTTTAATACAACAATCCAAAGAAGACAATGACGAACCCAGCTCTGAAATAAAGACTCAAGAAGTTAATGATGATACATCAGATGAAAGGCCACCTCAAAACAATGCAGAAAAAATGTTGGTATCAAATTTTAATCCTTATCCATCAGTACCAGGCGAAAGAAGCTTTTCTTTTCACAATTTTAACGGTCCTATTACTAAAGAAGTCAGACAAGTTGAAGTTCCAAATTCTAATCCTGCTCAACCAGGCGTTCGTAGCATAGATTTTGTGGTAAGATTCAAATCTACTATAAATTTATTATATTTTATCTATTTATTTCTATAGGGTAAACCTGATTATTCCTTTTCCTATGGAGTTCATGATGACAAATCACAAAATTCCCATACCCACATGGAATCAAGGGATGGAGATGCCCTTCGAGGAGAATACAGGGTGCTTCAGCCTGACGGTCTTGTACGAATAGTTCGATATGTGGAAGATCCTTTGGCAGGTTTTCAAATGACAGTAGAATATGCAAAGCTTTAAAGACTGTACAATTGTGCCAAATATTGTGGATAGAATTGAGATATTTTCTTGATTGATCCACACATACAAAGGATCTAAATTGTTGGAACTTAGCCGAACTGGCTTAATACAAACAAGTGAAATGTGATGTTAGTTATTTTGTAATACGTTTAAATTTTATTGTTATTCTAATTAATAATTTGTTATAATAAAATAATAAAAATACATTACTAAAAAAGTTACATAGACAACCACCATTTCAATTATAGACGTTCGCCATCTAGTAACGAAACACTCAGCTATTTTCGAAGAGAACTGTAAGAAGTTTTAGTTTCTTGAAATTGACACAGTAACAGTTGTCATTTTTAGAAAGAATCCCTAGAAAAGAGAGTAAAAATTTATCGTGATATTTTAGATGAAGTGTGAGTGTGTGAACCCACGTAAAAAATAGTTTGTATCACTAAAAACTCCATCGAAACACTACAGAGAAGATAATTTGTAGTATCAATATGTGAACAAATACATTTTTGCAAAGTAAGTTCAATGTGCAATTTTGTCTCTAATACAGGTTATATTTTGATTCATTTGTATGCAATGAATGTAACAACAAAATTTATTTGCGTTGAATGTTTTATTTAACATTCAACAACTCGATAAAGAGGTTTATTCACATCAGGTAGCAGCAAAACCATAATCCGATACAAACTTCGATAAGAGGTGTTTTGGTTTTAGTACACCTATATACTAAAAGATTATTAGATTCTTTTAAATAAATAAAAAATAAATAATTTGGTTAATATCCAACAGTAAACAAGAATAAATTTAAAACAAGGTATGTAGATATTAACTAATCCTATTTTTACAATATAGTTTGAATTGTATCTAATTTTTTTGATACTAACATCAAAGCTATTTATAAATATTTACATTTATAGAGGAAGAACATGGTTTGTTTGTATTTAATTGTTCTTTTGAAAGAATTCTGGTTTAAACTATAAATAACCTGTAAATTTATTCCAGCAATAAATCATTCTACCTATCTAATACCTAACTTGTGTTACCAAATCTTTTCTTAAAAAAGTAGGTAATTTTTATTTTTTCTTGGTCAAAAATTGATACCTTTAAGCTAACTTGAAAATTTTCATAATAATTATTTCTAAGTAATAAACATTTATGTCAACTGGTGTAAATAAATTATTAAATACTTATTAAAGTTAATTATGTTTAATGTATTCTAATTTTCAATCTGTTTGAAATACTGCATTCAACATTTTAATGATCAAATTAAATTGCAACTTATTTATAAAAAATTAATTTTGTGATGTATGTATGTGTCAGGGGTGATAATCACACTGCGACCCATAGGATCTATTGTGTCCCATTTTGTGATAAAACTATTATACTAATTAGTTTCAAATTACAGATGTAATTAAAACTTAAGTTACAACCACATGCAATTAATTTTATTATAAGCTAATAAAAGTAATTTCTCTGATACTATACAGGTCAGTTGATGTAAAAAAGTCTGCTTCTCTTTTATCTTTGTTAAATTAGAAATTTGAAGATAAAACAAGTAAATTGATAAATAAATAGTAACAAATTTTAATTATTTGTGAAGGAAATCTCATATTTGGTTTTCAATATCTATTTTCACAAATGTGTTTATATATTTTTTGTGACAATTTTCAAATCACAACTTTAGAATGTGAATGCTTCTAGCAAAGTCAATTAGATTTATAGTATTCCTAATTTCATAGGAAGTGAGAGCAGCTCCTATCAGCTTCCTCATTTCATGTTGTCCCTTTATGACCTGGCACTCCATCAAGGTAACCTTGTTATCTTTAGCCAGTTTCTTAAGAGAATGTTTACATTACCAGGCTAGTTTTTTCTAACTATAAGAACTCAAAACCTTTAAATTTACTAAACTATATGTAAAGGTTGTTTTATGGATGCTGGGGACCAACCAAATCACCAGATATATTTTGTGTATGTTACTGTATCTGCTATATCACTAATTTTGTAACACTGTAATTGAAATAGAATTAGTTCTGCCTCTAGGATTGCTATGGGGCATACTGCTATTGCTCCTGTAATCCCTAGACAAGAAAGTGAATGCCTCAGTGAATGCACTTCCTATAACTTGACAAACACAGTGAGGTATCTGTTACCACAGGCTTGATCATTGTTGAATATGACTAGAGGAGCATTATCTTTCTTCCTGGCAACATTTCTATATTAAATTTAGAGCAGTTTGAATTGTTTGTTGATCCTGTTTATTCTATTCTTTCTGTTTGACTTCTTAAGTAGAACCCGTTTGTAGTCTTTTGTCCTTTTTTAGGTGTTGTCTGGGAGCTATCTCAGTTATCCCTAAGTTAATGCCATATTTTTGCAGCCTTATGCAGATTTTTGTCTTTTAGTTCTGTTAAAAAGTTGTCTTTTCTTCTGTTTGGCAAGCTCAGAAAAAAATGTCTCTGGTCTGTGTCTGTGGTACTTTTTTGCTTAGTATAAAATGGTCTCATACTTAACATAATCAAATTTTTTTCAGGTTTTAATAGTTTTGAAGAAAATAAGGGAAATATCAAGTAATGTATTTACAATGCAAAGTTACGCCTAAGATCAATGATGGTATGTTGGAAGGAGTATCCAAGAAAGATGGCAAGAAAATGTATGTGTTGTGATTTACAAATTTGGAAGCACAGCAAATGGCGGACTGTCGATAAAATAAGATAATATTTATAATCAAAAGAATAAAATAGTTTTACATTCCTTTTAGTGTGCCATAAGTACATAAAAAAGTTTAATAATAGTTATTAATTTTAATTGTTTTAATTTAATAAAAAAAGTGAAATATGACTGACGATTCCCGGCCACTTTTGGGGAACCTGAGGCATTCTTCAATGAGATCTTTCTACCAAAGGATTAGAATACTAAAGCCGTCGACATTAAGGAAATGCGTTTTCGCCATCGTGCTATTTTCTCTCTTATTAATTATTATTTACTCCAGGCAAACGCGCTCAACTTATTTAACCAAGTAAGTACACAATTTTATCTTGACATTAAGCAAAATAGGTTAATTTTATTGTAGCTTGTTAAATAAAAACCTTAAAACTATTATTAACGCATGCTGCTAAAACTAAAATCATGATGACATCATGTAAAAGTCATTACATAGTATGATTCTTATACATTGGACTCGCAAATGTTGTTTATTAATTTGTTATCGAAAAAACGTACTTTTTATATCATAAAACCTGAAAAAAACACTAGCAATTTTAATTAGATGTATAGAAAAGTTGTAGATAGGTGCACTTAGACATACCAAGATCTTTTGTGCATACCTTAATCTACTTGATCTCTAGACTATAGAACATCAATACTTCTAGCAAAGCTAAACAACTTTCTAGAAGGCATATTCCTAATTTAATAGGAAGTCGGAGGAACTACTAAGAACTTAGCTAAATAGAAACCATAGTTTCGGCTCATTTCAAGGAGGCACTTTACTCTTTCAGATAATATATTTACACACCTGATAGTTTGCCTCAATTTTGTTGTATTCATATTTATATTTGCTCCTTTTTTGTCTGTAAGCTTCTCACTTCTTATTATTTCTTTTTGATCAGGCACCTAGCTCTAGGTTATCTTGTTAGTTCTTGCTAGGTATTTGATAGTTTGTTTATACTCCCAGACTAGCTCATAAGTATAATCTTTATTCTGAATTTTAGTACTTTGTAGTACAAAACGATTACAAATTCTATTTATCTATTTTCAAATTGTCGTTCCACACTGTATATAAAATGTGTCACGAATAGTTGTTATTGATGTAACTAAATTGACTATTAGATATGTGTAAATAATGTTCAATGCATGCAATATTGGTTTTAAATAGACGCAGTGTAGTTAAAAAACAACGCAACATTTTTTGTATGAATAAAAAAAATTAAATGAACAGTATTCGGAGTGCATCTCGCATTCCATTTGATTTATTATAGCCGAGGTCAATATCGAAAAGAATTCAGCTTATAATTTAGGGTACACATTGATGAGCCCGATTCACAATTTCTATGCGTACAGATTGTAGATAAATAGTCATTAACGTTTAGTAAATAAAATTTATGGTGATTCACTGTTGTTAAATATAATTTAGTTCGTCGAAATGTAAATAACATATTTTAAAATTGAAAGCTAATATTTTAAAAGGGGAAAATGGATTTTTTTGTTTGCAATCGCTAAAAAAAATATTCTTATTATCTTGCATTTTCGACGTGATTAATGTGAGTGTGAGTATTTGTTTGTATAAACAATTCGCTGAGTTGAAAAAATGTATACAAGGATTATTTATTTAGTTTTAGTTGATTATTTTTCTGCAAGTCTGGTAAATACCAGGGTGATCTGAAATTTATGTAACTGTCAGCAAATTAATAACTAGTATTAGATCAGAGATTAGAAAGATGCAACCTCTGCCACAACAAGTCTGATGCAATTAATAATAATAATTTAACTAGTTAATATGTAGTACCTACCTTACCAGAGAAACAATCATATAAACACCAAAAATAGGGCGGAAAGTATTGTTTATCCACCCAGGGGCAGAAAATTTAAAAAGCATTGAAAAAGTGCGCTGGATTTGACATTTTTAAATCAGAAATAATATAAATTTTGACCAATTCTACAAAGCCGTCTGTCTGTTAACGTCAAAAATCGCACTGTCGACATTACACGTAATGAGATCTCATAACATACATTTGCGGTTAGATAAAGAAACTTGAATTTCTTTGTTTAATCAAGTTGCAATGAAATTGTTGTCAGTATTAACCGGAATGATTGGCTAGCATTTAGCACAAAACATTGAAGATTAAGCGTTTTGGACGAAATTACAAAACTCTGATTCGATACTACCAAAGCAATCAACACAGCAAAGAAATTCATAAAAAGGAAATTTTTTTGTGTGTTTTCCAAGAAAAGTAATAAAACCCATTCGAAAAATATAAGAATTTTTTATTTGTTCTCTGAGTGTAAGTATGATCATAAAAAGGCGTGGTAAGGCGGACGAAGTTAGTTTGATTAAATAAGCCATACTTCTCGTTCCTTTATTATTTTTGGATTGTTTGGAAGTCTCCTATTTTCATCACTTCGTTTGTCTGCTTCTTTTTCGAGTTGGTCGGTGTTTCTGTTCTTTTTATTGGACTTCTAGGGTTACTTGATCTGATTTCTTCGTCTATCCGTTTTTTACT